>CM046833.1:43450551-43748051 GCA_025618425.1 Heliocidaris tuberculata
AAATTTTCCACATAATATTCCAGCTAAGATCTTTATTTACATATTTAGTTTTAAAAGTGGATTTGAAATGTCACCTCTTTTATTCAATACTTTGCAGCATTACGTTATTCATTTTTAATCATTATCCTTTATTACAATATGAATACATTTTGATGTATGTATTTTTATAATAATTTTAATTATTCAATAATTGTAACTGTATATAATTATTCCCTTTTCTGATGCCAATTTTATGTAAACATTGTACTATTAGTCCTTGGACTACTGCATTGTTTCTTTTATATTAATAAACCGAAATTGAATTGAATTGAATTGAATACATTACGTATGTCCAGGTACAAATTTGTGGCATGGTATTAAACTAAAGTTTATTGATTCTAATCATTTATCAAACCTTCGCGTTATAGCTTTTTAGTTATTATTCTTTTTTTTCTTCTTCTTCTTTTTCTTCTTCGTCTTTATCTTCTTCTTTTTCGCGGCATCCACGTGCCTCTCTTCTAACTCTGTGCATTCACGGAAATTTTGGGGTGTTTGTCTTTGCCGAATAAATAACAATAATGATACTACCTATCATTGAAAAGTCCTCGCACTTACGAAATTGCCTAGCTCGTTTTGAAAAAAAAAAAAAAAGAAAAAAGAAAAAAAAAAAAACTCTGAGAAGCCCTTAATCCTCATAACCATTACATTCTATAAAGACATATTCATGTATGTACATGTCTTCCTTGGGGAAACCATAACAATTGATTTCAGTTCCAGCTAGGGGAGATCCAGGAGAGTTGAGCCACTTTTTTTTTTTTTTAATGGGCCATATTTCTCCAAACCTGCATTGAGGGTAGGAGAACTTCTTCTCATTTGAAATTTATCTCCTATGTTATAATACAGTTTGGGTTATGATATTTAAGGTGATTGCATTTCAAAGTAGTACTCCATTAAAAAAAAAAAAAAAAAAAATGGCAAACGGCATAAGTCTCCCGCAGGGTGAGGAGAGTTGAGCATACTCATAATGAGAGTTGAGCCACCCACGGGAGAGTTGTGCCACCTTGTAAATGGGAGTAGGGAAAGATATGTTTAGCTTGTGGATTGGCCTGCATTGTTAGTATATTACTAGTATAATCGCCATAATTATACATGATTTCGTAAATGGAAGTGCAATGACATTTATTATTGGTAAAATATGAATTATGTCCGACAGCAAATTAATCTGTTTTCCATATTGCATAGACGCATCTTTGATACATCGATCTATGCTGACTTAAAGATGGATAGCTGGGGCTTGGGCATTTGTAACAAATTGTTATTAAACAGGGCCTCATGGAATACCACCACTATTGGTGAAAATGTGCTACCCTGTATAAATATCAGAAATCAATCAATCAATCAATCAATCAATCAATCAATAATTACAGCACATATTCAATCCCATGAGTAATAGTTACTCATATAGTTTTAAAATTATCGATAGCCATTGTCATTTTTTAATTACTCAACTTGAGAAAATCAAAACTTTCACCACAATGCACACATAAGATGGAACCCGTAGATTTAAACAGTGAAGAAATAAAAACCATTTTCGTATAGAAGTCTAACTTAGAACCACATGTCACTTTATCATGACTCAACATCAATGATTCTACTGTATAAACATTTAGCAATATATCAATAGTCACTAAAACACTGATTAAAACAACACATGATTATACTAACATGTTATATGATATTAGGCACCCTTCAAACACATAGGAAATTGAATGCAATCCGAATGTGTATTTATTTATTTTTTATTTTTTTAATCTGCTACTGTTTGCGATTTGGGGCTGCATGTTATTCTTTGAAATGTGAGGCTATCAAATTCCTGTCAAAAATTTTTAATGTTTTTCTTAGCTTTAATACTAATAAAATAAACAGACTGGATATTTCAAATGGAAGGTCCAGATTGAACTGATTAACTAATAATGTTTCTATGATGCTAGGTATTCGCAACGCATGGAATCCAAAACGAAAATGATTGAAATACAAGTTTGTAGATAGTTTGCTACCGTTTTCTATGTAGAGAGAGATGTTATGATCCTATGAATGTGCAATATAAGAATGTTTTGATGCATGACTTTTCGAGCTCACTTTCTAAACAAATTACGTTCTTTAAATTGATATCCTTGACTGCACATCTCGTGCATATGGGTTGATATGACATTGTGTTTCATGTAGCCTACATAGGCATAAGATTATGTTATACAAATAATAATATTAATAATAGCTACAATTATATTGCGCACATATCCATCCCCGGGGGATGCTCAAGGCGCCTACAAAGTGCTACTACTACCCTGGCTTTAGCCGTGCTGCCCTAAGGCGCAGAAAGCATTCAAGGAATAAATTCCTACTAGGTACCCATTTACTACACTTGGGTGGAGAGTGGCAAATGTAGATCAATACCTTGCTAGATGTATCATTATCTCTGTTAACTCCCATTCCATGAGATTTCCATTTGAGAGACTAGGACAAAAGGGGTTTGCAGTTTCTGTAGTCGCTTTAATACAGATTTTTATTTTTTATTTATTTTTTTTGTAATGTCGTCCCACGACAGTGACTTGTTTTCGTTCAAGTTGTGCATAAAATAAACGTTCTTCTTCTTCTTCTTCTTCTTCTTCTTCTTCTTCTTCTTCTTCTTCTTCTTCTTCTTCTTCTTCTTCTTCTTCTTCTTCTTCTTCTTCCACCAAAATCCTATTCGTTTTGCACGTAGTGCTTGTGACCTCTCTTTAGGTGCCTTCCTCTTGTCCATTTCCTTTCAAATTTCATATGCATGTTTCTTGCTATTTCATCTTGGTCACTGAACTTTTCATTTTTCGAAATCACTCAAGCATGACTGTCCAGGCGCCATTTTGTCCATTTTGTGCCATTTTCATGCCATTTCCATGCCTTTCTTTCTCCTTCCCTTTCTCCACTATTCTACATCCTACAGACTTCTAACAAATTGTTCTAGATAGTCCAAGTGTTGTTCTTTCCATTACAATAAAAAGGAAAAAACTTCAAGATATACCCTTTTCAGCCAAATAAAAGAAAATGTACCTTATCACTGATCAACTTTGCTAAAATTGCCAGTAAAAAATCACGATATTTACGGAATTGCCGAAATAACTTCAACTTGCTCTAAATTTGCGAACGTTTACCCTACGTCTCTGAAATTTGGTGGGGTATGTGTATATATGTATCTGACAACTGACAGCCAAATTGTATAGAAACTGATGACGTCATCGCAAAGTTATTGCGGCAAAACCTCAATTTACCTGCATTACATAATATTGAATAATTTGCTCATTTTAAATGGCACGCTAATGGCAGTCAACTCAAAATGACGGCGATGAAATTCCCTTATATACCAAACACGGTATATGGTATCACAGAAAATTTTCAGTAAATCGTGATTTAAGTCAGGTCATAATAGTTTCCGCCCACGCATTACACGTATTGTCTATGGGGCAAATCGGTTTCCGGCCTTTGGCCCCTGAACGATCTTTATTTTTCTTGAAATTTTGCAGGCACATTCTTTGTGGCAAAATGAAGAGAATCTTGAAGCCGGATTTTGAAAATCGGTCAAGCGTGACATTTTAGACGCCATTATGTTCTATAAATGTATCATGCATCACATGCTTCGATAGGATTGTCATAAACATATGAGAGCGATCTCAAAATAACGGCAATGAAATGCTCTTTCCTATAACACCATATACGGCACATAAAGAACGCCCCACCCCCCCCCCCCCCAACCAAGTAAAAAGAAAAGAAAGTCATTTCAGTTTATGCCATTTAAGGATATTTTTTTCAATACAATTCTACACAAAGCCGATGTGGCGTGGTATACAATGCGTCACATAATATAGTGTGGAAGCCAGGTGGCCAGAGCCTATGGAAAGGCATTTTATCCTTCCACCCTGCCTTATGTTATGCTTTGTTTCCATCCTTTTGTCATCTTGTCTTTCTATCTGTGTTTTACCCTACTGTCTATTTTACCCTATTGTTCTGTAATCTTTGATTTCTTCCTTTCCTTATGTTATGTTAAATACCACAAAACCCGGATGTGTCGCGCTTAGTTTAATATGCTTCATTATGTTGAAGCCACGTAGACCGGAGCCTTTGGAAAGCCATTTGGGTCAGGGCGTGCGCCACCATCATCATCATTATTGTCATCACCATTATCATCATCACTATTAATCATCATCACCATCATCATCGTAATAGTAATAATAATAATAATAGTAATAATAATAATAATAATAATAATAATTTTGTTTCCTCAGGGAAACCTCATCAGCTTCAGTGCTGTTCCTTCTGAGGGCCCTGCAATCATTATTACCCCAGCGATTGCCAGGTACCTATTTGCACTTGGGTGGAGAAGGATATTTCTTTTACTTTTTTTCATCGTTGCTATCACCTTCTATTTTACCTTTCCTTATACTATTCTTTGTTTCCATGATTCTATCATCTCCTAATTTCACAGTATGCATTATTTCCTCCCATCTTATCTTACGTCATGTTTTACCATGCATATCTTTATATTTCACCTGTCAACTTCTCAACAAAATATAAGATATGGACGACATTGCATGCACATCGTTCTGATACGATTGCAGTTCTAGTTTTCAAGTAGTAATCTCACCCAATGGCATTAAATGTGTAGCAGAGGAGAGTTGAGCTATGGATCAAGTCTCCCAATGACTAGTGGCTCATCTCTTCCCAGGTCGGCCTTGTTGACATGTCATTTGACTCCCTTCAAAGCAGTTTTATCAAATTCAATCAAAACATCCTCAATAAATCTACAATGCATAGGCTACATGTCGCCCACAATGCGACAAAAGTAACTGTTCCTATGTAAATGATAGAAAGGGTCGAACCTCTTGACTCTGAAATCCACTTTTTTGAGCAATTTAGAGTTCTTCCTTCACCTCATGTCTATAGAGCTGTTATGCAACTTTTTTGCCTTAACTGAAAAGAAAGATATGTGATACACTACCACCAGATGTTGTTTGAACTTTCTTTCTTGAATGCAAGTGGTAGTTCTTGGGGGTGGATCAACTCTCCTTGTGGCTCAACTCACCTGGATCTCCCCTACTCCATTCACAAAGATCTTTCCTGAATTATTATTCAACTAAGTGACAAATTACAATTAGTTCTTAGTTTTTCTTACTGATAAGAAGAATACTTGGATACCATGGACTGACAGAAAATCAAATGAGGAAGTACTTGACAAGGCGTGCGTCAAAAGGTCTCTCCTAAACATAATAAGAAAAGGACAACTTCTCTTTGTCAGTCAGGGAGAGTACCGAGTTTTCGGGAATGATCAAAATCCCCAACAAAAGGGACGATTGGCCTCAATAAATCATTCATGACCTTTCACCGCTTTCTGGCCGTTGATCGACATGTACAAAGTGAATGACAATCCTACACCGTTTTGACGTACATATCTTTAAACATTCACCACAAAAAATCCTCATGGAATGTTAATGTTGATATTTCAGTCAATGAAAGATGGATAAATGAAGTTTATCCCCTCCAAAAATCAGGATTCACAAGCCATGAGGAAAATTCGTAATTGAAGGATGAAAACGCAATTCGAAAATGTATTTTTTGAATCTGCGTGTCACAGATTCGTTCAAGGCGTTCTTAGTTTGCTGCAGCAATGCAACGAAACACACTGTGCCTGTAATGTCCTATGCATAGGCTGTGTGCGTGTGTGTGTGTGTATCTGCGTGTATGTTAGTGTGTGTGTGGGCCTCCGCCATCCCGCTCGATGCGGAGCTCTGTGTGTGTACGTGTGTTTCTTCCCCCCCCCCCCCCCCCTCTATCTCTCTCTCTCTCTCTCTCTCGCTCGCTTCGGTGAATTATTCTCGTAGCGACTGGAATAAGGACATTTATAACGGTTCCCTGTGACCAGTTCGATTCGCTCCAGTACATAACAACCTTTTGCGCTTCAGTTGTAGCCTTAAACGCGGGACTACGGGATAAGATTCTCCCTGACTGTTTGTAGGTCACATAATGAGAAGAGAAAGCACAGAAAATGGAATATTGACTGGGAAAATAGAGGGAAAAGGAAACAGGATCACAGATGATTGGTGACAATAGTGCCAGCCAGCGGCGTCAATCTGTCTTCAGAGGGGGGGGGGGGGGGGGGGGGGGGGTGGGGGAGGGGCAAGACAGCCTTATAGTACCCTTCATGATATTTTTAACGCCTCTTAATTACCAGCTTCTCCACGGTTACATGAAGCATGGAATATTAAAGAATTTGCGCTTAGAGCGCGAGGCCACATCGAAGTCTGATCGTGTAATACATTTTGTATTTCATTATTTGGAAGGTTTCATTTTTCCTAGGGGGTGGGCAAAACGATATGTTTGCCAATATTTTCTGGGGGAACTCCCCCCCCCCCTTCCACCCCATAATCGACGCCCCTGGTGCCAGCATGTTACAGATGACCAGAAAGATGTAAGTAGATAGAGAGCCCTAATCACTAGTGTCTGGAACATACAAGACACCTAGCAAGCAATCGACAATATTCAGAGTTTAAGATAAAATACTCTTGGATTGATTGATATTATCAATTATTCTTTTACTGCCAGTTAATATAAGCTTGCGAAAGTCGTTTCAATTAAAGGACAGTCAACTTTTGTTCTTCAGAAAGACCAACTGCTTTCATTTTCGGAGCACGGTACAGGAGTATTATGATCCTGTTAGTCGAGGATGCTGATGTTCACTCATCCTGCCATCACGGTTCAGGAAACATTATTCATCTTGTTAATCCTTTTCCTCTCCAGGTATTCTGCTGAGTTGTATCGGATGGTTCATGCAGTAAACTCCCTCGGTTGAGATATACATGGAAAGGAGGAGAGACAATTATTTATTGACGATATGGATCCTCATCTTCAAATATTCTCCTTCTTCGTCTTCATGGTTTCTAAATCGTATGAGCTAAGCGTTTCTACAAGTATTCAGAACAGAGAAATTCTCCCAGTCGTTGGCGAAAATATCACTCTTATATGCACATACATGCCATCTTTCATGTCTCGACTACTGTCTTGGAAGTTCGGGAATGAAAACATTCTGGCTACCGATAGATGGCGAGAAGAGAGTAGTGGAAGTGAGCAAACTATTCCTAACATGTTTAAATACAGTTTGAAGGCAGATTCTTCCAGTGGAAATCTTACAACTACGGATTTAACAATGGATGACAGCGGCAGCTATCAATGCTTAGTAGTCACGTCTTCTGGCGCAGTTTCAAATAGGAGTGAACTAAAGGTGATGTTGTCAGGTAAGATATTTCCAATTTCTTCTCAATACCCTTGGCTCGTACTAAAGTTTAGATATCAATTTTTATTATAATTCAGAGCGTACCTATAATATAAACCTTACAAAAAAAATAACAATAATGTTCGATGTACGGTCTTCGGTTACCCCACTTCTCGTTGACCTTCAAAATCTCTGTAGAAACTGATAGGAACTACTTTCTTACACCGCCATGACTGCTAAATGAATACGTTTGATTTTGTTTTTAACGATTTCCATTTGTGACTAGAAATCACGCTGAGGATCTTTTTTTTTTCTAAGACATGATGTTGTGGCAAGCTGTATACGTTTATGTCAAAGAGGTCCTGGCATTTCAAAGACGACTCGATTAATAAAGTGTACTAATAAAAAGGGGCATAAAATAGTAAAAATGACTTTATTCTCAAGTCTTTCTATAACAGAACACAAATCAAACTATCAAAAAAAGAAGTCCTTAAATAGATGTAAAAAATTAAATAAATAAATAAAAATGAAATATCTGTGAATATCACCACTATGAAATATTGAGGTCGTAGGTGACCCCCCCCCCCCCCCGGTAAAAAAAGAAGAAATAAATAAACCAAACATTCAAACAATTGTTCTACAACATATCTTCTCAATGCAATTATATAACATTGGGCTCATTTTCCCCAGGAAGAGTTGCTTAATAATCTAGCCAAGGTGTGGAAGGATGTATGCTCACCCTTACTCTCTTCTACCTTTTTTTTTTTTTTGGGGGGGGGGGGTACCTAATGTTTAGAGTAACAAATGTAAACAAAAATAGACTCGTTGATATGGAAGCAAAAAAAAAATCAGTTCTTATGAACAAAGACACATGTCAGACTGACATTGTATACAAACATGGAAGTTTATACAAATACATGTACAAGAGTTCTCTGGAAAGGGTGCACACGATGAGCAGAAAAGTAATTTACAGTGCTTGAAGATATCCTTTCAGAAAATGTCTTTACTCTAAGCGGTCTTGAATCCAATGTAAGTTTCCGATTGAAATGTCTCTCTCTAATCTCTGTCACCGCACATGAAGGAAGGGGTACTCTGATTTTGGATTGTCCCTCCCTCCCCTAAATTCGACAGTGCCATTAGCAATGTGTAAGGTGGCTCTCCAAATGAAAAAAAAAATGGTTTCATTTCACTCTGTGCAGGATACCATGCCTTTGATGTATCTATTCAAACAAACAATCATTTACCAGTCATTGGCGAAGATTTTACAATGGTTTGCACCTTCACACCTCAAACCGGGGTTCGCCTTGTGATTTGGAAAAATGGTAATGGCGATATGCTGGCAACTCATTCTTGTTGGTCTCATCCTCCCTGCCAGTTAAGCGTTCCTGACAAATCGAAGTTCACTTTGTTGGCAGACTCTTCCAGTGGAAATCTAACGATAAAAAATCTCAATAGAGATGATAGTAGCAATTACCAATGTAGAGTGAGCAACGGTTATGGGGTACAGAACCAAGGATCAAGCAGGAAGCAAGTGACACCATTGTTGCCAGGTATACTATCTTTAGGTTGACATTACAATGGAATAGCTACAAGTGGGCACAGGGGCACGTGCCCTCCCCTCCACCTCCCAATCGAATGCCCCCCCCCCAAAAAAAAAAGGGGGCAAAAAGAAAAATTAAAAAACGAAGGGGAAAAGGTCGAGAAAAGAAGACGAAAGGACCCCCTCAGTGGCTGGATTCACTCTACGCCACTGTTTAAACATCATAAGACAACTGTACAACGACTACCTTAAAGCTAGTTCTTCGTATTTTTATTTTTTTTGTGTAAGCTGAATAAACGCTCTTTTTTATATCTTGTCTCAGATGTACTGTCGATAGTTTTCAACAACAAAACAGAAAAGATGTCAAAATGGTCTGAATCATACGGAGGAATGAATCTATCAAGTTCATACTAAATATGTATATTTTTTTAATGAGTTGAATTTGAATAAATTAGAGTATACGACAAATTTGCTTAAAACACTGGATGATGACTTTTTTTCTATCAATTCAGGTCCTCAATCAATGCTTAGAGATTATTCTTGTGAAGAGTATTTAAACAAGCTGTTTCATGATCGCGTTGGAGGTTAGAATAACCATTAGTTCCACAACGGGAATAAAAGATGATCAGAATGAACACGTACTATTTAAATATTATTTCATATATCGAATATTTTCATACACCAGCTCCTCCCTGTTGGATTTATTTCACTGATGAGACATCGAGATATTAGGTCAACAAAGAAACTGTAACGGTATCAGCTGGTAAGCCGTATAACATCTCATGTGTAACAAGTGGTGCAAGGCCTCCTGCAGTACTGGAGTGGGTTATACCAGATGACTTAACGAATTTTTTTAGATATCAGTCTGATGCCGTTCAAGGAGACACTTATGTTTCTCAGAGTGATGCTACCATAATACCGTCCAGGAATGATCAAGGAAAAATTATCTGCTGCGTGGTATCACATCCTCAACTACAATATAATCTTCAATGTTCAGTTTACCTGAATATCCAAGGTATAAATACTCATTCCATGATCTCAGCTTTAAAAAAATAAAAATAAAAATAAAAATCCTTTTTCTTTGCTCGATTTATCTCAAACTTTCACTGATATGTGTTTCTGAGTTTTTTGCTTCATCCAGGCCATTTTTATAAGAAGCCTCCATTCCCCTTTAAGTCGAGTCCATCTTTTGCTGCTCTTACGCTTTATCAATTACCTCAATCCAATCCACATCTATCGAAAATACGTAATAATCATTTATAAAATATATATTCAGGTGACTCGTATTTGCTTTACACGTATTGTCATTACCTATCGTTTCTTACATTTTAAAAAAAAATATCTTTCTCCAACGAAGTTCTACCGACCAACGTGCTGCTTTACTCATCTCCAGATAGCAAAGAATACGATACTGGGCCAACAGTCCTCTCTGTACAGGAAGATTCATCGATTTCAATAACTTGTAAAAGTATTGGATGACTACCAGCAGTTAAATTATCATGGAATCTTGGGGACATATATAATATTACGTATGGAGAGAAGGCATCACAGAATGATTCTCCACTGTTCTGCATCTTTAGGAGACTTTTATTATCAACGGGCAGCCAAGTTGATGGTATACGGTGAGTTAAAACCTTTGAATATATTGGGATTTTTTTAGATGAGAAATAAGCCGTAACATGTTGTAACTGTGATTCATAAAAGTGACTCCTAATTAATAAAAACTCGATTTTAAAATTTATTATTATCTGTCCATTCATGTTGGAAAGCGTGTTCCCATGATATCGAATCGAAGCGCTTATTTTTGTTGTTTTTTTTCATCAAAGGTCTATAACCATTTCTGTTAATTTTATGTAAAGGCCCACCGGATGGTGTTACACTGATTACCCCGGGTGATCTTCGCGATGGTATACAGACAAATTTAACCTGTAGAGCTATTAATGGATACCCTGCTCCGCTCGTCCATTGGTATATTGGATCTAGAAATTTGACTGAGGACTCGTCACTAATGGTTTCATGGAATGCAGAACATCGGTATGATGCTAAAAGCACACTTACCTTCAAACCTCTTCGGTTTGATCATGGCAGAAGTCTTCTCTGTCGAGCAATTCAACCAAATACGCCCTCGTATGTGGATGTTAGCATAGTTCTAAATATTTCATGTGAGTATACATTTCTTTTTAAAAGGCTTTCACAATTGACATAATAACGTCTGTCATGAATTGCCCACGAGGCGTCGTTTGCTGAAGCAGAACTAAATAAAATGTGACGTCCAAACAAAGAGTTACATTTCCATTTCTTTATTTTTTAATGGGTTTGACATCCCCCCTTCCCTAAAGAAAAATTAAAATATAATATATAAAAAAAAAATAATAATAAATATAAAGAATAACATCACCTTCTTAACTGTCCCGATTCCATACGTCTTACCCTTGTTTTGTCACCCCCCCCCCCCCTGAAAATATACATTTCACTATTTCTCTTAATCACAGACGAGCCGATTGTTTTCATCTCTTCTCGACGGTTGACGTCAAATGAACTACGAATTGGGTTTGTGTTGACGTGTACCTCAGACGCCAATCCACCAGCCGTTACCTTCAACTGGCTCTGTAACGACACAAAACTTCCAAACGGAGCCGGTAACGTAACACTGCATGACACTGTTCAAGAAGGTGAAACACTGACTTCCAGTGAGCTTACCATTAGAGATCCCCTGTCCGAATATCCTTGTGAATACAAATGCGTGGCTTTTACATTATACTGCTCTTCAAGTGCGTTTTTTCAACCTCTCATTCACTTGTAAGTAGAACTTTATGTTTCTGTCAGATCATTTGATTCTTGCCAAGACTCCCTTTTTACGTAACTGATCGGAATGGTGTGGTAATCAGCTAAGTCGTTATGGGAATGGAACGTTGAAGTAGTGTTTCGAAATTTCATTTTAGATGCATTCCATATACTACATCAATCTATTTAGTACCCTTAATCACCAGTCTTTAAAAATAACTTTGCAACAGTCAACCTCCATCGAGCATGCTCGATTCTAACTCACATATTCACCTTCTTCGAATAAGGAAAGTGCTTAAACACACCAAAGCCTCGTTAATACGTCCTAAGACCCTTTACCATTATTTACCATTGATCAACCCCTAAATAAAGTTACCCGGATCAACCGCCCGATTTCGTCGTCGACCAAAACCAGACACTATCTTCTACTCTCTACGTTGCTTGGCAACCTAGATTTTAAGTGCGTTACAAAAATTGTGATTCTTGACTATCGTAAAAACGATCGATATGTATAACCATCTTCCAGTTATATACATATAACCATACCCATCTTCCACGTATGATTATAATAACAGTCATCCAGATAAATGCCTGACAATCTTTTAGTTGCGAGGCAAACAATTTATCAGGTAAAAGTGAAATCACCTTCCAGTGGTAAGTAGGAACATATTTCGGGTATAAGTAGTCCCATTATTCATGGAGCCGTTAATAAATGATGCGAGGTATGTTTGTATGCAATAATAGCACATTGGCCCACTAGTAGGTCGGAAAGGACCCACAGCATGTGAATACACAATCTGCATTGCTACACAATTATATGTGGCAATAGGACATTAAAAATACGAGATCAAAAGACTAAAAACTTACCAGCAGGTTGTCTGGTAAAGTCCCTCTTATTGGGTGACCAGTTAAACCACTGGTTCAGGAAATATGGAATGTCTTCATCATATTTTTTCTGTTAAGACGAAATTAGCATTCTGTACTGCTGCCTCTCTCTAAGGAGAGAGAAAATATGCGTTTGTTCACTGTTTTTGGCAGTACCACAGCAACAGGGGGGGGGGGCAGCAATTATGTGTTTTCTCCACTGATCTCTACGGAAAAATCTGGATAGCGCATTGGCCCATACACACTGTGCATACAGCAGACGCGAATGAGGCCATGATGCCACTCAAAAGTTATGCGTAGGCGTCAGGAAGCACCGCATGAGGTGCATGTAGCTTGTGTGTTAAAATGAATATTTTCGAAAAATAATCCACCCCCTTCTTACGATTTCCTTTCTTTTTGAGACCACTTATTTTCCAGACCTTTTATAGATTAGTTGACATAGTCATGATCCCTTCCCTACATATGTCTGAGATAATGCATTATTATTTATTTCATATTTTTTGTCTCTTTCATTCTTTTTTCTTATAGGGACCTGTACATTATTTGCGTTGGTGTTCCTCAGCACTCTCACTCACCTCCATATGTTTGTTGCAATATTCAACAATATCGCTTATGATGTATAGCTTAGGGCTGGCCTTTAGTAGTATTATTTTAGTAGTATTATTTTAGTAGAATGATTTTGTTATAACTTTGCTATAATTTTAATATTTATTGAACTTAGATTTAACTCAGCTGTGATGGTATATATCATGGCCAGACTTGTTGAACAGGGGAGTACATTTTTTTTTTTTTTTTTTTTTTTTTTAGGGCTTTTCTTGAAATTTTCCCTCCAAATAACAGAGGAAGGGGGGGGGGGGGTTAGGTCTTAACCCCTAAGCTCCGTTTGTTTATTTTGTCTTGTTATATTTTGTTTTGTTTTGTGGGGCACATAAAGAAGGGGCATTGCCCCTTTATGCCCCCCATGCCTACTGCATACATTTGAATAATTGTGATAAAACAATAAAAGCTGAACTTGGCAAATTATTAATCATGTTAATGATATTCCAATTTGCATATAAATGTACATTACTTTCAAGTTCTCTCTCATTTTCTTTACATTCAGTCTCTCCCTAGTCACCTAACAGAAAATAATCATGTTCTTGTTGGCACTACTCTGAAATTTTCTCTTCCCCAAGTCTTCATACATGTACAGCTTAACTTTAGAGTCGCTTCCAACCACAAATTGCCATTCATCCCACAATCAAGCTTATTAGCACTTACAACATAAACAATGGCATTCTCACTTTTTTATGATTCTTTATTCATCACTGATATCACAATCACTTTCAAGTACATGTAATTCTATACATGTACATGATTACTGGTTAGCGCACAATTTAAAACATTGATGCCCTGATTTTGTTCAGTATACTTCTTATTTATTTTTTTTTAATCTATTTTATTTATTTTTATTTTTTATTTTTTATTTTTTTCAATTCACTTCTAAATCTTCCAAACCGTAAATAGGTTGATTTATCCCACAATTCTTAAATGGCCCATGCAACCCAAACGCAACCCAAATGCAAGTTTATTCCTGTTGATGTGCAGGGATGCATACAACTAATTTTCTGTTATTCAAACATCTATATATGTTTCATAGATTTTTAAATGTTTTTTTGAAATATTTTCCCCTAACCTTCCAAGCTCCACCAACAAAAGACAAACAAAAAAAAAAAAAAAAAAAATGCTCCAAATCTCATTCGTGCAATGATATCATCTGTCAATCATCAGTCAGCTACACTAACATTCTACAATAGCCAGTGGAATGTAACTCCCCCAGCTCAGCACATGCTCATAATAGAATTGCAAGCTTTCAAACAATACCTTCTCAATAATATTCTTTTCCTGGTGATGAGCATGTCTGACACCCGGGGGGGGGGGGGGGGGCTCAACTTTTTCAGACGGGGATGTGCCGCAGCCGCCCTCGAAACGGGAGTCTAAGGAACGGACTAGAAGCGAAAAACATAGGGTCTTTGGAACGGTGGATTATATCCAGCTGAGCGAGGAAAAAAAAAAACAGGGTCTACTACGGTCTACACTACGGCACTGCACTTTGTGTGGGGATTCTACAGTGCATGCAAGCATGCATACAGTAGAATTGCGCACGCAAGTGAATAGACATACATAAGCGAGAGCTAGGGAACGGGGCGCACCGGGGAGACGAGCGCTTAATGTTCCGGCCGGGTATCTTGAGAACGCGTGAGAAGGGTGAAAACGGCAGTTTATGGATAATTCGGGTATCTTGAGAACGGCGATGGGCCGTTGAAAAAGGGGGTCGTCAAAGCGGGACATACCCGTCTGTCTAATATATTGAGTGCCCCCCCCCCCAGGGGGGGGGGGGTCTGACATAGCAACTCCTATGTAGGGGCATTGTACTGTTTATTCAGACGGTCATCTCTGGCAAAGCTACATACCACTGTATCTCCTTAGCTCACTAATGATTGACAGATGATGTCATTGCAGGAATAAGATCTGGGACATTTTGGGTTTGGAGCTTAGCATGTTTGAGAAAATGATTTTAAGAATATTTTTTTTATAATTATGAAGCATATTTATATGTTTGAATGATAAAATATCCCTGCACATCAACAAGAATCAACTTGCATTTTGGTTGCAGGGGACCTTGAAAACTGTGTAATACACATAGAAGTACACACAGAATCAGAAAAACAGGTACAAGTATTCACAGAATATTTGGTCTGTTAAATGTCAAATCAAACTAAATAATAAAACTTCTATGGACTGAATGTTAAGAATGTCAAAATATTTGGAGCTGTGTAATTCTCGTAAAGATTAAGGCGACCATGGCTTGGCTGTGATGTCTGCTACCTCCTAGATATGGCGCTGGAAAGTTCCTCTCCTTTTACGGCTTCGTGGAGGGTTTTGTGATCTGGAGGGAAAAGGTATAATTTTTTTTTTGGGTCTAAATATAATTACATGTATTTACTTCGGAGATGTGTGTGTCTGGGTGGGGGGAGGGGGGTTGCAAAGATAGCCATTTTTATCAAAATTAGCTTGTTATGAAATGATGATACTTCACACTTCCTGTATAAAACATATTGTGGTGTATGTCATATAAAAAGCAAGAAAAGGGTATATTATTGATTAACTAACCATACAAATACTCCAATTAGCCTTTGTTGAAATCAATGACAGACGAACAAACAAAGGCGTAAGTGTGTGTGTGTGTGTGTGTGTGTTTGTGAAAGTTCAGCATCCATTTCTTAAATCAAACAATGAATTCACATATTCATTATTCTTAAGGGAAAAGTATGAGCAGAAATGCACGACGATGTAATACAAAGGCTTACCTCCTGCACAATTTGGCTATGAAACCAGAAGATAGTTGAAACTGCATCTTCCTTCAGACGTGTTGTCTGGCTAGTGTGGTCAGATTGCTGTTTCACAGTGGTCAGAACTAAGGACTGACCTATGTGTTGGCATTGAACGATTCTGCCTCATGCTCTTCAACCATAATCCAACCAGTTGTATGCGGCTGAATGGTAATCTGTAAAAAAAAAAAATAATAAAAATAAATAAAATAATTGAAAGAAAAAAGAAAATCAGTTAGGAATATGTTAGACCAAGAAGAAATAGTTGATTACTTGATTGAGCCATTCAGGTGCTGGGCTTTGCTTATTTTGTTTGTTAGCAATATCAAGTATCAGAGGGAGGAGGGTCCCGCCTCTTATCTCAGCCATGGAATGAAAAATTTATAAACTCAGCGTATACGAAGACCATATCAATAAAAATATTACACTCTGCTTTAGTAAAATTTTGATGCAAAAAAAATCAGTGTTTTAGGTTTTGAAATTACGATAATTAATGTTAGATCTAGATCTAATTACAGGTTATATGAAAAATGATCTCTCTTAATTAGAATCTAGAATTACAAATTGAAAATCTACTGTAAATAATATTCAGAGCGTTATGCTAAGAATGCATAGACCCTCCGTAAGGACAATTTACAAAACTAACTGCAAATTAATTCGATATCCTTCAACTTTACAGTGCAAAAAACAGTTTCATATGATTTATAGTTTTCATGGTAACCCCAATGGTGTATCAATTCTATAGAGTAGTGTCTGTTTAAAAACACAAACCAGCACAAAAACACTATATGTGGGCACACACATAATAAATACACATACATACATAGGCGTAACTCCAGGGAGCGCCGCCTAATGAGGTGGCGGCGGTGCTCCTTAGAGTTAGTATAGGTGCAGAGTGCAGAGGATTCAACTTCGTTGAAGTTTTATTGCAAATTATTACCAAATGCCACGCATATTCATCGCACTTACCGGCTTACAGGTGACAGGTTCATCCAAAACATCTTATCTGACAATTTTTGTAGTTTAAAGATGCACATGTAGGCATTTTCGGGCAAATTTGACATCAATTTCACAAGTAGAAAGTACACAAACAACGTGAGTGGAGTGATTGTTGCAAGTGGTACCATGGCGGCGGAGACGCGTCAGCTTGATTGGCCAATCGGATATATATACATTTTTTTTTTCCGTAGAGATCAGTGGTTTTCACCATGACCATACTGGTTTGGGAGTACAAGGTTTTATATATATATATATATATATATATATATATATATATATAACTAATTTGGAGGGAGGCTTACAACACACCAATTTGCCTTGTTCTTTTAAAGAATCGGACCTTTTGAGTCGTCATAAACAATTCTTTAAATATCTAGCGTGGCAATTGAGGACATAATGATAGGTCTATAATAAAATTCATATCCTCGGAAAAAAATCATAGAAATCTTGTTACTTCAAGCTTTAAGGCCCCTCACACCTAACCGAATTGCCTGAAATATGCCTTGCGATGGCTGGCGAAAGGAATTTTTTTATAAATCGTTTTCAATGGTAACTGATAGTAAATCATATTTACCCTTCGTGTTTGGGTTCGTATACCTTCTGAACTAACAGCTGCGATTATTCAAATTCGCGCGGAAATTTTGAACATGTTTAAAATTTCCCGACGAATTGAAAAATCGTTGGTCATCTGTTTGAATTCGCATCTCTTGTTTAGTCTGCGGTAATCGTTCGTTTATCGTTCGTGTGTTATTGTCGCGCATAGTCCCTCATCGCGCTTTTGCCAAAGTGGACCGATCTCGAAAGAACCCTTAACGAAGCAACACGATGACAAAATATGAGTTGCGCATGGAAACGAAGATACTATGACAAACGGATTTTCGCTTGCCATCTTCTATGCGAAGGGAAACCAATACTAACTTTTACTAAATTTTAATAGCGATACATACACGAAGACAAGGCTAAGAGATACTAAGACAAACTATGGATTGCGAATGTGAGCGAATGACCAGACGAATAATTTGGCGAGTTCTGAGCTGCTCACTGTGACCTGCCACTGGCCGTAACGTACAAGAACGCCCGATCTATTCCCTCGTCTTCGTTTCTAATCGCACGCCATATCAAACCATTGCTCACTGTTCGTTCGTCTTATTGGGTTATATCAACCCTTCGCTCGCCTTCGCCTGCAATTTACTCAAAGAGGTGAACCGAAAAATCGATATCCTTCGCATGTCATATTTATCCTTCGCTTACCGTTCGTTGATAAAATTTGACAATAGTTACTGATCGCATGATTTGACGGAAATTTTATTTGAATTCGTTGAATTCGCGTGCATTTCGTGCATTTTTCCCATTCGTCACCCTTCGTCCGCCTACATTCGGTCAGGTGTGAGGGGGCTATTATCCATTCCATCATATAGATCTTTCCTGAAATACAATCCAACTAATGGACCCTATATCGAGAGTTATAAAGACAAGTGTACACAGCACGTTCATAGCCTGGTTAATACCATCAATTAACATTATACTGCCTATAAGGCTAAGTTTCCGAAACCCTTGCATTTAAAATTGACAGCCCACATTGTTGAGAAGGACGCATTACTTTCATTTTCGTAGGATGAGAGAGAAATGAATGATCGCGTCAGCCACTGTTGTTCGTGTTCACTCATCTCATTATCAGGATTCAGGAAACATTGCTTCTTCATGTCCATTCTTTTCTGCGAAGTTGTACATGGTTAATGCAACAAATGTTATACGTTAAAATATACAGCGAAAGAAGAGACAATCCTGTAATGACAATTATGGATATTCACTTTCAAACCGTACTCATTTTTTCCTTCATCGTTTCAAGAGCGTACCAGATTAGCGTGTCTTCTAGTTTACTGAGTCCAGGAGTCATCCCCGTCATTGGTGAAGATATCACACTTGCCTGCACATTCACGCCACCATCGATGGTTCACTTGCTATCTTGGAAGGACGAGAGTGATAATGTTCTGGCTTCCCACATTTGTCAAGAAGTGGGAAACGGAAGTGAAATAAATATTCCCAATATTTCAAAATACAGTATGATGGCAGATACTTCTAGCGGAAATCTAACAATAACGAATTTAAAAATGGATGACAGCGGCAGCTATCAGTGCTTCGTTAGGTCATCGACAGTTTCGGGCTCAAATGATATTGAATTAAAGGTGGTGTCATCAGGTAAGACACTTCAATCATGTAAATAACCCACTCCGTTATTAACAACAACACCAAAATTGTTCGTAATTCATATTATTCATTCAAAAGATACACTGTGATGAAACAGATTATGTATTCTGCTTATTATTCTGCTATTATACTTATCACATTTTATTTATCGAATTATCAGTATAAACCAGTTCGTAAAAGCACATGTCACAAATGACCCTAAATATCCACAGATATTTTAAACATGGAGAGGTCCAACTTTGAGCTCTTTAGAATAATCACTCTCAAAGTGATAGATGTGTCTCATGAAAAGCTTTTGTTTCACCTTTTGAAAAGCTTACCTCCACCTGGGTATTATGGAATGCAGCATAGTTTAATAATTGAATAATGATTGCACGACATTCATGAACACATATCAAGTATTCGTGTCAGTGGGTTTTAGAATTTGTCACAGATGACCTTTATCTGCTCATGCTCAGACTGTATCTACGAATTGGCTTATTGGCTAAAAAGATGAGAAAAGTGGTGTTTTGCGAATCAAGTTGTTGCGGCAAGACTATCCACTTTAGTGTGTACACAAAACATTGGCCTACTTGATAAAGCATAATTATTTTAAAGTATGAACCTCATTTTGTCTATTTTTTAGTCGTGCCCAGTGTGGTGTATATCACTGACGATCGGTTTGAGGATGGATACAAGAATGGAGCATCAATAAGTATTAGCTCAGGGCAAAACCATAATATCACATGCTCAGTGCAAGTTGCAAGACCACCTTCAGTACTGGAATGGCAAACGCCTAATGGAGTACATGTTGTTCAGTTCAACCAGTACGATATTGTTGAAGATGGTGCTTACAACTCTCGAAGAGTTGTCTCTGTAACCCCCTCCAGAGATGATGATGGAACGATTTTCTCTTGTATGGTGTATCATAAAAAACTGAGAAATGAGCTTCAGTCGTCCGTCCGTCTTGATGTTCAAGGTAATTATCGACATAACTCCGATGCTGTGCTCTTGGTTTTTTTCTAATAGTCCAATCGGCTTAGATATTATACAAGAAATATGATAGAAATCTAGATATCAAAAGACACACACATACTTGGGGCTCACTTGATTTGATTCCTTAATCAAAACGCAATATTTGTTTCGTATCTGCATTTCTCTCTCCATGTGAAAAGCAATACGGAAACGATTGTGTGTGGTACTTTTTTTTCTCTCTCTCTTCTCGTTAAGTCTCACCAAGTGACCTTAGGCTTACCGCGTCTAGATCCATAACTACCAATCCTGCAGGGAAAAGAAGTGTTATTGTCTTTGAAGACTGTGCTACTTCATTCACCTGCAGGAGTGTAGGATCTCGCCCTAAAGCTTTAATATCATGGATCATTGGTTCGGAAGAGGACCCTGGAACCACGACCACCAGCTCCGGCCCTAATGCCCAAGACCAAGGTTTACGTGACGCAGAGTCTACTCTGCAGTTAATTCCAAAGAGGAGGCATCACAATCAAGTTCTTCGATGTGTGGCAAATGTTGGTATAAATCAACGTCAAGCAGGAGTTGGCATAGTCGTTCTTGGTAAGTATTTCTACGTGGCATTAATGATAGATCTCCTTTATAAGTTTAGAATGTAAAAAAGCAACCAAATGCAAACAATTAATATACATGTCATTGGGAGATTGCCATAAACCTTACTTTTCAAATTGCATTCCAATTGATCTGGCCTACTCATATTATGTTCCCTTTTTAATTGTTTATGATAAGTAAAAAATTCCTATACAATTATCATATTTAATTTTCTGTGAGGAAGTATCAGTTATATGTGATAATGGAGTTGTTGCTGCAAATAATCTTGAAAAATCCCTTGGTTTTAAGGACCTCCAGATGCTCCATACCTAAATGGAACATATGGGTTGGAGGCAGGTGTACCCACAACCATAACATGCACATCGAACAACGGCTACCCGGCACCCACATTCCAATGGTCCCTAGGATCACAGAACGTCACCAAGGATTCACATGCACTGTTTCCAGTGAATGAAAATTATCGAGTGGACGCCATGAGTGTTTTCACGTTCATACCAACAGTTAATGATCATGGGAAACGCCTTTTATGCGAAGTGTTTCAATCAACCGCTCCACCATTGAAGATTGCTAATGTCAGTGAGGTTCTTGACGTTTTCTGTAAGTTTTCTTTACTTAGTCTAACTGAAAGTCTATTATGTTCATCTCATCATGAGGCGGGTAGTTCTTTTCGGTTTTTGTTTTTTCTTCTCGAAAAAAGTTCATTCATCGGGAAAAATTTCCAACGACATTGCTTCTAAAAAGAAAACATAAACTCATATGATTCTTTCTCCTCCAACAAATAATTCTTTGTGTTACAACTGACTTTCTGAACCGTTTAGTTCTTGATTGAAAAAAAAACAGATTCAGGATTATACGAAAACATATTAAACACTTGTAGGAAGATTATTTTATGTTTTCATCATTGACTGCTTACATGCTGGCCTGATATTACATTGGTAACAATCAAATTATCTCTATATCCCTAGTACGAGAAATCGTTGTGGTGTCTCTTTTTTATTCTCTTATGCCAACTGAACGAAATTAAAGAATCTCACCTCAAAATATTTCTTCATAAGCCCCGTTATAATGTTCTTCTAATGCATTCCGTTTTCCCCCTAAAAATATGCAGATCCTCCAGTTATCGTAAACTATTCTGTACGTCGAGTTCCGAGAGGCCAGCGTGGTGTCGATGCCATATTTACATGTACATCAGATGGCAGACCCCCAGCTTCTATAGTTTGGTTCTTCAATTACAAGAAACTTATCAACAGCACCCTGCATGAGATACACCAAAGTCTTTTTCATGAAGAAGATACGTTTATGTCGGGAAGGCTTATTATCGCTAATATTCGGCCGAAAGACCATGGCATTTATATATGTTTGGCTGAATCAAGGCTCGGTAATGACAGCGCTACTACTAATTTCACGTTTTCAGGTAAATCATTCACAATTAGTGAGACCTAGATCTATACATATGCACATATAGTATTATTGCGGGGGATAATAGTATGATACAAAAAGTAATTTTATGATTTGGATATACTTTCTGTCATTGCTTAAAACTAGGAAATTAGGAACTATGAACTTTTTTTTTTCACCAAACCCATCTCCTATAATATTTGTTTAGGTGGTCCAGATCCACCTTCTTGGTTCATCGTCAATCAAAACCAAACGAAATCATCTACCCTCTCCGTTGCTTGGCAACCAGTAATCGCTGATGGGTTGCAGTAAATGTCACTCTTAAATACTTTACAAGAATATAGTAGGTTCAGTAGATTAGGAGGAGGGGAGGGGTGCAGCCTCCCTCCCCGCCCTCCTCTCTTTAAAGTGTGCCGGTACTGAATTGACAGTACCTTCTCACCCATTGTCACTAATTATAAAAAGAAACGTTAACTGTGATTGAATGATGCAAATGATTTTGAGAAGAAGAAAAGTATAACTGATATGTCGAAAGGTCTTTGCTGTATTTAGTAAACATGACGCCAACATCGGCAATGTAACACGGTTTTTAACCATGAGAGATTATGTAGATATAAGAAAATTACGAAAATTTTGAAAAATGTGCATAATGATTTACCAATAGAAAAACATGTGCTTATATTACTGCTAATGAAAGGAGAAATAAATGTAAGGATAATATTTTCTGATTGATCATGTATTTAAGTGTATTTAAGGGGGTGAGTGTGATTGTTACATGTTGCTGTTTACAGTGTCCTATTGCAAAACGAAATAAATAGTCAATTTCATATGAACTTCAACATAAGGCATGTTGTGTCTGTTGCAATATTGTATGGCCAGTGAGGGTATTTAATGTGTTCCCCATTTTATAGAGATTGGAAAAGAAATATTATACGTAGAATAAATATGAAATAATTTAAATAAACAAATATTCATAATCAATATGGACATCAAAAAAAAAAACGAAAAGGATATCTTCCTGATGTGCATAAATAGGTTTGGGATACCACACTTTAGAAAAGAACAGCATACAGGGTTACGTTTGCCATTGTCGGGAGCGCGGTTGAGGGTTCCGTTTTATTTTATTTTATTTTGTTTTTGTTGAGGGAAGGGGAACTACTCTAGGGGCCTACCTCAAGTCGATATGGAGGCGCAAATCAAACGCCTACTACCTGTTAACAGCCATACCCCCACCCTTCACCCTCGAACAATATTAAACATTTCCACCTTTAAAATTGCGAGGTATAGAATTTTGTATACAAAACAAAAATATTGGAAGCACGGTTATGATCCATTGTTTTGCATCATTACTCATTACACCTTTAATAGGATTATTTGTCACGGCTTGTTGCATGTTAGGGTTGTACGAGAGGGTAGAGACAGAGCATTGCAATGGGAGGTTATAGGTGGGATATACATAGGAGTACGAGCACATTCTCGCGATGTGGGCAGACGCCTTTCGCCCGAATATCAACTCTTCAATTTCCAAATGTTGTGGGCGCCCGCTTTGTTCGTGAGCAATTTCAAAAACAAAACAAAACAAAACAACAACAACAACAACAACAAAATGTACAGAAATTACATCTTCGGGCACCCCATTGCCCAAATTTCAGAATATTCACGTCTCTCGCTGTCCAATTTGAGAATATTCAGGCACATTGTTGCCCTAATATTAGATGGAAGTTGCCTAAGCATTGGAACTTTAAAATCCTCGGGGGGGGGGGGGCAGCCCAGTCTCGTACGCATATGCGGATATCCATGAAAAACATGCTTCGGATATATTTGTGTGTGTGTGTGTGTGTGTATTTTGTGTTTTGTGTTTTGTTTTTGTTTTTGTTTTTGTTTTTTGTATAGTATTGGAACATAACTTCCTAATCCTATAGCATGTTTCAAGCATATTCCTGATTAGGCTTATTCACAAAAATTATGTTTATAAGACAGAACATTTTTAATAGAACAAAATCCTTTCAGTATTTTATTAAATTAATTTTAAAAAGGTTAATACTCGGCGTGAGAGGGTAGCTAGCACGAGAAAAAAAAATGTTCTCATAAAAATTGAATTTTGCATTTAAGAGAAACTTAATACACCGGCAAACCGTCAAAAAAAAAAAAAAAAAAAAAAAGTTTATCAAAAGCCTTTATCGGCGAGCGTGCAGTATACATGGTATAGGTCTAGGCTCAAACCAACTTTAGACAAATCAAAACTTATGAGCCTAGGAGCAGAGGCGTTAAAATGATATTGGTGTTCCTTTAAATACATTATCTTCTTTTCATCCATCTAGCCTTTTTCCTTCGTTCCCGTCCGTGTGAGCCTTCGCCATTTCAGGAATTAAAACAGTCTCTGTTTGAAAAACCAGTATCTACTTACTCATTTTCAGAATCCAATGACACATCAACTCATCGCTGCCACATTACAAATATTAGCAGGGGCAGGCAACTGTTACCTCTGCCCCCCCCCCCCCCCCTTTCCCGGTGCATATGACCATTATTATTATATTTGGAGGGGGATGTGACTATGAAATGTACATATTCAGTAAAGTGTAGTCATCGGTGTAAAGGCCGTGTATACCATTAAAATATATTATATAAATAGTACATAGTCTATCGTGCACTATACTGGATTATGTGCACGACAGATATTTATCCGGAGTGCAGTCTTGTTTCACCGAGGCCGCAGGTCGAAGTGAAATAGACCTGCACCAGGGATTACATTTGGAGTTCATATAGTCCAGTGATGGTGCATAAATAGAACATGCACTAATTGTTATAGTAAATAGACCCCTAGAACTATAACTGTTATTGTGTGTTATATACCTCACTTTAGGATTCTTCCCTAATCCTGTCATATGATCGGTTGAAAGTGATGTCGTGTTTTTATTCATGCCCACAAAAATAAGGTATGCCAGTTCGGTTCAGTTCATTTATTTTCCTCCAATTGACTGAAATAAAGACATCAGGAACAAGAATATACATGTACATTCAAACTAGAAAATAGATAAAATACAGCAAAACAAATTTTAAAAAAAATATCAAAATGTGGAGGGATTGACAGAGGCCATTTGACCTATCTAAGGTCAAGCCTCAAAACATTAAAATATAGCTAAAACTTCAGAATATAATATGAATCATACTTAAGAACAGTGAAATACGAAAACTAATTCTACATCAAAAAGAAACAACAAAAGGACATAGCAAAGAGGGGCAAAAAGAAGAGTATCAAAGTTTCAGGAGATGCAGCTTATACAGCTTTTACATTTATACAGCACAGGTAAATTTTGCTGTGATCCCCGTTGGTTTACGTGTAAAAAATTACATAGTGCGAACGGATACCATAATCGCTGTGCAATTTGATTGCTTAATTTAGGTTACTTGCGCAGAAGACCGGCGATCTCCTATCTCGACCTTTTCTCCGATTTTTTAAAGTTTATTAACAGTTTGATGATGACTTTTAAATGTGAGGAGCCAGAGAATGGTAAGTCGGACATGTATTCTTTGACTTTTATATGGCTTTGTTCGGTATATAACAGGTATACTGACTGCTTTAATATTCGTGGCACAGTTGTTTCTATAGGCTCTAGGGGACCTAACACTTTGCTATGACCCCTATAGGCGCGCCTCGGGTTCACAGAAGGATGTAAGGTCCCCTTGAGCCTATAGAAACAAATATGCCTCTCATAGCAATCAAATATATCTATATTAGGCCTGGGCCATAGGTCTATATTCCCCGTGCAAAAAATCAAAGTTATAGTGAACGATCGTGCGTGCATTGTAACACATTTTTTGCACGTCACGTGATGCGATCACAGCGCATATTATACATACATTATTTACTATAAGACTATAGTCAGCCGAGGTATTTTTTTGCTTGCGTGTATAAGATAATGGACAAATGTCTACAGCGAATTGTGAAATAGCGCCCTTATTGTTTAAACAATTGTAACTTTCAAAGCGATGGCATGGTGAAGTTTGTGAAACTGATATGGTGCTGGAATGACATGTCATAAATAACCTGTAAGACTTCTCCTATCATAATACTGCTTTCATTTCCAGGGTAGACGCAGTATATCAACGACATATTCCCCTATGTTCATTCAGTCAAATAAATCGGGTTTGTTTTTGACATGCCTGCATGATCATAATGCACATCTTCGAGTGACATTACCAACGTTTGGTTACTGAGTCATGTTCGTGGTTTATGTCGAAATACTTCTCTTTTTTGGCTTTATCATTTCCAGATCTGGTAAGTTTTATTCTATCATATTCAGTTTATGAGTTTTTTTAAAGACTTTGATGAAAAAAAAAAAATGTGTGAGGTGTGCCACCTGAGCTAGCACGGTAGTAGAATATGAATGTAATGAATTTAATATCAAACTTATGGTTATTTTATAACAGTAAGTAACAATTAACAACTGGATAAATACTCTTCAAATGATGTATGTCTCTTAATTCTGTAGCATTTTTTACTTTCCAACTCTTTAACTTATGTTGATGGAACTAGATAAAACTATAAGTGACAGCACTGTGAATATTGGACAACTAGACTAGTATTCATATTTTGCATCTGTAAATAGCAGGATATGCTTCCTAACAGCACGGGCGGATCTAGGGTTTCGTATTAGGGGGATGCGCACAATTCTGTAAAGATCCGACAAACAAAAAAAGGATCACAGCAATTAATAGTACTCAAAAAAAAAATGACAATCTAAAAACTAAAAGAGAAATTAATGAGTGGCACTTTGGGGTTTTGTAGTGAAGGTAGGCCTATACAAAACGTATTTTAAAAGAGGAGCCATGGACAGGCATTACCCCCCCCCCCCCACCCCCTTCAATCCGACAGGACTATTAGCTAGGTGATATAGCATAGATGTCTCTCCAAATAAAACATTGATTTTGTTTTTTTTTACCCTGTGAAGGATACCATGCAATCGAAGTATCTATTCACTTGTTCAACTCTCTACCAATCATTGGCGAAGACTTCACTTTGGTTTGTACCTTCACGCCGCAAACCAGCAATTGGCGGGTAATATGGGAAAAGGGGAACAGTGTCATTTTGGCCACTCACTCTTGTCAGCCATATCCTCCCTGTTGGAAGAACGTTCCTAACCGATCGAAGTTTAGTTTTTTGGCAGACTCTTCCAGTGGAAATCTAACAATCAAAGATGTTACCAAGGACGATGAGAACAATTACCAATGCACAGTAATGAATACTCATGGATCAGCGAACTCAAGATCAAGCAGCATACAAATCACGCCATTGCAACCAGGTAAAGTATGTATTTAAACAAAATGTTGTCATTTCAATTTCAGGATATTAAGGAGCACATTATTAAAAGCTAAATTCTTGAAAAATGATAATAAATTAGTAATAATCTCAGAGCAAAGCTCTTTCCCCGTCTTACATAAACATCAAAATCACTCCGGGAAATTTTGAATAGAAAGTTTCCAGTCATGGTTACGTACTAACATTAGAAGTCATAACATGTTACATGTCTCGGAAATAGTGATGCTAATATTTACCCTACCAAGTCAATTTAATACGTTCTTATCAGGATAAACTTCGCAATCTTTTAGATTTTATGGGTGAAATAACACGTGATTTAAACGTATTTTGCTGTCCGATTACAAAATCTGCTATAGCTCTCCTCAGCCATAATCTATCGATTCTTACATGAATTTGAATATTTCTTCTCTCTCTCCAATATAGTTTATCCGACCGAAATGCTACTTCTACCATCTGGAGATAACAAAGAATACGAAACGGGGCCACATATTATTTCCGTACAAGAATATTCATCGACTTCAGTCACGTGTAAAAGCATCGGATCCCTACCAGCAGTTGAATTATTATGGTTTCTTGGTGGCAGAAGTATTCCCCGTAATATAGGCATTTCAAGTCATCGCATAACTTTGGAAGGAGGTTTGTTTGACACCGAAAGTACTATCGCGATAAGTCCTGAGAGAAAGCACCATGGACAGTTTCTTGAGTGCCTTGCGTTTGTGGGAGACTTTATTTACCATCAGGTAGCCAAAATGGTAGTTTACGGTAAGTTGAATTCTTTGAATACATCGCGATTTTTTTTAGATAATTAATGCTGATGTAATGAATAGTAATTAAAATTCATAGGAATGACTACTCAGTACTAAGAATTCCTTTTCCCCATTATCTTTATCTATCCAATTATGATGAAAGCAATGGTACATCATATTAATTCCAGTGGCTTCTATTTTTATAAAAGTGTTTCAATCCTTCATGTTATTTGTACTGAAAGGCCCACCAGATGATGTTAAAATGATTTCCCCTGATGATATACATGACGGTATGCCAACCAATATTAGCTGCAAAGCTAGTAATGGATATCCTGCTCCGCTCATCCATTGGTACATTGAATCAAGAAATTTGTCAGAGTACTCGTCTCTTACGGATTCAATCAATGAAGATGATCGGCATGATGCTCACAGCACCCTTAACCTCCGACCAAATAGGTCAGACCACGGAAAACGTCTCCTCTGCCAAGCAATTCAACCAGCAGCGCCCTCAGTGTGGTCTGTAAATGCGAGCATGGTTCTTAACATTTCATGTGAGTATCAAAGTTAAATACATTTATTAAGATTTCGGTCATGGGACTCGGCTTTTATTTTTATTTTTTCAATAATGATCATTTGTATATGTACATCCATGTTCAAAGCTGTAAATGCCTAACACTTCACCTCTATTTTGGCATATAAAAAAGGGAGCACACATTTATTTAACGAACAATTGAAGTAATTGGTTATATTCATATTTCTCCACTTTTCCTAAATATTCCCTTACAGCCCCCTCCCCCAAAAAAACTTTACTCCCCGTCCCCATTCTATATTTTTAACACTCTTCCCTTAATTATGTATTTACTCTTGCTCTTAATCATAGATGAACCCGGTGTCTTCATCTCTTCTCGACGGTTGACGTCAAATGAACTACGCATTGGTTTTGTGTTGATATGTACTTCAGACGCTAATCCTCCAGCATTTATTTTCCACTGGCTCTGTAACGATACACAACTTTCTGAAGGCACCCGTAACGTAACACCAAATGAGATTTTACAAGGACGTGAAACGTTAACTTCCAGTGAGTTGACCATTAGAGACTCCCTTTCCGAATATCCCTGTGAATACAAGTGCATAGCTGTTTCAAGATACCTTTCAGGCAGCGCGGTCTTCACCTCCACATTTTCTCGTAAGTGCAACTTAAAAAGAAAGAGAACATATACATTTTAATAGGTTCATTGAGTTTTGCCCATGTGATTCTCTATCTGTACAAAAATATTAACCGACAAAAAAGGTTTTGTGATTTGATATGCCATAGGAGGAATGTTGGTGAGCTGTTTCAAAACCGTAATTGTAATCTCAGCATTCTGCATAGCAGTTTGTAAACGTGTTTCTAAAAATTACATTTTTAAATCTTCATATGTAATAGGAGGTCTACATCAAAATGCATGTATAGTGTAATACTATCTCTGCACACTAACTTCGCTTCCTTTTAGTTTACTTACTTCCAAAGCAAAGTATTCAACTTATTTATTTTATTATCTTTTTTTTTTTTTTTTTTTTAGTAAGCATGCACGAAATTAGCAACCTGATTAAACACCCCAAGTCTTTTAACAAGGACGCAAGTTACACGATTTCTCCTCGTGTTCTTTACCACTGATAATCCTTGAAATGCAGTTATCCCGGATCCACCGTCTGGGTTTGTCTTCGACCGAGACCAGACAACGTCTTCAACTCTCTTCTTCGCTTGCCATTCTGGATGCCACCCTGAAATCGTGTTATAACAAAGTTCAATTGACTCGAGCATTTGGTAACCTTACTACCAGTGTACATCCACTGCGTTGACTCGTGAGTGATGATATGCCCTGCACACCTGGGTATTGAAAGGCATTACCTAGTAGTCCTCCCGGTTTCTTTTTTTTTTCACTCATTATACCTTGGGATCTTATTTAATGATTGCCTTGTAAACCTAAGATTGTATACTTAGTATAATATTTGCCGTGATGAGTCACTCATGCAAAAATCAATGATTAAAAATATAGATCACAAACAAGTTACTAATTACCTTAAATGTCGTGCAAACGACACGCATAAATCAAATCAGCAAATAAGGAGTGTCTTTACCTTCAAGTTAACAGGTGCTCTCATCATATGCTGGTGAAGGTGACGAATTTTCCTCTTCTGGGTATAGGCTACTACCATTTTCAGAGGTATAAAAAGGCCCTCTTGTAAAAGAGTGGAAAAAAAAAACGATCAAGGAAATTTGCTTCAAGGAAAGCCATGAAATGCTTACATGAAAATCCAAATCCAATTATACATAGATTGCATAATTTTCTCTGGAATTATTTATTGTGAAGTTCATGAATTTAAATTCTAAACAAAAGTAATCATAAGCAATACAGTCGTTATAATTTGAAAGAAATACTCTTGGAATTTACCAAAATGGCTTTTTCGTTTTGACAATCAGACCTCTTTGATAAGCCCCAACTCCTCCTAATTCAATTAAATTCAATATAATTCAGTTTATTCAATTCCAATAAAAAAATACATGTATAGACAAGTCCAAGTGTACAGAAATATAAAATACAGATGTAGATAAGAATACAGATATATAGCTTATAATTATATATGGAATAAAGGGTACCATGAAAGACAGAAGCGCTCTTGCAAAGACAGTCCCCTCACAGTAAAATAGGAAATAATAATAATGATAATGGCTACTTATATAGCGCTCATATCCGTCACGCAGTGACGCTCATGGCGCTTAGATATTATTACCTGGTTATAGCCGCGACGCCAAAATAACTAGCGCTCAAGCATATAAGGTACCCATTTACACCTGGGTGGAGAGTGGCAAATGTAGATTAGAGTCTTGCCAAAGGACGTTAGTGCCGTGGTGGGATTCGAACCCCGTACCTTATGATCTGCAGTCCGGTAACTTATCCACTAGACCACAACACCTCTACAAGGAAAAGTCGGAGGAATGAGAGACCAATAAGAGGTTTAAACATTTAAGTCAGAGGCGACAGTGCCCCCCCTACTTATTCAAGTACCCAAAAGTGCCCCTTTTCATAGCTAATAAGTGCCCCCTTTTCTTTCTAATAAGTGTCCTTTTCACCTTCTGATAAGTGGCCCTTTTAGCCTCATACATGAGTGCCCTTTTGAAATCGGATAAGTGCCCCTGTTTTCGTCCGATTAGTGCCCATTTTCCGTTCTAATAGTGCAATTTTTCCTTCTAATAAATGCCCCTTTTCATCTCTGATAAGTGCCCATTTTTCTTCGTATAACTGCCCCCTCTTCTTTCTAATAAGTGCCCTTTTCATTTTTAATAAGTGTCCTTTTCACCTTCTGATAATAGGCCCTTTTAACCTCATACATGAGTGCCCCTTTTGAAATCCGATAAGTGCCCCTGTTTTCGTCTGATTGGTGCCCATTTTCCGTTCTAACAGTGCAATTTTCTCTTCTGATAAGTGCCCCTTTTCACCCCTGATAAGTTCACCTTTTAAGTGTCCCCTTTTACTTCTGATCAGTGCCTCTTTTCCTTTCTAATGGTATCATTTTCCCCTTTTCCCCTTTTGTCTTTTGACACAGAGTGCCCTTTTTACCTATATATCCCGATGTCGCTTACAAACTGTGCCCTAAAGTCCACAAAAGAGCTATATATCTAGCTCCAAATAATCAGAGAGGCTTCATATTAATATATGTAATAGATTCCCCTACTGATATCAGCACAAAGTGAGGCAGTGGAGTAGGTGGCAAGAAGGGCACAATGCCCTAGATTATACAATATTAATCATTGCCCCTAAATCAATAAAGGAATGAGGAAAAAAAAAATCTATTTTTTTGCCAAAGCTCGCTCGCTACGCTCGCTCACATTTACTATTCATATTAGGGAAATCGCTGTGCATAATTAAAAATCATAGCCTTCAGCGTTAGAAAACAATCTTATTTATTTATTTATTTATTTTTTTTTTTTTTTGGGGGGGGGGGGGCTCGCTCGCAAATGAATAATCAGACCATCACACAAAATGCAAAGGTTGTTTTTATCTGGAACCAGGTTTAGATAGAAACAGTAATGTGTCGAAAATGAACTTCGATAGTGTACATATAGTAGCGGTATACTAATGTCTCAAAGTGGTATTTTCCGCCTTGTTTACACCTTTTTTGTAGGTAGATGCCCTTTTTTCCCAAAAAAGTGCCCTTTTTTGTTGGTGCCCCCTCCCCCACTTTGAAAGACGCTCCGCCACCCCTAATTTAAGTACATGCATATGCAAACGGTAACATTAAAAAACATAAAAAGCATTAAGGGACATAAAAAGACATAAAATACATAAACTACCAAACAACCCTTGACAATATTTGGAAACAAATCTGAGTGATTGTTAAGGTGGAAAATCAGAAATTAAGATGAATTTCTTTAAATTTCCCTTGAAACTATTATGGAAAACAATAGAAGTGATCTCATTTGTTAAGGAATTCTGTATTACTGGCGCCCTATGTCTGACAGTGAAGGAAACATAAGTTCCGGGGGCGGATCCAGGAAATCGTATAAGGAGGGGCGGGCACACAAATGCAGGATTGTAAACTTTGGGAAACTGCTTGGAGGGAGACCCATATATTTCTGGTCTCGCCAGCCGTGCAAAAGTCGCTCAGGGGGGGGGGGGGGGAGGGAGTTATGGGGTCCAGTTCCCCTCCATAATTCTCTGACAAGCAAAAAAAAAAAAAAAAAAAAAAAAAAAGGGTTTCCTTTTCTAAAAGGGGGGGGGGCACAATCGAAAATAGGGGAGGCGCAATTCATTGTTTTCTTTCAAAAGGGGGGGGGGCACGGGCCGGGATTGTCCCCCCCCCCCCTAAATCCGCCACTGATAAGTTCTATCTACAACCGTAAATGATGCTTGCTACACTTATAGTATTGTAATTATGTACTGAACTATTAAGTGTAAGCATTCAGGGACGGATCTAGCTTTTTTCCTAGGGGGGGGGGGGGGGGTTTGAGGGGCTGAGTATTATGATGGCGTTTCCTATGCACATTAAATGTTTACTAGGCAGCCCAAGGGGGGGGGGGTTAAACCCCCTAAACCCCCCCCCCCTCGTAGATCCGCCACTGGCATTATTGCTTAAACTTTGGGGGTAGTAGGCCGTCTTTATGTTTAAAAAGCAATATTGCACAGAAATAATTATTAAGTTGAAATATATTGAGAATTTTCAATTCTTGAAATAAATGACTGAGAGTGAGCAATCTAATTTGACTTTGTACATATCCTCACTAACTTTTTTTGAAGTAAATATAAGGGACGGCAATTTAGTTGGATGTGTTTTTCCGCATACCACATTACAATAGTTTAACCCTTTGAATGCGAACCCGCGCACACCGATTGTTCTCCCTGTGACGGAGCGATTTCGGTTACATATTGCCTGTAGAAGCCCGTCGTCTCCAAAGGGTTAGAAATGGTAGAGTAATTGTGTTATATAATGTTTTAAGTACATATGGGGGTAATATTGAAAAACCAGTATTCCGAGAGATGATTTTTGTAACATGTAACATATGAATAGAAAAATTACATCCTTTAAACACGTCCATGTATTCCTCGCTAAAACAACAGCTGGAGAAAAAGTATGTCAGTCACAGCTGTCTCCATTCATGAAAATGTTTCCCAAATTAGTATCGAACTAGTAACTGACATTATCGAGGGTTTAATATAAATAAGACATCACTTGCATTGCTTGATCGATAGAAATCAATCTTTTAATGCCCATTGAAATAAGTTTTCGAAACCCCTTTTATTAAAATGTGACAGCCCACTTTTGTTCTTCAGAAAAACAAATTGCTTTCATTTTCGGAGTAGGAGAGATGAATAATTGTGCCAGTGACGATTGTTGATGTTCACTCACACTTTCCTACAAGGAAAGTTACTCGTTGTTGTTTCTCTTATTCTTCTCCAGATATTTTGCTAAGTTGTACGATATACCAAATAGAGCAAAGCTCTAGGTTGAAATATACAGGCAAAAGGTTGAAAAACATTCCTTTAAAGACGATATGGATTTTCGCCTTCGAATATTTCTATTCCTGGCAGTCATCGTTTCTCTAACGTACGAGATCAGCGTGTCTACCACTATACAGAACCCAGGAGTTATCCCTGTCGTTGGCGAGGATATCACACTTGTATGCACATACACAACATCGTCCGTGTTTCGGGTACTGTATTGGAAGGACGGGAATGGCAATAATCTGGCTGTCGATACGTGTCGAGAAGTGGGTTGCAGAAGCGAGCAAAGTATTATGTATAAGTACAGTTTGATGGCAGATTCTTCTAGCGGAAATCTAACAATTAGGCATTTAACAGTGAATGACAGTGGCAGCTATCAGTGCTTAATAACCTCATCTTCTGATGCAGATTCTAATATGCTTGAACTAGAAGTGAAGCCATCAGGTAAGATTTTTTTGTTTTAGTTGTTTTTTTTTTTACAGTATTCTACCTCCATTGGGCTAGTATTACCGTAAAGTGTCTGATTCATTGCTAATTTAAAAAGTATTTCGTGTTTTTTTGTTGTTTTTTTTTGTGTGTGTTTTGTTTTGTTTTGTTTTTGTTTTTTTGTACGAATTTTAAAAAGTACTTAACATCCCACCGTTTAAAGATAACAATCAGGTTGAAGTCCCGTTGTCACTATCAACATTAATTCATATTTGATTACTCGAGTTTAATTCGTGACTTGAAATCATTCAATCGATATGATTTCATAGATAATGTTGATGTTAAGGCAAATTCAATCTCTTTTGATCCAATCGGCCGTGTAATTGGTAAACATGTAATTTTTTTTTTTTTTTTAATCAACATGATAACTATATACGTTTTGCCTATTTTCCAGCCATACCTAGATTGATAGTAATCACTGACGATCGGTCTGAGGATCGATACAAAAATGCAGAATCTGTAAGCATTACATCTGGGCAAACCCACAACCTAACATGCTCAGTAGAAGGCGCAAGACCACCTGCAATACTGGAGTGGCAAATTCCTGATGAAGTTCAGATTCTCCTAGATGATCAGTTCAACTTTGTTCATGGACATGTTTATGTCTCCCGAAGAGATGTCTCAGTTACACCGTCCAGGGACGACGATGGAAAGATTCTCCGTTGTATAGCGTCTCATAAAGAGCTGGAAAATGATCTTTATTTGTCCATCCGTCTTGATGTTCAAGGTAATAATTGCTCATCATTTCCATTACTTCAGAACCACTGTCTTTGTGAAAACAACAACAAAAACAAAAACGTAGAAAATTCTTATCGCCGCTATCGAGTCATTCACAAAACATTCCTTCTATTCGTAATTGCTGGTATTGCAGTAAGGAAATATCGGCTTTAAAGAAATCTCAATAAAGGACACACACTTACATAACTTTATTTTGTTCATTTTCCGTAATACATATATTCGTTTCAAATATGTTTTTCTCTCTCAAAGGAAACGAAAAACGGAAATCATTTTGTCTCCGTGCAATAATTTGTGGTATTTGTCCCCACTTCTCTTTCAGTCTCGCCAAGTGATCTCCAGCTTACAGCATCTAAATCCATAACTACCAATCCAGCAGGAACAAGAAGTGTTATTGTCTTTGAAGAATCGCCTGCATTATTCACTTGCAGGAGTGTAGGATCTCGTCCTACAGCTAGAATATCATGGGTTATTGGTTCGGAAGTCGACCTAGGAAGCACGACATCTACCTCTAGTCAGAATGACGCAGACCCTGGCTTACGTGACACAGAGTCTATTCTACAGTTAATTCCAAAAAGGAGTCATCACAATCAATTTCTTCGATGTGTGGCGCATGTTGGTATAAACCAACGTCTAGCAGAAGTGAGACTCGTCGTTCACGGTGAGTATTCGTTGTAGTATTTCTGATACATCACTGCGCAACTTTACATTTCGACTGAGTTGGTTTACTCATACCATGTTTCGTCTATTTAGCAACCAAGCATTCCTACAGATATCACCCGAATTGATTTCTAGCAATGAAATATCAGTAATATGTCATATTTAACTTAAGTCGTTCCTGCTAATGATGTTTAAAATAAATTGATTTTCCAGGACCAGCGGATCCTCCATACCTGAATGGAACACATGAATGGAAGGATGGGGTAGCGGCAACTATCAATTGCACATCGAACAACGGCTATCCAAAACCAACTTTCCAATGGTACTTTGGATCACATAACGTAACCAAGGATTCTTATACAGGGTATTTAACAAATGAAAATCATCAAGTGAACGCACTGAGTGTTTTAACGTTCACACCAACAATAAATGACCATGGGAAACGCATTATGTGCGAGGTGTTTCAACCAAACTCTCTATCAGTGAAGTCTGAGAGTATCAGCCAGGTTCTTCATGTTCTATGTAAGTTCTTCCACTTAAATTAAGCCTAACTGAAAATGCATTGTCTGCCTCAGATCCTGAGGCGATTATTTCTTTTCCATTTTGTTTTCAATATGAGTACGTTGAATATGCGAGAGATCAGCCTACTATGTTTCCTTCACAAACAAACGTGAACTCGATTGTTTTTGGGGTTTTTTTTTTTTTGGGGGGGGAGGGGCAATAAAATAATAGGATGCCATTTACCTGTAGGTACTAACAAATCTACTTTACATTACACTGATGATGTTGATATTATGCATCTAAATTTTACGGGATATAATTTTATTAATGGTCACCTTTTCTTCTCAGTTCTTTTTACACTAAAAATACCATCCCACCCCCCCCCCCCCCCCCCATCTCTCTCTCTCTCTCCTGTTATCATTATTTTCTATAAATAACTATGCAGATTCTCCTGTCATTGTTAACTACTCTGTTCGTCGGGTTCTGAGTAGTGAGCAAGGTGTCGATGCTATCTTTACATGTACATCAGACGGAAGACCCCTACCTTCTATTATGTGGTTCTTTAAAGACAAGAAACTCAGCAACAACATCAGGCATGAGATTCACCGGAGTATTTTACAAGAAGATACCTTTATGTTGGGAAGGCTTATTGTTGCTAATATTCGGGCGAAAGACAATGGCAACTATATATGTTTGGCTGAATCAAGGCTCGGTAATGACAGCGCTACTATCAACTTTACGTTTTCAGGTAATTTTTTTCACGATTATACTTAGACCTAGGTCTTTGTGCGTGTGCATATATATCACATTGTTGCAGGGGATTGAATATGATACAAAAAGTAATTGAATGATTTCGATATATTTTCATTTATTGCTTAAATACTGAAGAAATTAGAACTTATGACCCGATTTTTCACCAAACACATCTCCTCTCATATGTTTTAGGGAGTCCAGATCCACCTTCTTGGTTCATCGTCGAGCAAAGCCAAACGACATCATCTTCCCTCTCAGTTGATTGGCAACCAGGAATTGCTGATGGGCTGCAGCAAAGTTTCAGTCTTCAGTACTTTGTTAATGACACGCAAGTACATCACGAGGGTTATGGTGCTGTTACATTACAATTTTACAGGGGTATTGCAAACATTAAAAGACTTGAAATCATTGAATTGTATCTGATATCGGTTGATTTTATTGACATAGCTGGTGCTAACATGAAAAAAAAAATAAAAAAATAAATGAATAAATAAAAAGTGCCGACATCGGCCTTTGGCATAATTTTCAATCATTTAAAGGAAAATGAAACAAAGTAAAATAACAAAAATAACAAAAATAACAAAAGAAAAATCATAGAAACCTGTACCCCCCACCAAGACCTTAAATCTGTCAGTTCAGATCTATACGTGTCCATTATCTGTAAGCACATGGAAGCAATATTTTTAAACTTTACATTTTTCTAGAATTAATTACAAATTAGTATGTTTAATGTTGGATGCATTCTTGTCACACTTTGAATTTGAATACGTTCAAATTCTGATATCCTGCTTCGTTTCATTGTTTACTCACCATTAAATTTTGCCAGCGTGGATTGTTAATTCTAGACCAGTGTTTCGCTGAGCGATTTTTTTTTTTTTTTTTTTTTTTGTATTGTAATAACGAACAGAATAATTTTTCTCTTTTCGTTTGAAGATACCATATCATGAGTCAACGTGTGGCAAGATTTTAGTATGCAAATTAGCGAAGCCATGTTTTCACTTGTTATGTTGCGTCTATTCGAGCATCAAGTCACTGGGGATGAGCTCTCTAGTTTTCCCGTTTTCCCCATGTCTTCCTGCGGGATTTTGGACACCAATGAGTTCAGTAATTTCGCCAGAGGTTTTTAGTTCAGCCAAAGAAGTGAGTTTTTGATAATGTTATAATTAATGGCGTAAAATAGAACTTAGTATAATGTCTTATGAAGTAAATATTGAAACGTGTGTGAAAGTGAACACGTGTGTCAGTTACATTCCTGTGGATTTTTGTTGCCGTTTGGCGTAGATTTTAGGATGGATAAATATCAAAGAATGTTTATAAAACATGAATATATATTAATATCAAAGTTTAGATGAGTTTAGTCATGCAGATATGAAGATTAATTAAACTGAAGTGAAGTTATTCAGTCAATGTAGGTTTGGTTGTGGTGCACTGTATAAGTGTGTGCATTGGTTTTGGGGCAGGGTCTAATTAATTATTCATGAGGCAAGAGTCAATATGACATTGAGGTTATTTTGTGTAGAAAATTAACAGGTCTTGTTAATTCAAGGGTCATAGAGCTTTACTGATATTTAGTCTTCTTGAGTGAGTGTTATGAATTCTAAGGAATCTTGAAGGTCAATTTTATAGGCATGCTAGACAAGTTGGTTTGTTTTGTAAACTGGTATTTTACTTTAAATGCATCAAAATCAAAGTCATATCAAGGTTATTTGGCAAGTCAATAATTTAGCTTGAATGCAAGTCTAGTATATATAAGCTGATTATGATTATGAATTATCACCTGTGAAGATAAAGTGAGTCATAGTTTTGATGAAAGAAATGAATCTTAGTCTGAAAGTGAATTAATAAGCACAAATGTTTATTTTTAGACTGTTTGGAATAAGTAAGCTACCAAACAATACAGTGATGTTGGTCGTGGAATTATGACATGGCATTTTCTGTTTATCACGGTTTATGAAGATATTTATCAAGGTATAATACATTATGGTGACAAATATTAGATCAGAATTATTGATGCAAATACAAGTTTATGCATTATGCATTTGTGTTATGACTTTTAGCTATAACAATTATGAAAGCTAGGTTCAGTCTTGATAGCATTTGGGTATTCAAGTGTCAAATATCTTTATGTGTATTTCATATAGTGTAACATGCAGTAGCTCTTGAAAGGTAATATGTGCTTAGGTAGTTTAGCGAAATGTAGTGGTGCATAAGAACGCATCCGGACTTGACGCGTTCTTATTGTGCGTGAACACTGCGGGAGCTCCGAGCCTTCTACATAACGATCGCATGGAGCCTATAATGCAGTCTTCCCGGATCCGAGCCAATCTTCTTGATAAATTCAAAGAAAGAAGCTCTTGGTACCATTCACTGATTCCGGAAGTACGCCCTCTTCTGTCAGTATATGTGTATGAAAGGCTTGTGTGTAGTACTGGAACAATAACAACAAAATAAATAGAATATATAAATATTTTTAAAATAGAGTGAGTTTCCGATGGCATTGGCTTGCCTAACAGTTTATTGTTCTTTATGTTTTATTGCTCATCCTATTCCTTTCTCTCCCCTTCTCCAATTCTTCTTATCTTGTATGACTAGAATATGTCTATTGCATTTCAAAGATCATAGTGTGCTCCCCCCCCCCCCAAAAAAAAAAAGAACTAGAACGGCGCTGGTGGAAACAAAAAACAACAACACAACACCACATAATTAATGGAAATGGCAGCCATTGAACCCAATATAATGATTGCCTTCGTCTTCTCTCAATCTCTCCCTCTCTCTCTTTCTCTCTCTCTCTCTCTCTCTTTCTCTCTCTCTCACACACACACACACACACTCTCTCTTTTCTCAGTTTTCTCCAAATATTCTGATTCTTGTTCTATTTTCCTCAGTTCGCATGTTTATCTTTAAAAAAATATGTTATGTTCTAAAATGATAGCATGTGGATAAGACGTGGAAATCAATATCAGAAATTAAAGATGTGAATGATGATGGAAAAATCTACTTATAATTTAAGGGCAAGGAAAACGAGAGAATTGAAGCTTTATAGGATAATGAGAAATGCAGTTTTGTATGTCTTTTGAATTTTCGAATTGAAAACTACATTTAGAACTAAAGACAAAAAGACCCTTTTATATGTAATGATGTTAAATTGTTCCCCATGATCATTTTCTAGATATGCAGCAAATAACTATTGTAGCGAAGAGACAAGTATATAGTACAATGAGGGGATTTTCACTTTTAGAATATCTTATTATGATATCATTAACTCATCAACCCAAATCAAATCAATACTAACATTTGTCCTTGCTGTCGGCCTGAGACCTGTAATAGCCGCCTATGCATAATAACACTTTACTTTGTCATTGAGGACAATTGTGAAGTTTAACAGGGGATTTGCAGTTGGGCTCTCTCTCTCTCTCTCTCTCTCTCTCTCTCCTAATTCTTCTTTATATCAATAGTCAATAGACTTCCTGTCTTTTCATCATAACAACAAACGCTGGCGCGGATCGAACGCACGTATAAAGCCGCCCCTCCCATTATTCCTCCGTCCCACGCATTCAACTCAACACAATAGGTCCGATCCCCATTATTATTTCTCCGAAGAACTATAGCTCTATGCAAAATTTGAGACAAGCCATTCACTGTTCAAAGTAGCCTTTCAATGAACAGACTACGGGCTTCAGTGTATGATACATTATCTTGAAATATATCAAACCCTAACTGATGTAATGGCAGGACCCTATCCAAAAAAAGTATTAATCATGTAGCTTTCAATGCTGGGTTAGTAATTGATTTGCCCCCAAGCCTCATCAGTATGAATACTGATGAGGCTACCCATCAAATGTCAATATAGACATGATTTTTATTCATCAGTATTGTCATTGTTGTTATCGTGATTATTATGATTAAGATTATGATTAGCATTAACATTATGGTTTTGATGTTGTTATTATTATTTATTATTATTATCATCATCATCATCATCATAGTCATAATGGTATTGGACCTATTTTTTACATCACATGTGTTGATTTTCGGGGGAAGTGTATTAAAAAAGTGAAACTTATTGAGCCATATGAGTAGAGCATGGCGTGGTATTTCAACATTGGCGTAGCCAGGATTTTTCAATGGGGGGGGGGGGGGGGAGACGTGAAGGATCCAACCGCGTAGCCAGGATTTCATTTTAGGGGGGTTGGGTTGTGAGAACGCGAAGCGTGCGAAATTGGTGATTAGCACGCAAAGCGTGAAGGGAGGGGGGAGTTTGAGAGAAAGATAACGGCTCGCAGCACCTTTTTTTAGGCGGAAAGTTAGTTCGACGCCCGGACTGCTTTTCAGTTATTTGGACGCAATACTGCACTGTATGTAACAGAGGTGGGTGCAGGGAGGAGGGAGTCCCCCCCCCCCCTCCCGCCCAAAGCGCGAAAGCTCTGACGTTTTATAGCAAATTTGAGAGAAAGATAACGGCTCGCAGCACCTTTTTTTAGGCGGAAAATTAGTTCAACGCCTGGACTGCTTTTCAATTATTTGGACGCAATAATGCACTGTAACAGGGATGGGTGCAGGGAGGGGGGACTTTTTCCCTTCCCGCGCGAAGCGCGAAAGCTATGACGTTTTAACAAATTTGAGAGAAAGATAACAGCTCGTAGCAAACAATTTTTTTAGGCGGAAAGTTATAGTTCGACGCTCGGACTGCTTTTCAATAATTTGGACGCAATATTTTACTGTATGTAATAGGTGAGGGAGCAGGGAAGGGGGAGTTATTTCCCCCTTCCCGCGCGAAACGCGAAAACTTTGACGTTTTAGCAAATTGTGATTGAAAGGTAACGACTCGTAGAGCCTTTTTAGGTTTTTTTTGTCTCACTTCTCCCCGGCGCTTTTTCGTTCTCACTTTTTTTTTAGGGGCTGAATAGGGGGGCCAGTGCCCCCCTGGCCCCCTGGCTATGCCTATGTATTTCAAGTATACAAATCGAAGATTAAAAACCATTAAATAGGAAAGGGACAGTACAGATTTTCCTAGATTTCCCCTTCCAATGGGATTAAAGTGGCAAAACAAAAGCTTATGAAAGATAAGGGATCTTGTAGTCCAGACAGAAAGAGGAATGAAGATTGAATCAACGCCGATATCCAGGGGTATCGCTAGAACATTTGAATGGGGATGGGGTGGGACACCCAAATTTGCCATCAAAATTTTAGGTGTGACACCCAAATTTGCCAACAGATTTTTAGGGTGTGACACCCAAATTTGCCAAAAAATGCTACACGGTACACCCTAATCTCCCCTCACATAATGATACAAGAAAATCGCAGATGTAGAAGTCATGATCATACGGGCCCATTTTCGCAAGGGGATAGGCTGACGCCTTTTACCCGAATTTCAACTTTTCAACTTCTAAATTAAAAAACAAAACAAAATAAAACAAAACAAAAACAAAAACAAAAACAAAATAAAAACTTTTCTTAGTAAAAATGTACAGAAGTTACATATCAGGAAACCTCACTACCCAAATATGTGGATATTCTGGCACCTCTCTACCCGAATATGAAGTGGTGGCTGGCCAAACATCGGAACTTTGAAAATTTTTGGGAGGGGGCTATGTACAGCCCATTGCCGAAGGGGGACGCATTTTGCCCGAATATTATCTATTCACTTTTTTGAGAGCGAGGAAAAAAAAACCAAAACAAAACAAAATCAAAAAAAAGTTTTTCCTTCTTTTTCTTTGCTTCCCTTTTCCTTTCCCTCTTTTCTTTCTGTTTTAGTTTTCCTTTCCTTTTCCTTTTCTCCCCCTTTCCCTTTTCCTTTCTCTTTTCTCCTTTTTCTTTTCTCTTTCCTCTTCTCTCTCCCCATTTTCTCCCTCCTTTTTTTGCCGACAGAGGTGGCGCATTTGCCGACAGCAATTCTGAGTGGGAGACAGTGTGATCCCCCCCCCCCCCCCCCCCCCCCCCCCCCATCGACGCCGCTGCCGATAACTCTTATCGTCATGTTTTTAAAGTCGGCATTATTTTGAAATTAGCTTACGATTCATTTACCATTCATTTTGGGCGCGAAATGGAATGTTTTCTCGTGTGACTGAGAAAAAATACATTATGAATCTTATTCCGGGATACAATTTTCATATACATATTATTACTTTTTGCGGGGGTCCGTTTTATTGCCCCCCCCCCCCCTTTCCCATCCCTCGATGGACTCTACAGATCTAGAGGGCCAGCGGTTCCTCATAAACTTACTTCCAGTTCAAAGCGCAGTCGGCGAAAATATAAACCGTTTTCTTTTTCCTGACAATTCTAGATGATTTGCATCTGCTATCATTTTGGTTGTTGTTGGTCCTAACCCCCTCTCCCCTCTTCCCTCGAGAACCTTGGGAAGGCATTTGGTGTATTCCCAATATCATATGCCTAGTTAGAATTTAAAGTTTGCCATTATTTCTCCTTTCCACTGCTTAAATTTTCGGTTCCACACTCGCCACAAATATATCTGGGAAATTTGTTTCTGCTACCCCCCCCCAAAAAAAAGAAAAGAGTGGAAAGTTAATATTCGGACAAAAGGCACCCCCTTCGATAATGGGCTGCGCCCCCCCCCCCTCCCCCTGATGATTTTTTAAGTTCCGATATTCGGGCAGCAATGCAACACTTCATATTCAGGTAGCGAGGTGCCAGAATATTCAAATATTTGGGCAGCCAGGATAATTATGTAACTTCTGTATTTAGATTAGAATAGTGGCCGCCTGGCCGGTATGATCAAGCTCTCTCTATGTGTGTGTGTGTGGGGGGGGGGGGGGGGGAGGGAATTAGGGTATAGCCACTGAACTCTGTGGGTACAGCTTAGGGTGCGGCATTTTTTGCAGGCAAATTCGAGTGTCAGACCTTAAAGATTTGTCGGAAAATTTTTGGCGTCATCCCCTCCCCATTCAAAATTTTCTAGCGACGTCTCTACAGAAAGTGAAACTAGTATAATATAATGAGAAATACAGTTTTTTATGTCTTTTTAAATCATCGAATTGAAAATTACATTTAAAACTAAATACCAAAAGAGCCCTTTGCATGCAATAATATTTGTCTGCATGAGCATTTTCTTTTTAGAGTGCGTGTCGTTCTAGCTTGATCTAATCTAGATATGCAGCAAAAAAGTAGCGAAGAGGCAAGTATGATATAATGAGGGGATTTTTACTCTAGAATACATCATGAATCCATCAAACCAAATCAAATCAATACTATCATCAGTCCATGCTGTCGGCCTGAGTCCTGTAATAGCCGCCTATGCATAACATGTTGTTATGTCACTGAGGGAAGTTCAGTTAAACAGGGATTAGCAGTAGGGCTCTCTCTCTCTCCTATTACTTCTTTATATCAGTAGTCAATAGACTTCCTGTCTTTTCATCATAAGAACAAAACGCTGACGCTGCTCGAACGCACGTATAACCAAAGCCGCCTCCCCATTATTCCTCCGTCCTACATGCATTCAAGTCAACACAATAGGTCCGATCCCCCATTATTATTTCTTCTTCGAACTATATAGCTCTATGCAAACTTGGAGACAAGCCCATGATTTCACTGAAGTAGCTTTTCATTGCACAGAGTAGGGGCTTCAGTGTATGATACATATCTTGAAATATATCAAACCCTAACTGATGGCAGCACCCTATAAAAAAGTGCTTAACTAAAGGCCACGTGCAGTTGATGTGATTCCCCCTCTGTTTTTCTATAGTCTTCTTTTTCTTATTTTCTTGACTTCTCCATGTTTTCTATACTTTTTCCATTTCTTCTCTTTCGTTCTTCGTCTCTCCATATCATTTATAATTTCCTCGAATAAGGGGATTAAATAATCCCAGACTGATGTATATGGTTATTTTTAACTTAATTTCCATGACAATGGAAGGATCATACAAACTAAAACAATATATTTGTGGCTATCGTAATTACGACTCTGTTTTATGTTAACAAACATTGACGTCGATCAATTACATTGCAATGTTTTTAAGTCATCTTTATTCTGAAAATCAGATAAAATTCACGAATTTTTTTCATATTCCGGGGAGGAAAACACATCAGAAAAAAACTTTCTTGGCCCTGTAGCTTAATTCCTTCGCCACCCCATAGTATTTCAGAATACGGCCAGTCAGCAGTATTCTGAAAAACTATTTCCAGGTTGACAAAAATTGTTAATCTTAATCCTGCCCCTAACTCCCTTCCCCATACTTCCCCTATTAAAGTCTGCGACACAAACTCTATTTTGACTTGGACCGTTTTGTCAATTTCTTACTGGAGTTCTAAATCTACGGCTCATAATTTTCTTCAAGTTAAAATCAATGTGGGCGAAAATATAATTCCTTTTCATTTCCCTGACAATTTGAGATAATTTGCATCTGCCATTACAACATTGTTTTCCTAACTCCCTCCCCTTTCCCCTCGAGAACCTTGGGAAGTCATGTGGTGCATTCCCAATGTCATATGTACCTAGTTAAAAATATAAGTTGGATATTATTTCCCCCTTCCCTCTGTGTGTGTGTGTGTGTGCGTGTGACACCCGCCACAAATACGATCTGGGGAATTTTGTTGCTCCTAGACCCCCCCCCCCCAACACACACAGACACCAAATGCCCCTCGGGTTTAGCGCCCTTGGAGGGTAGGCAGAGGCGGCGCTCTCGTGGGAGCAGGGGGGGGGGGGGACCACTTTTGAAGTACCCAAAACGTGTCCCTTTTTCTGAAAACTGTTCCCTTTCTCTCTTATAGGTGCCCTTTTCTCCTTTTGATAAATGCCCCTAATTCTGTCTAATTTGTGCCCTTTTCTCATTTCATAGGAGCATTTATGCTTCTGATAGGTGCCCCTTTTCCCTTCTTATAAGTGCCCTTTTCCCCCCTTCTGATAATTACCCCTTTCCCTACGTAATATGTGCCCTCTTTCTCATAAGTGCCTCTTTTCACCTCTTTTAATTGCCCCTTCCCACCTCTTATAAGCATCCTTTCCTCTTCTGATAAATGCCCCTTTTACCAATATTTCCCACTGTTTCTTACAAAAAGAGCCATATCTATATAGCTTCAAATAATCGGTGCGGCTTAACAGGTACCCATTACTAAACTACAATGTAAAGCAGTGGGGCTGGAGGCAAGAGGGGCATGCCATGCCCCCCCCCCCTCCCCCCCCCCCCAGCAAAGTATTTGTCATTCCGCTCTCTCGAATATGCCATAATACTACCAAGTAAGGATAATATTTTCCGAAAATTTCCCCCAAACTCTTATAATACATAATGAAATCAAGCATTTATCATACTAAAGTATGTTGATATCGATGAAATCCTAAAGAAAAACGACAGGGTTAAAGCACGAATTAAAATATCTTTCGACATTCCCCAAATTAAGTTTCTCTTGTCATTTTCATTATATCGCCGTAAAAAAATGCACAAACATAGGACTTCAACGTTAGAAAAAAGTCTGAAAACTTTTGCTCCTCGCTTCGCTCGCACATGGATCATTAGACTATCACACATTACTGCCAGTTAGGGAAGCTGAAACATGTCCAGAACCAGAATAAAAAGGAAGAAGATGATGCTTGATATGTATTAATCATGTTCGGGGAGGGGGCAGGACTTCTATTCAGGGGCGGCGCCAGGGTATTTTGATAGGAGGGGCAAGACGACCTAAAGATGACGTCATATTTGTTCTCCATTAAATAACAGGGGTAATATAGAGTTATATGTTTAAGACCTCTCTTTTTAATACTCCTCTTTCTTCTTTCTTCCCTTTTCTTCTCTTTTCTTCCTCCTTTTTTCTTCTTTTTTCTTCTTTTTTTTTCTTTTTTCACTTCTTGAAAAATCATAGGGGGGGCGGTCGCCCCCTCTGCCCCCCCCCCCTGTAGCGCCGCCCCTGCTTCTATTTAGAATTTTCACTTCTAATTTTGACTAAATTATATTCACCGGCTTGCATGCACAAGCTTAAAAATAAACCGACTTTAATTTGTCAAGAACTTCAAGACCCACCCCTTCCCACTCCCGAATTTTTCACACCCGTAAATAAAAGAACAGCTCACTTATGATCAAATCCTGGCGTATGGCCATATTTTCTCGTGGGAGGGGCTGATGCCTTTCAACCGAGTATCATGTTTGCATGTAATCTAAAAATGAAAATAAATGAAAAAATTGCGAGCCAGCGAATTCGCATACTTTTCGTAATGATTTTTTTTCCTTTTCTTTTCACCCTCTTTCACCTTCTCTTTTTTTCTCTGTTATGTGACTGAAAGGGAAGGGGAGGGGTGTATTCGCGTGTATTGCGAGTATTGCGGCGGGGATCCTTGGACAAGGCCCTTTAAACAAAAAACGTCCTTGAACATGTGTGACCCGGCACCACAAAACCACCAAAAAGCCCCCCCCCCCCCCCGAAAAAACAAACAAACAAACAAACAAACAAAAAACAACAACAACAAAAACAAACAAACACACAAACAAACAAACAAATCTGATTTTATTCTATTTGGATAGAACAAAGTCTCAGCTTTAAACTTGAAACTTTATAACCCTTTTGATTTAGCGAACGAAAAGAGCTTGTAAGATAAATTTGCTGGTATCAGTTAGGGAGGAAATGAGCTCTAAAGTTGAGGCCTATATTTGATTTGATTGATTTACATACATACATACAGCGCCTTTCCATATAAACATGCTCAAGGCGCTTTACAATAAGAAAAAATGAAACAAAGTAATTATTTTGCTCTCCAAGTGCACACAACCAAATCCAATCATAGAGAAAACAAATAAGTCTTAAGATTTCTTTTGAAAGATTCAGCTGAAGGGCAGGAACGAATTTTTAAGGGTAGACTATTCTTATTTTATTTACCAATTATAAAAACATATATATAATAACATACATGATAACATGAGAAAACAATATTGGAAGGATCGCCCTGCTCAGCCGTGCCATTGCAGCTCAGCTGTTCTACAGAGGGGCCATTCAAGCGTGAGGAGCAAGAAAACAAGAAAGAAAATCAATAGAGAGTGAATCAAAAGGCCATAGCAACCGCCATTAAATGAATTGTCAGATTGGGTTGATATTTTGTAGGAGTGTTAAACGTAGGTTATTCATTGTATTACCTAGAGTTCAAATTGTGAACTTTAGTCATTCGAAAGTTGTTATGATGCACATGACTCGGAGTGTTCTAAGAACACTCTCCATTATGGAGAGATTAAGAGCACCTCGGCCGGTGGCCTGACACCTGCACTAGACAATGCCTATTCACTCCGTTGGGATGTCTTTCTTTGTTCCCTGTTACATAATACTGGTTTGTTACCTGTATCGTCCTTCTGTTATCATACACTGAACTTGCAATTTAGCCTATAATTAACTTAAATAGGACCTACTCTTTTCTTGTTCACATTGATTAACCCATGCATGCAATTTGTTTTACATAGAACTTACATATAGTCTGGGAACTTTCCCGAAATAGTCACCCCATTTTACATTATGAGATTTTACCCCCTTACAGTTACTTAGACTATCCATGTTATTCACAAAAAGCTTGTCAGCTCGAACCGGGTTTGACCTGGGCTATTTCTCTACGTCAGGGGCAGCGGAGCGTCTTTCAAAGTAGGGGGGGGGGCACCAGCCAAAAAGGGCACTTTTGGGGAAAAGGGGGCACCTACAAGTGGTGAACATAAAACGAAAAAAGGGACCATTTCTGTGACATTGGTATTACCCTACAGTCCAGTCAACATGATTAATACATTATCAAGCATCATCTTCTTCCTTTTTATTGTGGTTCTGGACACTGCTTCAGCTTCCCCAATAAATTAGCAGTTGTGTGTGGTGGTCTAATGACTCATGTGCGAGCGAGCGAAGCGAGCGAGCAATAATTTTCAGACTTTTTTCTAATGCTGAATTCCTTTGGTTGAGAATCATTTATAGCGATATAATGAAATTGACAACAGCAAATTAATTGGGGGAATGTCGAATTATCTTTTAATTCATACATTATCCCTGTCGCTTTTCTTTAGGATTACTTCTATATCAACAAACTTTATGCGATCTGCTTGCTTTCATAAGAGCTAGCGAGCGTAGCGAGGGAGTTTTGGAGAGATTTTCAGAAAATATTGCCCTTAATTGGTGTAAATTATGGGCATATTCGAGCGAGCGGAATAAGAATTCCTTTGCTGCGGGGGAGGGGGGGGGGTAGGCATTATGCCCCTCTTGCCTCCAGCTCCACTGCCTTACATTGTAGTAATATGTGTACCTGCTACTACATAAAGCCGTATCGATTCTTTGAAGTTAGATATGGCTTTATTTGTAAGAAACAACGGGAAATATACGTAAAAGGGGGCATTTATCCGAAGAGGAAAGGGTGCTTATCAGAGATGGAATGGGGCACTTATAAGAAGTAAAAAGGGGCACTCATGAGAAGAGGAAAATGGCACATATTAGATAGGAAAAGGGGAGCTTATGAGATGTAAAAATGACATTTATCAGAAGGGGAAAGTTGGCACTATTTAGAAGGGAAAAGGGGCACCTATCAGAAGTAAAAATGTACTTATCATCAGAAGAAAAGGGCACTTATTAGAGAGATAAGGAGCCAATTATCAGATTTTGAAAAGGGGCACTTATCAGGAGGGAAAAAAACACTTATCAGAAGGGGAAGGGGCACTTACTAGAAAGGAAAAGGGGCACTATTAGTAGTAAAAAGGGCACTTATCAGAGAGGAAGGGGGGCATTTTTTTCAGATGTAAAAAGGGCACTTTTGGGGTACTTGAAAAAGTGGGAGGGCACTGTGCCCCCTGGCCCCCGGGTGCGCCGCCCCTGCTCTACGTTGACTAATTTTCCGACTACTGACAAATGAACGGGCTGCATTCTCTTCGTTTTATATGTTATCATTCCTTGCTTCAGTAGGCTATTCAGGAATGGATAAACAACTGAAAAGGATTGGCTGATGTATATAAATAATTAGCCACGGCGCAACCTTTACAGCCCGCCCCCTCCCCTTCGAGCTTCTAAATCACTTTGAAATTTTATTGCCATGACAACAAGAATATCTACAATATAATCCGAAAAATTCGTCAGTGCACATCCTTATCACAATATAACAAGAAAACAATCTTTTGCCTACTTATATTATTAATAATGTAATTATTATTATTATTAGTATCATCAACATCATCATCATCACCATAATGACAATTACCATCATGTTGGGGGGGGGGGGGGACATGTTACCCTGTCCCTCTCGATTTGCGATTATAAGACTGAAGCAAGGCAATCAGAAATTACGATTTCCTTCGAATTTCGAACCTTTTACCTACTATTTCATGCACTTTATACTTGTGGGCGCATATATTACTGCCCAAAATTCTGATGGAGATTGGGATCTCAATTAGGAAGAGGTTATTGACAGAAAAAGGTGATGGGCAGAAATAACTGAAGTCAATAAGAGCAATATATTTGAAAGGCACGCAGTACTTTTAACCTCGTAATAATGATCCAGACTCTCTCGGATATTTGTTTTAACCATGAAAGAAGAAATTAAATAATATTTATGAATAAAAAATAATACTCTTCATGAGGAAAACATGTTTAAAACGGTATTCAAATCGATGTTCCTCTTGAATTCCCTCGTTAAACGATAAAGCCCACATACTGATTTTAGCCTACCATGAAAATATATACTTGAAAATATTTTTAAAAGACAGAGAATTTCGATACTGACAGACTCACTGCTCTTAGTAAATGCTAGTTTCAGAGTCCCCAGTAAGATAGAACGAAACAATTAGATTGTTATTTACAAGTGTTTTTATCGAAGTATATGAATACAAGAATAGATAGATACGTATTGAGAAAATTTAATACAACGGATCATCATGAATGTGTCCCGCAGACTTGACCCGTCATAATAGTGGTTTGCCGCGTAGAGAAAAACACGTAGAAGTACACAATAATGTAGCCGTAGAGGGGGATATAGCGTTTTAACGAGTCTGCAGAGAAGACCAAAAATAAATCGCGGCTTTTCAGCACCGGGAGACGGGATCGCTTTTGTCAGACACAAAGTCTTCGTTCCCCAGGGGGTAAAATCCCGGAAGCGTTGATTGGCCGCTTGCGTTCTTTTGTTTAAAACCCCCGTGCTTATGCACCACTACATTTCGCTAAGCTACCTTATTTGATAGATTTCATATTACTGGAACTATGATTCCGTGTTAGAATCGATAGGTTTTGTTTGGAGACTTCCAAGTAAATAGTCAGGCATGAGTAATTTCAATTGCATTACACGCACATAGAAAGAAGGCAACAAAGGAAACTTTAATCGTGCAATACTTATTGATTTCTTGTATTTTCTGTTCTTTTTATATTACAGATTGTGTTATGGAATAATGCTTTCTTGATTTAATTTAGAAGTTTTGGAAAAAGACTAAGAAAAGAAGTTCCGTAAACCATGTTGTTTTTTTCCTCCTTCAGCAGTTTGCCCTCGAAGACAGCAGTTTGCTTACAGTTATAGCCGTAGTTTGAAGTTTGAACTAAATATTTCCGTTAGGTATGTTAACCTTTATTATTATTTTCTTCGTCTTTAGAGAGAGGGGGGAAAAGGATTTAGAAGCAAGTAAGAGAGGTTCTGAAAAATAATCTCACTTATGTTTTCATAGCGTGATGTAGATTGTACATGTAGTACCGTGGTGACCTTCTACGGAGGTTTGTTTTATTGATTCAGAAGTTCATGCATAAGTATAGAAGTGTTTAAAAGGGAAATTTCCTCAAAGTAATTTTAAACACAGTTTTTGTGTAGTCGTTTAGACTTTAGAAGAATTGGTTATGTCAATTTAGCATAGTTAATAGGAATTGTTGGTTCTTTTTGTGGAATTAGGATTGAACTATTTTTTAATGTGTATGCATATTATGAAAGTTATTTCGTAATGAGAGGGCTTCTCGTGCATTTCAGTTTCATTGCGCGGATGAATAATATCTAGAGATGAAGTGATAGGCCGCCTTGGCTAGGTTTATTTCAAGAGTTTAACATAAGGTAAATTAATTATGGGATGGTTCATATTTTATTATGGAGTTTAACATTGGAATTTAGAAAGATTAGAGGCCTGATTTCATTCCCAGTTTAGCTGTTTTGTGTTCTGATTTATAAGGAAAATGTGAAGTCTGATTAGAATAAGAAACTTAGTAAAAACTTTACTTCAAGGTTCTGAGATTTCACAAGTAATTTTTGAGTTTGTTTGCAGTTTGAAAAGGACGTACCTTTTGAGGTTGTAATTATTTAGATAACTGGTTTAAGGGAGAACTGATGAATAATACAATTTAATCACTTGTGGTATTTTTATATCTCATGATGTGAAAGTTATTTGGAAACCTTATATTTAGTGTACTTTGATTATTTTTGTTTTTTATACAGATATCCAACCAGCCTGTATCCAACACAGTTGTTGAATAAACCCTACAAATGATGATCAAATCCATGACTGTGTCACAGGTCATCGTTTATTAATTGCAGCAACGTGTTTCTTACCGTTTCATAACATCTTCAACAACTACGTGTAGTCTACGAAGTTCCAACCATGGCTGATGTCATCAAAGGATTGAAACTTTCGAGAAGGAACTTGAAGGGACAGCTAACAAGAACATTGTCAACTATCGATAGCCTTCTCAAAGATGATGTTTCAATGCTCAAGATATACATCGCTAAGGCAGAGGAGCAATTCTCCAAGATTGAGGAGAAACACGCGGAGTTGACTCAGTTAATAGAAAGTGATGAAGAATTTGAAGTGGAAGAAAAGTGGATGACAGATTGTGAGATGGATTTTGTCCAAAAGTTGATTCGGGCAAGACTGGTTGTTGACCGCCACCCTCAGTCTACACTTGATGATCCACACACTTCTACTTCACCAGAAGTTCAACAGGAAGAACCCACACTAGTGGACCAGAGTCCTTCATCAGAAAACTCAGCCCGTTCGAGTCATGCTCCTAGGATGGCGAGGATAAAGTTTCCTACTTTCAGTGGTGAAATAAGAGACTATCTACATTTTAAGTCCATGTTCCATCATTGTACACAAGACTTATCAGACATAGAGTGCTTCTTTCAATTAACAGAAGCTATGCAGAATCAAAAGGAAAGGAACATGGTCAAGAGCTGTGTTAACGTGCAAAGAGCATGGCAGATGCTTGATGAGTGCTTTGGTGACAGAGACAGGGTGGTTGACAGCTTGCTTCGAGATCTCGATGGCCTGAAGTCCTATGAACACAAGGGAAAGATCAGTACATCTGCTATGGCTCATTTTATCCAGATTCTTCAGAACTTTGAATGTCAAGCAGAAACAGTAGGTTTATCTGGTGAGCTCAATAGCAGGATCATGTTAAGCCAGATCAAGCAGAAGTTGCCAGAGAGTCATCGCATGGACTACTACAAAGGAGTGAGAGATGACAACATAGATGACAGTCTGTCAGGTCTAACGAAGTGGCTTTATCGACAATATCTCTTCATAGAGAAAGTCAAGTCTGCTCCTGAAGACTACCGCAACCAAACATCAAGGAGTGACAGAGCCTCAAAGGCCTCTAATGCTACGACATTCGATACACCTAAGCAGAGTCAAAGTAAAGGGAAGCAGTCCGGTGTTCCTAAATGTGCCCTTCACCCTAACTCTAGCACTCACTATCTGAAGACGTGCAACAAGTTTAGGTCTTTGCCTCTTCCTGAGAAATATGACATCATGAGAAGAAATAACATTTGCCAGCGTTGTGGTCATAATAACTGTGTTGCGGGAAAGCATCCCTATGATCTCAATGCATGTCAGTTTGCAGCACCTTGCAGGTCCCAGAACTGTGGCAGTGATCGTCACTTCTCTGCTATCTGCCCTGTCATCTACGGACACACTACCAAGCCACATCCAAACGGTGATGCAGATCGCTCTAGTACCACCTCAGCAAGTGTGAAAACGGTCACCAATAGAGATAGCAGTAGATTGCAGAGCACCTTGCCTACATTTATGGGTTATATTCGTCACGGCAATACCAGGCGTTTGGTGCGGATCCTGCTTGACTGTGGTAGCCAGGTTACGCTCCTGAGAGAAGGAATCTTACCTAAGACAAGTACAGATTTCTACCAAGACCATGACTTAAGCCTAGTCGGAGGTAGAAAGATCACCAAGAAACTCAGAATCTTGGAATGTCACATTGAGGATCTTCGAGGAAACTGGTCCTGCCCATTGACTGTCACAGAAATCGATGAACCCTGTGGTGACGCACAGATTGTACGGCCAGAACACCTCCAAACCTATGATCATCTGAGAGAAATTGAAGTTCCTATCGCCCCATCAGAAACGATTGATCTACTACTCGGGGTTGAAAATACCCATCTGATGGTTTGGGAAGACTACATTATTGGCGACAAACCAGACGAGCCAGTAGCTGTTCAAAGTCCCTTTGGTTGGTTCATCCAAGGAGGCAAGTCTTCCAGCTCAGCCCACCTCTTGAACTATGTCAATGTGTCAGCCGTCGGCCCATTAGAAGAATTTATTGGCATAGAGACAGTGGGATTGGAACCCAGGAAATGCAAATGCTCTTCTGATGACGAGAAAGGTGCTACTGAAACCATGCAGAAGAGTGTTATTCAACTACCAGATGGCTCTTATGAGGTTCGCTTGCCCTGGAAGCGATCTCCAGATGAACTACCAGACAACTATGACTACGCAGTTAAGAGGCAAAGGAGCCTAGAGAACCAGTTCCGAGACCGACCTAACGAATGGGAAGTCTACTGCCAGCAAATGAGAGACCAGTTAAAAAGGGGAGTCTCCCGACTCGTATCCCAGGAAGAGTTACAACGAGACAGGGATGTAGGAAGGAGGATGTGGTTTCTTCCCCATTTTGGGGTTGTTAAAGACTCAAAAACAACTCCAGTCCGTGTCGTTTACGATGGCAAGGCGAAGTTCCAAGGGCGTTCCCTGAATGACTGTCTCATTAAAGGAGAGAATGTCAACTCCAATCTCTTCGAAGTAGCTCTCCGGTTCCGTGAAAATGAAGTGGGCGTGATTGCGGACATTTCAAAGATGTTCCAGGCAATCAAGATTTCGCCAGAGGATGCTCGATTCCACAGGTTCGTCTTTAGAGAGAATCCGAACCATCCCATCCATGTCTATGAACTCACTACCGTCACATTCGGGGACAAACCTTCCCCAACTGCAGCAATCGTCACCCTTAGACATGTGGCTCGTGAGCATGCACCTGATGATGACAAGTTACAGAGAGTAATCGTCGAGCAGTTCTATATGGACGATCTGAACGAGTCAGTCAGTAATGTTGAAGAAGCCCTCGAGCTTAAATCGAAGCTGACGGAGACACTGAAGAAGGGAAAGTTCAACATAAGGAAGTGGCAATCTAATGCCAGGAAGGTCTGTGATGAAACAGAAGACGCTGATTTTGCCACTGCCTTGGGTACCCGCTGGAATCTTTCAAGAGATACCTTAAGTGTGAAAGAAGTAAGGTTGTCACGAGACCCCATCCCTACAAAACGTAAGATCTTGGCCCAAACTGCATCCTACTATGATGTCTTTGGGATGCTCTCTGGACTACTTGTCCGCCCGAAGATTCTTCTCCAGAAACTTTGGCAGTTAGACGTCGGTTGGGATACACCCCTCGATGGGAGGCCTGACCTGTGTGCTATGTTGCATAGCATCAACATAGATATGGAGGAAGCATCTACCCTTGAGATACCACAGTGTCTCATCCCAGAGAAATACAGAGGGAAGAGACCACTACCTGACGTATCACTCCATGGAGCAAGTGACGCTTCAGAAGATGCCATGGGAATTGGGGTATGGTTAAGATGGTCGGACCCCAGAGACGATACGGCACAGCTGTCATATGTTGCTGCAAGGGCCAGACTAACTCCATTAAAGCAGAGTAGTATCCCGAGGAAAGAACTCCAGGCAGTTTTGCTGTTATCAAGATTAATGATCACCCTGAAGAACGCTCTACGGTTCAACCTCACCTACTCAAGGATTTGGACAGATAGCTTAACTGCCATCAGCTGGCTGCGGGGCCAGTCAAAATCTTTCCGCTCATTTGTGGCCTATAGGGTAGGTGAAATCACTGCAGAGTTTGATCCTCATCAAGACATTGCATTTGTCCCGTCTGAACTGAACGCCATTGATGCTGTCTCAAGGGGCTGCACTGCCATGGCGATGATGAAAGTCACTGAGGGACCAACATACCTCATGCAACCACGAACAACTTGGCCTCAGACGCCGCAGAGTATTCCTATCGAGAGCACTGATCCTGAGAGGAAGAAATTCCATGTACGTAATGCCAAAGCCTTCGCTCTCAAGGTTTATGATGTGACGCATCCTACTGCATTAGTAGACCCCACAAAGTTCTCCAGTTGGAACAAGCTCAAGATGATCACAGCTCGAGTGCTCTCCCTGAAGGCAGTTCACAAGAGGGAGTGGCTCAAGAGACTCACACAACAGATAGCACAGTGGCCGTCTGTTGGATTCCTGAGGAAAGCCGAGCTCTACTGGATCCGGGTGGCTCAAAAGGATATCAACTTTCAAGACCACAACATCATGCGCTTAGACCCCTTCTTCGATGATAAAGATAAGGTGTATCGTGTTGGAGGTCGTATTCGTCATGCTCCGTTATCGTACGATGTTCGTCATCCTTATCTTCTTCCCAGAGCCAGCCACATCAGCTTGCTGATCGTTAGAGATGCACACGTCCTTGCTCTACATGGGGGGCAGCTCAGAACTGCTTCTGAGGTGAGGAAGAGGTACTGGGTCGTCGGTGACACAAAGCTCTCCAGACACGTTGTGCGTCGATGCACCATTTGTCGTAGGCACAAAGGGAGACCTCTGGAACAGAAGATGGCTGATCTTCCAGAGTCCCGCGTGAAACCCCACTCACCGCCATTTCAGACAACTCTGGTTGACTACCTTGGACCAGTGAATGTGAAGGTGAACCGCAATACCACAAGTAAGGGTTACTGTGCAGTGTTCACGTGTGCGGTCATCAGGGCTGTGCATCTTACCTGTGTGCAAGACTTGTCCACACAAGCTTTTCTTCAAGCCCTAGACCGTTTCGTCAGCATTAGAGGAGCCCCTGCTACAATCATTAGTGACAACAGGACCTGTTTCCGTGGTGCGCACAACAAGATCAATGAGCTCAATCTACGACTGGACCAAACAGAGCTGAGGGAGCACTGCAACCGTTTCAAGGTCCAGTGGAAATTTGGACCACCTGGCGGACCTCACCATCAGGGTGCTGTTGAGCGAATGGTTCAAGAAGTCAAGAAGGCCATGAGGCATCTCGTGAAGGCAGATCGATTGTCCTTTCCTGAATGGGAGACTGTCCTGTGCCAGATTTCGGGACTTATCAACAATCGACCACTAACTGCTGTGTCGTCCTCGCCGTTGGATCATCCTCCTCTCACTCCAAACCATTTCTTGATCGGAAGGGGAGATCTTCAAAGTCCTGACGTTCCTTGCGAGCAGTACCACGGGGACTTCAGAAAGCGAAGAGAACTTTGTAATGCAATGGTCGATAAGTTCTGGATGAGATGGATGGACTGTATTCACAAATTATCTCCTCGACCAAAGAACCGACACATAGCCGAGAACCTAGAAGTGGGAGACGTCGTATTAGTCATCGGCGAGGACAAGAAGCGCGGAACTTGGCGAATGGCTGAAATCGTTCAGGTCTTCAAAGGGAAAGATGAACTAGTGCGTGTCGTCGAGCTCCGATACGGGGACAAGACAACTGCAAAGAGACCCGTTACTAAACTGATTCTTCTGATGAAGAGAACGGAGAGGTGTGATGTTTAACAAGACTTTATTGGACTAATGGACCTTGATCTGTCTATAACTGTAGTTTACCCCTCCGGTGAACAGGTTTGATATAGTTTGCGATACTTTATTTGTTAATCAACGCTACTTGAACACTGGACATTGGATACTTTTCCGGACTATAATACGATTTCAGAATAGGGAATGTTTGGTTTAGATCACCCAAGTTTAGGGATGAAAATTCATGTTTAGCATTTCTTTTTTCTCTCTCTCTTTTCCCGGCTGTTAATTAGGTCTCAGTCTGAAATATTGCTTGTTCTAGAGATTCTAAGGTATTGAATACTTGCTCATATTTATGTATACAATTGTATATATTTTATTGTTATTGTTGTTGTTCCTTTATTAACAACGAAGATCGTTCAAGTTGTATTCACTTTGTTCATAAGATGTACTGTTTGAGGTCTTACCTTACCCTTCACTGACTTCCGTCACGTTTAAGGGGGTGGGGTGTTATGGAATAATGCTTTCTTGATTTAATTTAAAAGTTTTGGAAAAAGACTAAGAAAAGAAGTTCCGTAAACCATGTTGTTTTTTTCCTCCTTCAGCAGTTTGCCCTCGAAGACAGCAGTTTGCTTACAGTTATAGCCGTAGTTTGAAGTTTGAACTAAATATTTCCGTTAGGTATGTTAACCTTTATTATTATTTTCTTCGTCTTTAGAGAGAGGGGGGAAAAGGATTTAGAAGCAAGTAAGAGAGGTTCTGAAAAATAATCTCACTTATGTTTTCATAGCGTGATGTAGATTGTACATGTAGTACCGTGGTGACCTTCTACGGAGGTTTGTTTTATTGATTCAGAAGTTCATGCATAAGTATAGAAGTGTTTAAAAGGGAAATTTCCTCAAAGTAATTTTAAACACAGTTTTTGTGTAGTCGTTTAGACTTTAGAAGAATTGGTTATGTCAATTTAGCATAGTTAATAGGAATTGTTGGTTCTTTTGTGGAATTAGGATTGAACTGTTTCATTGCGCGGATGAATAATATCTAGAGATGAAGTGATAGGCCGCCTTGGCTAGGTTTATTTCAAGAGTTTAACATAAGGTAAATTAATTATGGGATGGTTCATATTTTATTATGGAGTTTAACATTGGAATTTAGAAAGATTAGAGGCCTGATTTCATTCCCAGTTTAGCTGTTTTGTGTTCTGATTTATAAGGAAAATGTGAAGTCTGATTAGAATAAGAAACTTAGTAAAAACTTTACTTCAAGGTTCTGAGATTTCACAAGTAATTTTTGAGTTTGTTTGCAGTTTGAAAAGGACGTACCTTTTGAGGTTGTAATTATTTAGATAACTGGTTTAAGGGAGAACTGATGAATAATACAATTTAATCACTTGTGGTATTTTTATATCTCATGATGTGAAAGTTATTTGGAAACCTTATATTTAGTGTACTTTGATTATTTTTGTTTTTTATACAGATATCCAACCAGCCTGTATCCAACACAGTTGTTGAATAAACCCTACAAATGATGATCAAATCCATGACTGTGTCACAGGTCATCGTTTATTAATTGCAGCAACGTGTTTCTTACCGTTTCGGAACAGATTGAATTGTTGTTACTTGTTCTAAACTGCTTCATGAAGCCAATGAAGTAGTTCAGAACATTTTAATTCAATTCCAAGTCCGGAACTTTATTTCGTGGTCAGCGAGCCAACCAGTGTTTAAAGGATTTACATTGTTTTACATACCTTGATTACATACCTTGAGTTTTTTTACATGTAAATGTGAAATCGTCTGTTGAATTAGTGATAATGCTTATTAAAATCATCAAGAGAATAATCCTCCTTGAAGGTTTAATGGAAAAGGGAAACGAACCCCCCCCCCCCCTCCCTCCCCCATTTTGAAAAAAAAAACTTTTTCTGGGAATTTCGAAATGGTTATATAAAAAAACAAAATGCTTAAACGAGTACGGGTGTGATTTGATCATACTGCACAATCTCACCAGGGCTTAACGTATTTTTCATGAATATAAAAAGGTTGTAATACATGTATTTTATTGCAGTGACATCTAATGTTGATTTACATTACATCCATTCACAGCCTTATAAACTTTCGTCATTAAAATATACTACATAGGATAAAGAAACTGCAAAGAGATCATAGCCCCGCTGTTCAAATATGAGGTCAACATTACCAGAATATGGTAGATTCAGTATTTTCGAGGGAGGTGAGGGTTTCCTCCTCCCTTTAAAGTAGCCCTGGTATCTCAATTACAATACCTTCTCATCCACTAATGATAACTGAAATGTCAATGTCTCGTATTACTATGATTTGGTGATGGAAATACTTTGGAGAAGTAGAAAAGCACAGGATAATTATTATGTCGAAAAGGTTTTTCTTGTATTTAATAAACATAACCTCAACATCGGCGATGAAATGCAGTTTTTAACTACAAATGATGATGTAAATGAATTACGAAGAGTGTGCTTAATGATTATCTTGGAGATACACCAATTCATGTACGTATATTTCTGCTAATGAAAGGAGAAATAAATGTGTGAAAGATATTTTCTGATTTTTATGTAACGGTATGTGGGTGTGTGTAAATGTGTGTGTGTGTGTGGGTGTGTGTGTGGGAGTGGGTGTGTGTGTAATTGTTACATTAGCTGTCAACTTTGTCATATTGCGAAATATATAGTTGATAGCATAATAAAGGGTGTGTTTGGTTAAACCATACCTTCTCGTCATCCCACCCACCCCCTAAACTGAATATAAATCGGAGAATCGTCGAACAAAAGATGTATCAAAACCTCACTACAATACAATACCTTACAATATTAAAAGTGGTCCTCTGCGAATTCTGTTGTGTGTTTATTGTTTAATACTTATGGCCAGTGTGGGTAGGTATTGTTTTCCCCCATCTTACAAAGATGGGAAAAGAAATATTAAACATAGAATAAACATGAATTAATTTCAGTAAATAAAATGATGTGTATAACATGGTTCTAGGACACCTACCCCCTGGACAACCACCCCCCGGATAACCACCCCTAGGATAACCACCCTCTAGGACAACTACCCCCTAGGACAACTACCCCCTAGGGCAACCACCCTCTAGGACGACTACCCCCGGGACAATTACCCTCTAGGATGATTATCCCCGACTAACTACCCCCTAGGGCAACCACCCTCTAGGACAACTACCCCCCGGACAACTACCCCCCAGACAACTACCCCATAGGACAACCACCCTCTAGGACAACTACCCCCCGGACAACTACCCTCTAGGACACGTGTCCGGGGGGTAGTTATCCGGGGGTAGTTGTCCTAGAGGGTGGTTGTCCTAGGGGGTAGTTGTCTGGGGGGTAGTTGTCCGGGGGTAGTTATCCTAGATGGTGTTTGTCCTAGGGGGTAGTTGTCTGGGGGGTAGTTGTCCGGGGGTAGTTGTCCTAGAGGGTGGTTGCCCTAGGGGGTAGGTAGTCGGGGGGTAATCATCCTAGAGGGTAGTCGTCCTAGGGGGTGGTTGCCCTAGGGGGTAGTTGTCCTAGGGGGTAGTTGTCCTAGAGGGTGGTTATCCTAGGGGTGGTAATCCGGGGGGTGGTTGTCCAGGGGGTAGGTGTCCGGATACGGTATAACATGTATAGTCAATACTGATATCACAAAAACATTGACAAATATACCTTCCTCTTGTACATCGGTGAGTTTGGGATACTACACTTTAGAAAAGAACTAACAAGCTTACAGTTGCCAATATTGCTATTTGTTTTTTGTTTTTTGTTTTGTTTTTGTGTTTGTTTGTTTGTTGTTTTTTTGTTTGTTTGTTTGTTTGTTTGTTTGTTGTTTTTTTTATAGCACTTACACTTTCCCAAAAGAAGTTCCCTCGTGTAAAATAAAGACTATGGAATGTATTACATTCAATAAATTGCAGTCCTCGGTAAAAAGGCGGTGCATACCACTGTAATGTAAGACTGCAGTCAGATGATGTATTCGTTTTTGGTTGCATGTATAATGGCAAAATGATTGCGGCGAATGACGAAATAGCGCCCCTATTATTCACACAATTATAACTTTCAAAGCGACGGCTCGCAGAAGTTTATGACACTAGCTTGATGTCATAAGGAATTGTAAAATAACTTCATTTCCAGAGAAGACGCGTGGAGTCAACGGAGAATTGTCCAATACATCGTGTTACTCTTTTTCCAGTTGTTTAAATGCCTTCATGATCATAATGCACATACATGTATAAACTCGTAAAATGCCAATTGTTCGAGTGATATTACCAACGTTTGACTACTAAATGATGGCGGTGGTTTGTGTCGAAACACTACTTTTTATCGTGTTTTTTTTTTCATCTCTAGATATGGTAAATGTCAGTTTATCAGGTTCATTTAATGGAAATTGTGACACTTTATAGCTGAAGATCGTGGGAAGTGTGCCACCCTAGCTTCTACGGTGTTAGAAAAAGAATGTAATGAATGTATATGTGACAATAAGTAAAAATTAACAATTTTATAAATAATATTTTCCAAATGTTATACATCTCTTAATTCGGTAGCATTTTCATTCCACACTCCTCAAATTATGTTGATGTAACTTCATAAAAGAATTTGTCACATCACCTTACACAGGAATTCCGATAATCAGCAAGAAACATGCTTACAACATATCCAGTGGGGGAAAAAACGTATCTGAGACATTTTTTTTTTTAAATCTGAGACGTAAATTTCATGCTGATTATAATAGTCATTGTTCTCCCATGCAAACACGCTTTAAAAACTATTCTGGTTAGATACGTAAGAGCACTGTGAATATGGAACTACTCGCATTTCACCGTTAGCATATGTAATTAGCAGGATTTTTATGTGTCCTATCAGCAAGGGCCGATCCAGGACTTTGTAGGGGGGGGGGGCAATAATGTAAAGATCCGACAAGGGAAGAAAATTGTATCACATCCATTCTTCATTTTATTTCTCTCTCTCTCTCATTTTTTTGGGGGAGGGGGGTGGGTGAGGGGTTATACCTTAGATGCAAATTGGCTTTCAAAAAATGGGGCACAGGCCGGTTGTACCACCCCTCCTAAATCCGACAGGGCTATTAGCTAAGTGCTAGCATAGTGGTCTCTCCAAATATAACATTGCTTGCGTTTCACCCTATGTAGGATGTCATTCAATTGAAGTATCTATCCACACATACAACTCTCTACCAGTCATTGGGGAGGGTTTCATATTGGTTTAAACCTTCACGTCGCAATCAAGATATTGGCGGGTAACTTGGGAAAGGGGTGATGGCATAGGTGTTAATCACTAGCATCTGAACTTCATTAAAGGTAAAAGAACTATACCTTCATGTCACCATGCCTTTTCCCCCCTTGCTAATTTTCATTGGGATGCTTTACGCTATTCATGTCCGAAAACCAAAAAGAGCATGTTTACGCATTGTATTTTATTTTATTATTATTTTTTTTTATTTATTTATTTTTTTCTTTTTCGGTTCCCAGTAAATGTAAAAATATACATCACATATGTCAAATATTGGTTGATACAATTATGTACAGCCTGTGAAAAAGCTACATCATTGAATGATTTATATTCCATCATTAGGATTTGGTACTCAAAAATGATATAGAAATTAAGAAGCGGCATTACAAAACTACTGTATATAAAGCCCATGCTACAATTTACATCGACCGATAATCTTACGATAATTTAAAGATGGTCATAACAGAACCGTTGAACCGAAAGATGATGGAATGTAAGATATTCCTTAGCAATTTTCCTGTAGGGAAGAAGAGAGAGAGGGAGTAAAAGAAAAAACCTGTTAAATATTTCATCATATTAAACCAAACAAAGATATCCTGCGCACATACGTTTTATAAACGAGGAAACTCCAAGTTTAAAAGTTCATGACCTAGAACATGTTCGAAGGTCTCGGTTTTGGATGGAATTTTCGCAACCTGAAAGGATAATCTAAAATGGAAAAAAGGGAAGAATAAAGATACTTCATTTAAATAAATATACAAGTTGATGCGTATAATTAACGAATACATGAGAAATTCAAACCTTTCATCTGTACATACATTAGTTTGAAATATTATACTTCAGAAAAGAACAAAGCCAAAGATTTCTATTGCGATCGGCTTTTTAACCCTTCATTGTAGGGGTCATTTGTGATACCATTAATACATTGTTCAATAAACCTCCCGAATAGCTAAAAATGTGCACGATAAAATATGTATATGCAGTGAATTGTGGTAATCGAAAACAGGACCTTCCGGATTACTGCCAGATAGTATATAGCCAGAAAATTAATTATTTTTGGTTGTGTGTAGAAAAATCTGCGGCGAATGATGCAATAGCGCCCCTTTTGTTTAAACGATTATAACTTTCAAACGACTGCTTGGTGAAGTTTCCGAAACTGACTTGGTGTCAGAAAGACATGTTATAAATAACCTTGGAGACTACACCTATCATCATACTGCTTTCATTTACAGGGTAGACGCACTATATCAACGACGTATTCCCCAATGTTCGTTCAGTCCAATACATCGTGTTGCTCTTTTCGAGTGGTTTACATACTTTCGTGATCATGATGCACATCCATGTATGAACTCGTAAAATAGCAGTTGTTCGAATGACATTATCAAAATATGATTCATGATTATGGCGATTCGTGTGGGAGTACTCCTTTTTCTAGCCTTTGTCATTTCCAGATCTGGTATGATTTATTCATTTAAAATTGGACTACTAGTATTTCCGCCTGTATGGGTAATTAGCAGAATAAGCATTTTATGTATGTATAAGCATTGTGCTAGGTGTACCTCCCCGTGAAACATTTCTTTCGTTTCAATCTCTGCAGGATACCATGCATTTGAGGTGTCTGTCAACACAAACAACTCCCTACCAGTCATTGGCGAAGATTTCACACTGGTTTGCACGTTCACACCTCAAACATGGAATAGGCGAGTAACTTGGAAAAAGAGTAACAGCAGCACGTTAGCCACTCACTCGTGTTTACCAAGTTCTGCCTGCCCATTGGAAAGTGTTCCTTACCCGTCAAAGTACAAATTGTTGGCAAACTCTTCCAGTGGAAGTCTTAAAATAAATAATCTTACCCGTGATGATGGGAACAGTTACCAATGTATTGTAGGCAGAACATTTGGGGCTGCGAACCGAGGATTAAGCAGCACACAAGTAACACCATTGCTACCAGGTATACTTTTTTATTAAAACAAAATGTACACATCATAAACATGGTAAATTCCGTATACCTAAAATAAAACACATCTGTTAAAAGTTATAATTCTTGACAGAATTCTTTTAAGCATTCGAAAAAAACCCCGATAGCGGTAGGTTTTGGGCATGTTGCGGGTTTGTTCTTTGCTATTTATTCGGGGTTGGTTGTACTACTACTACTACTACTACTACTACTACCATGACTACTACTACTACTTCTACTACAGTCTATATATGCGGCAAAATACTTAGTTACACAATAGCATCCAAATAATATTGTTTTGAAGGGTTTAAACTAGTGACTCGTTACATTCCTATGAATGATTTTAGGTGACAATCTTTGAAGGAACGTGGTTAACTTACCAGAATTTATTCTATCATCTGAAATGCTTTACATGTGCATCTGTTTATCATGGTTATTCACTCTCCACCAGCTGCACCAAATAGGCTCTTTGTCAGTGATAATAGATCAAGTGGATACCTCAACAACTCACCTGTAGGAGTTATAGTTGGCGAGCCGCATGACATCACATGTGTCTCACAGGGTGCAAGACCTCCTGCAGTGTTGTACTGGCTTATACCGGACAAAATGGCTGTCGTTTCCAGAAGTCAGTATGACGTCATAAAAGGCAACAGCTATGTCTCCCGAAAGACTGTTATAATTACGCCATCTATGAATGATAATGGAAAGATTATCCGCTGTGTTGCATCCCATCCTGAACTACAGACAATTCATGAACGTTCGGTTTACATGAATGTTCAAGGTGAATATATGAATATATATATACATATATATATATATATATATATATATATATATATATATATATATGTATGTATATATATTAAATCATGTGATTATCATACGGCTTGAAAGACAAGTTTTGTAATCACACTAAACCCAAAATCATCAGAGAGGCACCGATGTCTTACTGCGTTTATTTACTTCTGACAAAAATCTCAAAAACCAATGAAATGTCAGTTTTAATATGCTATATAATTTAGAGCAGTTATTCTGATGTACTCGAATTCGTAAATTATATCATTCTACCATGTCTACTATCCATGGAAACACACATACCCCTCTTGGGATAATTGTTCAGCTTTCCTTTTATGGTATCACCTCTCATAATTTTACTTCCTTTTTCTACTGCCACAAAGTTCAACCGACGACGATGCTGCTTGCCTCATCTGCAGACACTAAATTATATAAAGGTCAGCGTATGGTCGTTTTCGTCCATGAGAACTCTTCAACTTCTTTCACGTGCACAAGTGTGGGATCACTGCCAGAAGCTAGGATGTCATGGGATCTTGCTAACACGGATATCACACCTAGGGTAATAATATACGCAAATGCCTTGGATGGAAGTTTGTATGACACGGAAAGTACAGTTCAAATACGCACACAGACAGAGCACCACAAACAAATTCTTCGATGTTCTGCATCTCTTGGAGCCACTGTCTTTCAACGAAGGGAAGCGATGTTGATTGTTTATGGTGAGTCCATATTCGTAGATATGCTAGTATTTTACTTCAACGTTACAGAAACAATTACATTGTAGGCCTAACGATAAATGATTCCCTCCTTCAAAGAGAGAGAGAGAGAGAGAGGAAAAGAAGATTTCTTGTCTGTACTTAACTGAAGATCTTTGCTTTAAGAAAGCACCGACTTCAATCGAGGGTTTACACTAAAATACCATACTAGACATAGCTCCAGTAATGAATATGTTTTTTTCTTTTTTTTTTCTTTGTAAAGGACCCCCAACCGATGTCACTTTACTATTACCGGTTCGTATGAAAGAAGGCCTACAAACCAAAGCAACATGCAGAGCAAGCAACGGATACCCTTCCCCGTTCATTAATTGGTACATTGAATCAAGAGCAAAGGCCGATAACTCGTCTCTTCAGGCATCAGTAAATGTAGGAGAATTTTTTGACGCTCAAAGTACCGTAACCTTCACACCATTGCGAAGTGATCACGGGAAACGTATTTTCTGTGAAGCAATTCATCCCACATCCCCATCTATGTGGTCAAGGAATACTAGCAAGGTTCTGAACATTTCATGTGAGTATAAAGTGTTCCGATTTATATCGGCATATATGGCAAACATTTTGTTTCTTTGTCCATGGCTATGTATCAACAATTGCTAGTCTCATAATGACTATATTACTTTCTCAAGGTACATTATTTCCCTTTCCAAAATTTGTATAGGCCTACAATGCAATAGATACCACAGATGTTACCTCCAAATTTTTCGTGTCTCATCTTGTATCCCCAAAACAGACACGTACATCTACTAACCGTCTAACGCTCTCACTTGTGCACCTACTCGTTGACAGCTTTCTTTAATACAGAGGTTATTTTTCTTTTCAGATATCTAACTATAAATGAAATGTAAAATCAGTCAATATCAAATTGATATATGTCTTACAAATTAAATAGTATAACAAAACCTTCTCTTATACTAACATTTAATTTTAGGCAGCTCAGTCTTCAAATGTTCTTTCATTTTAGAATCTGACGTATTTGACACAATATCTTTCTGCCGCTCTTTCTTTCTCATTTTAGCCCCCCAAAAGACAAGCCTGTTGTGAACCTCTCCGTCCGAAGTGTTATAACCGAAAAACTACACATCACTTTAGTATTGACATGTACCGCAGATGCCAACCCTCCAGCATACAATTTCATATGGTTCTGTAATCACACTACCATATATAACAACACCAGAAATGCAACTATATACAGCGCTATGCAACATAATGAAAATATGACTGCAAGTAAGATGAACATTCAAAACATCCAGCTCGACGACCAATGCAATTTTAAGTGTGTTACATTCACAAGAGTCGGTGTCAGCGAGGCTTTCTTACAATCCACATTTCTCCGTGAGTAAAACGTTTTAAATACATATTATAAGTCTTAGGCTATATTTCTCTCTTGCCCACACTACTTTCTGCTTTTATGAACAGATGGACTGAATATAAATCATTGACTTATTCTGAGATAATCATGATAATTCTGATGATGATGAATATTCATGGTCTTGTCAATTCAGTAGATATTTTAGACGTAATATTAAATTGAAGGGATTAAATATAAGAATTTGTTGCTGTTGTATTTTCACAGCAGATCCAGTCAGATGCAAACTAGGTAAAATGTAGCTGATATTGTTTTTAAAAGGAATTAAAAATATTCATATAAATAAAAAAAAAAAAACTATCAATTTGCAATAATAACAAAGATTTTTTTCTTCTGCTTCTTCTTCAGAGAGTAACTGAACCTATTAAGACTTCAATGCTCTAATCGTGTTGTTTTTTCTTAAACCGATGTATTACAGTTCTACCGGATCCACCGTCTGAGTTCGTCGTCGATCAAAACCAGATGACATCTTCAACTCTCTTCATTCATTGGCAAAGTGGATTCGGTGGACATTTTCAACAAACTTCTCGTGTTAAACATTGACCTGACGAAAACAGTAAGCTGTGTGTTTGTATGTTTTATTTCTTCGTGTGCATCAGTAGAAGGGGCAGCATTGCGAACACTATCCTTTTGAAGTAATTTGACGTTAGGCCAGTTCCAGAGAATTTTCAAGCTTTAACGCACTCCCACCCCGAGCGGTATAATCAGGAATCCATATCTTTTCAAATCTAAGTGCTGATAACATTTTAGTAAAACTGTAGCGTCCAAATGATTACTTTGCTCATATTTGCTGCTAATTCTTTTTTCTTTATAGTCCGTGCAATTACATCAAAGAATGGATTGTAAACCAGGCATTCGTGACACCTTTTTTTAAACCTAATAATGCAAACTTTGTTGTGAAAAGATAAAATCATCCAAATATTTAAAAATAAATAGATATAATTAGCTGAATCACAGCGCCCCCATTGTTCAAGTAATTATATTAATCAATTTTTTTGTGGTCATTAAGGTACGTTTCCGAACCCTCTTTCAATAAAATAAAAGCCAATTGTGTTCTTCAGAAATTGAAATTGCTTTCAATATCGGGGCACACAACTGAATTGAATGATCGAGTCAGCACTGTGGTTCCTGTTCACTCATTTTGCAATTAGGGTTCAGAAATACTTCTTGCTAGTCATCCTTTTCCTGCCAAGATATTCTGCTGAGTTGTACGATGGTTCATGCAGCAAACCTCATCTGCTGAGGTTGCAGGAAAAGGAGGAGGGGCAACCCTTTGATACCGATGTGAATTTTCCGTTAAGAATAGTTCTATTCATCTCCTTCATCATTTCTAGATCGTATCAGACTATCGTATCTACCAGTATCTATAACCAGGGAGGTGAAAGAGAGACCTGCTACAACCAAGAAGTCATCCCCGTCACTGGCGAAGATATCACACTTGCCTGCACATTCACATCCCTGTCCGTACTTCGACTATTATTTTGGAAGGACGAGAATGACAATTTTCTGGCTACCGATATGTGTCGAGAAGAGAGTTGAGAAAGTGAGCAAAATATTCTTAATTAGCCCAAATACAGTTTGATATCAGATTCTTCCAGCAGAAATCTAACAATTAGGCATCTATCGGTAGATGACAGCGGCAGACATGCGTAGATCTGGCATTAGATTAGCCCTTTACAGTTTCTATATAAATTTAGAAAGTTCCACAGCTGAACCACGGGTGTGATGTTTATTCGACATTATAGAAGTATTTCCTTTGTTGAATTTGATGGTCTGCCCTGCTGACCACACAAAGTCAGTTAAAATACCGTCTTAAATTCCACCATGCTGCCAGAGTTTCATGGTTAGTCATGAGCAAAGTCGGTGTTTATTATCTGTCTAATATCACACCCGGTAATATGAATAATGTTTCTAAATGACAATCAGGAATCCTTTTTACCTATAACACTTCGTGAAGGACAAGAGAATCTCCCTAAACTAAGACTTCAGCCAAGTAAACCCTTTGTGATTATTGCAAACTAGATGAAGCAAGATTTTATTCCAAACGTTGCTCGGGGAATGTCCCATGGTTAATAGTAAGAATACAACAAAATATGTGGTAGCTCCCACCGCCTTGCATGGGTTTTCAACAACTAGGCAAATGGCATACATGGCATATTTTTTTTCAGATAATCCCTACAAAGATTGTGTATAACCGAAAGTGTGATATCCACCATCTCTCCCAGGTCATCATCACACACATCACTGTAAACATGTCGCTGATGTGACTACGAGGTTTCCAACAGAAGGAATCTGACTAGTGACGCTGATGCGCTGGATTTTGAAGTCATGTCGAAAGATACTATCATACTGAAGACGAGAAGTCATGTCTAGGGGCTTTAGTTCGCAATTTTACTAAGATTCATAATTATTGGTATAGACTGTTAACAAATAAAGTCTAATGTCACTCACTTGGAAAATCGCCAGTATATTCTGACTTGCACATATGAAATTATATTGTGCACTGTTACTAATCTTTATGAGGCCAGAACTTTGTAGGTCTTCGGTATGAAAGGATTGCCATATTGACGCGGGGCCGAGGCACAGAGAAATTATTCAGCCATTTCAAAGTTTCTACATTTTTCAGGCACAAAATCATCAGTTGAAGTTGTAACAGCCAGATATGCGTCCAGCTACAAATCCATAATTCACATCATGGGATTGATCAGGAGTATGCGGCATTATACCCCAGAAAATCACATACGTGTCAAGTCTGTTATTTTCACCCATTCTCATGGATTGAAACACTGGACTGTCACATTGTTTAGAGTATGTTATGTACAATTTAAAACAAGAGTTGACTGTTGCAGTCCCCTGTTTGTTGGTCGACGAAAGAGAATAAAGAGTTACTTCGTTCGCCGGTACCCAAACTATAAAATATTTGGATAAAATGCATTTAAAATGTCCGTCTGCGGCAAATCATTAATTATATTTTGTGCTCCATAAGAGGCCTTTTTTCCCTCTGTGACCCAGATGCACCGGAGTTCGACATGACTTCAGTTAGCTGAACATGAGTTAAAACATGAATACACCATCAGGGAATTTGGCATCCCGAAACATTTATAGACATACTAATGCAGCAGTATATGCTTTATTCACTATGAAGTTCAAGTTTGACATTGAACTGACGCCTTGTGACTGATAGTAACTGTAAATTTGATTAAATAATATCATAGGTTGATTTTTTACCATTATCCGTAGTTTGGTTGGACATAATTCTGAATGAGCCCTGACAATGAACTAAAAATAACAAATATTTGCATACGACCATTGTGGCCTAGGATTTTTTTTAACTTTGACCTGACTTTCAATTCGTTAAATCGATTCAAAATATACAAACCAGAACACAATCAATGGAGTCGGCACCACAAATCCATCAAAGACAACTCATATCTACTGGTATATCAAGTTCAGATTTGACCTGGACTTAACCCCTTCTGACCAGTACTGACCGTATTTTTTAATGAATCATATCATAGATTAGTTCTACACACCTTCAAACCTTTTTGTTTAAACATTAGGCCTATATTATAATTGAAATTGCAACGTATGCAACTTTATGTATTTATGCATATTATGCAAATTGCTCAAAGTTGCCACTTGGGTAAAAAGCTTAAATCATTTTAAAACCACATAAGTTCACAAATGAACAACTACAAAAAACTTCAAAACTTAGGCTCGCTATTGACTACATCGGAGCGTCAAATGGAGTATATTTTTGTAAAGTTCAAAGCAAAGCGTCAAGCTGCTTTGAATGAACAAGACTTATTGACGTGTAAATATTGCCGAGTGAAATATAATGCCATAAATATAATGACGGCGTCCTTATTAAAATACTTCTCTAGATAGGGATACGGTCCAAATTGATAAGACAAACAGCCAGAAGTTCAAGTGTTTTTATAGGAGGTGTTTTTTTTTATAGGAGGGGGGTTGCAGCCCCCCCCCCCCCCCCACACACACACACATACACACTTTTTTTAGTAGACACGTTTCGTTAAATCTCGGAAAAGGGGTTCGAAAATTGTCATTAATGAGTGAAATCAAATCAGTCCCCCCCCCCCACTTTCAAAAAACGCTCCGCAACCCCCTGCTTCAAAGATAAGCACGTAGCTGCTACCCCAGCTGTATACTGTATAATACCTCCATAGATTATACTAAAAGAAGGCCCATGTCGAGAGGGCCGTGTTATCATTATTTACCAGTCCGTTACATAATCTTACAATATGCAGTTCCTCCTAGCATACTTCCTTCCAAAGAACAGTGCTTTAATTAGCTCTTCCAAACCTTTACCTGATTATCAAAATGACCAAACATCCAAAGTAACTGAACTAAGAGAAAAGACTCTACCATAATTAACTTTATGACTACTAATAATGATAAACCTTGAAATACAGTTATCCCGGATCCATCGTCTGATTTCGTCCTCGAACAAAACCTGACAACATCTTCAACTCGTTTTATTAATTGGCAACCTGGATACTACAGCATGTAACCACAAGTTCAGTTGTTGAAAGCCATTTGGCACCAATGCTACCAGAACAACAAACATTTTTCCCATAAGTTGATTGTGCAAATTCCAGGTGCCTGGGAAGGAGCGGAGGGGAAAAACCGACTAAGGTCACATGTTCCTTGATGAAATATATGTGCGTAAGCAAGGAAATAATTAAAACCAATTCCAAATCCATTTATAGCTAGATTACGTATACCCAGGTATATATTTGAGGAAAATATTAGTTTAAAGTTCATGAACCTTCTTAAATTAATTGTCACCCTTTTTAAAAAAATAATTTGAGCAAAGAAAGAAAGAAAAAAAAACTCTTAGGAATACCAAAATGCCCTGTTTGTTGAGCATCGGACCTTTTTTAAAGAAGCCTTAACCCCTAATATACATTCTCTAAACACATGCACCCTAGGGAAACCATATAAATTCATGTCAGTCCCAGCTTTTTCCATCCCCCCCCCCCTGAGTTATTACCAAACTAAGTGACGCTATCCAGTGTGTAAGGTCAATACGCAAAATAATAGCCTTGCTTGACTAATATTATCACTTAATCTAATACTGCCATTCAGCATGTTCAAGGTAGGTTTCCGAAACCCCTTTTAATCGAAAGTAACAGCCCACTTGTGTTCTTCAGAAAGACAAGTTGCTTTCATTTTCAGAGCAAAAAAGAGAAGTGAATGATCATGTTAGACGCTGTTGTTCATGTTCACTCAAACGTTGGCATAAAAAAACGGTGGGACAACTTCTTCATGATCAATATTTTCTCTCCAGAAATTCTGAAGTTGTGCCTTTATTCATTAACAAACCTGCTAGGTTGAACTATATGAGGAAAAAGGAGGAAAGAATCCTGTAATACCGATATGGATGTCCGTCTATGTATATTACTCTTCCTCGCCTTCGTCGTTTCTAAAACGTATGAGCTGAATGTGTCTACTAGTATTCATAACACAGATGTTATCCCCGTCGTTGGCGAAGATATCACACTTTCATGCACATACACACCATTGCTCATGTCTCGGGTACTGTTTTGGAAATATGGGTACTACAATCTTCTAGGTACCGATACATGTCGAGGAGTGGGATGTGGAAGTGAGCAAAATATTCCTAATAAGTCTAAGTACAGTTTGATGGCAGATTCTTCCAGCGGAAATATTACGATTAGGAATTTAACGGTAGATGACAGTGGCAGCTATGAGTGCTCGGTAACCACATTTTCTGATACAGTTTTAAACATGATTGAACTAGAGGTGAAATTATCAGGTAATATATTCATATTTTTTTCCACTTACCTCAAGCTGGTACTTAGGTGTACGAAATTAAGACGCGATTTAATTCATTACTAATTTAAAAAGTAATTTATATTAGACCATAAAAAAAACAGTTAGGAAGTAGCGTCGTTAGTGACGGTGACAACATCAATTCTGATTTTATTCATCAAGTTTCAATTGAGACTGGAAATCGTTAAAACGATGTTAATTTACAAATACTCTTGATGCTATTGTAAGTTTATTCTGTTTATGTCCAAGCGGTCATAGAATTTGGTGCAGACAACCCAGTTGACACAAAGATATGATACAGTGATAACTTTATAAGTTTTGTCAAATTTTCAGCCATGCCTAGATTGATAATGGTCACTGACGGTCAGTCTGATGATGATGGATACAAAGATGGGACATCAGTGAGCGTTACATCAGGGCAAACCCACAACCTAACATGTTCAGTACATGGGGCCAGACCACCTGCCATACTTGAATGGCAGATTCCTAGTGGAGTTCAGATTCTCCTGCATGATCAGTACAACGCTGTTCAAAGTGAAGCTTACATCTCTCGAAGAGTCGTCTCTGTAACCCCCTCCAGAGATGACGATAGAAAGATTCTCCGTTGTTCGGTGTCTTATCGGGATTTGATTAATTTGCTTCAATCTTTCATCCGTCTTGACGTTCAAGGTGATTATCTAAACAATAGTATCCTCACATGAATGCTCTGAATGTATTTTCGGATGGGTGAATATCCAAATGTGAGTGTTGGGTTGTTGTAAGTATTGGGAATGGATAAAACATGAGCCATTATATTCCCAGTACTCTGTTTCCCTTATATTATGGAAGGGAATCTAAACTACAAAGAAGGTCACCTTCTTGGAATTATGTTCACACCTCTTTGCTACTTTTGGCATACTCTTTGATAATGTGTTATCTTTTTCTCTCCATTTATATAAAGATATGTTCATTTGATATCGGATTTGGGTGTGTTCTTTTCTCTTTTCACTTAGTGTCACCAAATGAGCTAAGGCTTACCGCGTCTGGATCAGTAATTACCATTGCAGGAGGGACAAGAAGTGCCATTCTCTTTGAAGACTCTAACACATCATTCACCTGCCGGAGTTTAGGATCTCGCCCTAAAGCTCTAATATCATGGGTTATTGGTTCGGAAGACGACCCTGGAAGCACGACCTCCATCTCTACCGCGAATGTCGCAGAACCTAATTTGCGTGACACAGAGTCTACTCTAAAATTAATTCCCGAGAGGAAACACCACAATCAAATTCTTCGATGTATTGCCAGTGCTGGTATAAACCAACGTGAAGTAGGAGTGATCATTATTGTTCATGGTAAGTTTCCGTATGGAGTTATTGTGACACAAAAACACTTTCAGAGTGAACACACTGTGTCACATTGTGTAACACCATGTGATTGTGTAACACAGTTTGAAGACACTGCTCAAAGAGACACTTTGGGCACACTGAGTGGCACATTTGCATGATTGTTGACACACTGTAGACACACTTTGGAGACACTGTGGGCACATTGTGGACACACTGAAAATCAGAGTACACACCTACCATTGTTGTCACGAGGATTCCAAAATGCTTTCCTATATTGTAACAATTTGACTATATTGTGTACACATTATATTCACACTGTTTCCACATTGGTGTACTATTTATTATCTATGAGATGCAATGTATTTCTGTTCTAATATAGAGGTCATGCAATATGAAAAGTAAATTGAATAAACATAGTGTTGCCCCTTCAACATGTTCAACTCGTTACTGGTTAAGATTGTGGTTGATATCGTACGCTTACATGAATCGTCTAAAAGATGTGTGAATTTTTACTTTTGAAATTGAAACAGTGCGACCGCTGTATGTTATCTTCGTGTTGTTGTTTTTGTTTTGTTTTGTTTTGTTTGTTTGTTTTTCATTCTTGTGACTTGCATTGTTTTAATCTATAAATCAATGAAGTTATCGCATTCCATGACCTTCATGAATTTAATATCAAATTGCGACCAAATGCATCCATTATTCGGAGACTGCCATGAACCAGAGGTTCAACTTTACATTCCGACTGATCAGGTTTCGTGATACAATGTTTTGTTTTTTGAAAACTAATGTTCCAAATGTGACAAATCTAGTTAACTGCAAGTGACCATTACAGGTAAAAACATTTGTATAAATATCACCAGACTTGATCTGATGTGCAATATTTAAGTTGTTGTGCTCATAATTTTAAAAAAAATTGATTCTCAAGGACCACCGGATCCTCCACAAATCAGTGGCACTAGGGCATTGCAGGCTGACGTACAAGCAACTATTAATTGCACATCGAACGACGGCTACCCAGCACCAACTTTCCAATGGTACCTTGGATCACAGAATGTCACCAAGGATTCTTATACATGGTCTTCAGCAAATAAAAATCATAGAGTAAACGCCATGAGTGTTTTTAATTTTACACCGGCAGTACACGATCATGGGAAACGCATCGTCTGTAAAGTGTTGCAACCTACTCTCCCGGCCTTGATGTATGGAAGCAAGGTTCTTAATATTCTCTGTAAGTTTGCCTCACTTAGGCAACTGATAATTCATTATCACTATCTGATTATAAGGCGGGAAGTTCTTTCCCCTAGTTTTTTTTTTCTTGCTATGAGTGCACAGGACCAGACAACAGGATGTGTTTTGTGTGTGTGTGTGTGTGTGTGTGTGTGTTTCAATTGTACCTCTTACCCTCAGCTCTTTATGTAATAAGTAATTGGAAATCCTTTACTTCCGAATTATGATACCATACAAATTAAGTTAGAAAGAATATATTTTTCATCATGGTGCTGGCAACTTGACCTCATACAGCACTAATGACAGTCATAATGTGTACCTCTGTATCCCTTTTAAGATAATGCATTCTAATATATGTTCTCTCTTTTCCATTCTCTAATTCTAATCAATAATATAATCGCTATTGTTTTTATTCATCTCCTTTTACAGTTTTTTTTTTTATCATGCAGTCATTTCTTTTTTAATTATATGCAGATTCTCCAGTTATCGTCAACTACTCTGTTCTTCGGGTTCCAAGTGGCCAGCGAGATGTTAATGCCATATTCACATGTACATCAGATGGCAGACCCCCAGCACCTACAACCTGGTTCTATAATGCCACGGAACTTAACGACAGTACCCGGCATCAGATTCACCATGGTGTTTTACAAGAAGAAAACACCTCTATATCAAGTAGATTGATTATCATTAATACTGGGAAGGAAGACAATGGCATCTATACATGCTTCGCTGGATCAAGGCTTGGGAACGACAGTGCAACGATCAACTACACGTTCTCCGGTAGGCCTATAAAAAGTATAATAATCACGTTTTGGAGGGGAGACCAAACGTAATTGGATGAATTGTATACATTATAAATTTTGGTAGCACAAAATGCCAAAATATTCACTTGAATTTTCACCATCCAATTTAAATTTCTTTCAGGGAGTCCAGATCCACCTTCTTGGCTCGCCGTCGATCAAAACCAAACGACATCATCGATCCTGTCCGTTGCTTGGCAACCAGTGATCGCTGATGGGTTGCAGCAAAGTTTCACCTTCCAATACTTTACAGAATACAGATTGAAAGGATTAAAACAATTATCCGGTAATGGTTGACTTTATGGCTTAAATTGCGGTTTAACATGTTTTCCCTCATTCCAAATATTGAGGACACAGGGCAAACAAAAATCAAAGAAACCTGTATCCCCTAACGAATTAAGATCTATGTGTGTTCATATTTTTGAAAATATGCAAGCATAACGGTGTTTACATGATTTTTGTATTTTTTATTTTTATATAAATTGATGTTTTATTGAATGTACTGCTATCGTATACTGAAATAGAATATGTTTATAAGAATACAACTAAGACATCCAACTTCCTGTCCTTATTCAGCTATAATTCTGCCACCGTGGATGGTTAATTATTTCAAGGTCTTGCATTGTCATACGTTTCATACGATTTTTAAACCTAAATGGGAACTATCGCTTGAAAGAGTGGTAGGAATATCAAAAGCCACCAAGAGAAGCATCCGTGAAATCTCACTGGGAATAAGACATGTGCTCAAAGTAATCACATGTATGAGTAAGTATGATTTTGTTTCCCTTTACGCAAAGAAAAGGTATATTCAGAATTGCAGCTGCAACATATTCTGAAGCTAGTCTTGAATGATAAGAACGTATTAGGTTGAGTCTGTTGTAAGCACTAGTAACATCTATATTTTCGTGTGGATGTGAAACGTGGGCACTGAAATGCAGAGATGGGAAAAAACGAATAAATGCTTTTTAAGATGAATTGTATGAGAAGGCAATAGTGAAAAAAGACAGTTGTGGTTTGGTCATCTAACTAGATGGAAAAATGCTTGGCAAACACCATAGCAAAGAGGAACCAATGGCAAAATAAAATGGAAAAGAAAAAGACCTGGTGCCTGTAACATAAAGAGATACAATCAATCTTACAATCAATTGTAACTCTTCAGTGCATGTTTTGCCATAGACTTACGATTGATATCAGTCGTAAGATTTATCTTTTTATGATTTATCTCTATATGTTACAGGCCCCTGGATAGCTACCGTAAAGCGGTGAAAAGGGATGTCTTTTGAGCGGCTATCTAGTACAGCTGAAGAAAAAAAATGTATGGGGAACTGTCTCAAGATCCATCAAATTGTCGCCCGAACGGCCTCAAGCTATGGGACATAGATAAATACATAATCCTGGGGAAATAGACAGGGTGAAACCAAACTTTAATTCTTGAACAGTGTACAACTGAAATACATGAAAGTGGAGAGGGTTTTTTGTTTTATTGTTAATTTGACCATAAGCACACAATATCGCCAGGGCTTAACGTTCCTTGCCCCAAAGCAAATCATGATATTTTGTTATTAAGTGACATCCACTGTTCATGCATATTGTATCCTTCCATAGCCTTGTAAATTATTGTCATGAAATTATATATAAGATATAGAAATTCCAGAGAGATTATAAAACTGCTGGCCGAATATGGTAAATTATAAATTTTCAAGCTTGGGGAGGGGGTCCGGCTCCGAGCGCCCCCGCCCCATTTCCTTCTTAACGTAGCCAATGTATTCTATTACTCGTACATTTTCATCCATTTTCACTAATGGTAAATGAAACGTTTATGTCTCATCTTAATATGATTTGATGATTCAAATAATTGGGAGAAGTACAAAAAGCATTGCTGTATTATAAACGTAACCAATGTATCGGGGTTGCAACGCAGTTTATGACAATAAACAATGATGTGGAAGTAAAAAAAAAAAAGTGTCATAATGATTATGTTATATATAGCCGTATTTCTGCATATAGATTTAGAAATAAAATGTATGAAGGGTACTTTCTGGCTGTTTGGCTGTATTGCTGTTTACGTGCGTGGGTGTGTAAGGGTGTGTAGGGTCGTGTAGTATTGCTATATTTTCCGGTTCCTGCCGTTGACCCTCAAGAATCTCCATAGGTACTTAACTACGTTTCTAATACTGCGAAATGAATAGTAACTAGCGTATGAACTTCATTAAAGGTAAAACAACTATACATTCATGTCACCATGCCTTTTCCCCCTTGCAAATTTTTCTTTGGGTGCTTTACGATATTCATGTCCACAAAACCAGAGAGATCATGTTTATGCATTGTATTTTAGATTTTTTTTTTCTTTCTTTATTTTTTTTTTTAGAATTTCGGTACCTATTCAATGTTTAAAAAATATACATCACACATGTGTCAAATCCTGGTTGATACAATTATGTACAGCCTGTGAAAAAGCTACACCATTGAATGATTTATATTCATTATTAGGATTGGGTCCTCAAAAAGGACATGGAAATCAAGAAGCGGCATTACAAAACTACTGTAAATAAGGCTATGCCTACAATTTACATCGACTGATGATCTTACGCTGATTTAAAGATGTTCATTATACAGCTACCAAAACGAAAGAGGATTGAATGTAAAATATTCCCTAGCACTTTACATGTAGGGTAGAAGAGAGAGAAGGAAAAAACGCGGGTTAAATATTTCCTCATATCAAACCAAAGAAGGAGATCCTGCATACAAAAAAAGGGGGGGGGGAGAAAAAAAATGCAGTACTCCATATGAATTTCCAAAGAACTATAGATGTCCCCCCCCCCCCCCCCCGCCCATTATATTCCTTACTTTCATTTTCGTTTTTATAACGAGGGAACTCCATGTTTAAAAGTTCATGACCTAGAACATGTTTGAAGGTTTCGGTTTTGGATGGAACTTTCGCAATCTGAAAGAATAATCTAAAATGGAAAAATGGACGAATTAATATACTTTATTTATTTCAATATAGAAATTGCTGCGTATAATTAACAAAGATATGATAATTCATACCTTTCATCTGAACATACATCAGTTTGGAATATCATACTTCAGAAAAGAACAAAGCCCAAGGTTTATATTGCGATGGGTTTGTTAACCCTTCATTGTCATGATTGTTGGGGTCATTTGTGATACCATTAATACATTGTTCAATAAATCTTCCAATTAGCCAAAATGTACACGATGAAATATGTATATTAAATAAATTGTGATCATCGATTAAAGGACCTTGCGGAATACCGTCTTATAAGACTATAGCCAGATAATTATTTAGTTTTGGTTGTGTGTATAATGGGAAGAGAAAATCTGCGGCGAACGATGTAATAGCGCCCCTTTTGTTTAAACGATTATAACTTTCAAGCGACTGCTCGGTGAAGTTTACGAAACTGACTTGGTGTCAGAAGGACATGTCAGAAATAGCCTTGAAGACTACACCTATCATGACACTGCTTTCATTTACAGGGTAGACACAGTATATCAACAACGTATTCCCCAATGTTCGTTCAGTCCAATACATCGATTGCTCTTTTCGAGTGGTTTACATACTGTCGTGATCATGATGCACATCCATGTATGAATTCGTAAAATAGCAGTTGTTCGAATTTTTGAATTTGATGGCGATTTGTGGGGAACTACTCATTTTTCTAGTCTTTGTTATTTCCAGATCTGGTAAGATTTATTTCATCATCACACTTATCGAATTGAATAACTGTGAAAATTGGACTACTTGTATTCACGTATGTATGTGTAATTAGCACAGTGTGAATTTGTTTCGTTTCACCCTGTGCAGGATACAATGGATTTGAGGTGTCCATCAACACATACAACTCCCTACCAGTCCTTGGCGAAGATTTCACACTGGTTTGCTCATTCACACCTCAAACCTGGAATAGGCGGATAACTTGGAAAAAGAGTAACACCGAGTTGGCCACTCACACTTGTACATCAAGTTCTGCCTGCCCATCGATGAACGTTTCTAACCCATCAAAGTTTAGTTTGTTGGCAGACTCTTCCAGTGGAAATCTTACAATAAAAAATCTTACCTTGGATGATGCAAACAATTACCAATGCACAGTAAGGGGTACATACGGGGCAGCGAACCCTGAATCAAGCAGCGCACAAGTGACGCCATTACAACCAGGTATGATATGTTTTATGAAAACCAAATCTACAATTAAAGCTACTTCGTCAAAAACTTTTCGTCAGATTTCTTAGATTTTGGTTAATAAAAAGCAAGCTAGTAGCAATAATAAGATGCTGCGAAGATTTCACCTCCCAAAGTGAAATTTTACAAATGAGAGGTAAAAAATAGTTTATATCCCGGGCCCGGTATATAAACTTCCAACAACGGCAGAGTGCACTATACAGTATCACGCGTGCAAACACCTACGAGAATTATGTGTATTCCTTTTCCACACGCAGTGACACACTGTATGCTATCTCCACGCTAGCCCCGAGACTGTTGCATGGGGAGCCATCGGGGTAGAAAGAAGGTTGCGTAGGGCAGTGTGTTACGGTGATGTAGCGTTCCTTACGGATATTTACACTAAAATTCACCGGAATTCATTAATGGAATACCACATGGCTACGTACAAACCTCCTTTGAGAACAACTGAGACTATAATGAACAAGTTTCTTTCCAATAAGCTTTTTTGCTACCAAAACTGTCCATGAGCTTTAAGGATACATAAAAGAAACACATTCGTTAAACTAACTCTTGAAAGATGACGATAAGGTATAAATGAGCTCAGCTAACTCTCTTTACTCGTTTTATCTACAGGTTACAGTCATTCTGGGAAATTTTGAATAAAAAGGTTTATAGTAATAGAATTATTTTAAAATGTTGCGTGTCACGGACCGAAAAAATGTAAACACCGCTTAATGCTTTTAATTCATTGTTTCATAATGTTATCAGGATCGATTTTCGAGAGAAATATTTATGAGGTTATGGTTGAAATAAGACGTAGAGATGATTAGAGAGGACAAGTATGAGTGATAGTGATAGTATTAGTGATATATGTGATATTATCTAATTATGAGTATATCCTTTATTGCAGCTGCTCCCCGATGGCTACTAATTAGTGATGATAGATCAAGTATATACCTCAACAATGCAAATGTGACAGTCACAGTTGATGAGCAGTATAATTTCACATGTGTGTCGAATGGTGCCAGACCTCCTGTGGTTCTTTATTGGGAAGTACCAGATGGTGTATCTGTCATTTTAAGAAGTCAGACGAATGTCGTACAAGGCGATAGATATGTCTCTCAAAAGATTGCTACAATATTGCCTTCCAGGAACGACCAAGAAAAGAGTCTCCATTGTGTGGCTTCGCATCCGGAACTAACTAAAAATGATGAATGCTCAGTTTACATAAATGTCCAAGGTAGGAATACTAATAAGTAAATTTCTTGTTCACTTATTAAAAGCCTGACAGTGTACACTTTGTTAACGTTCTTAATTTTTATCCGTTACTATACTCAGAACCCATAGTTCCAGCATGATGACGGCCAGTGTTACGCAATTCTGTTCATGGGGGGGGGGGGGAAGATCTATTGTTATGTCCCCACCGCCCTGATGAAAAGGATTTTGTGCTTATTTCTGCCCATGATGACGGCAATACTCAATACATGTACATATTTTCAAACTTTTATTCAGGTGACTTGAAATTAAGTTAAAACGTATTTTGCTGTCCTTTCTAAGGCCTGCTTACAAAACAGGTATAGCATAATCTGCGTTTCTTACCTGCTTTTGAAGATTTTATTTTCTTTGCAATATAGTTCACCCGAACAACATGCTGTTTTTACCATCCCGAGATAACAATGGATACGAATCGGGGCCAACAGCCTTTTCAGTACAAGAAAATTCATCAACTTCATTCACTTGTAAAACTATCGGATCACTACCAGCAGTTGAACTATTATGGACACTTGATGACACCAGTAATATTCCTGGTAACACAAGCATGTCAAAACATCGCAATGCTATGGATGGCGGTTTGTTTGACACCGAAAGTACTATCACAATACGCCCTCAGAGGAAGCACCATGGAAAGCTGCTTCAGTGCTTTGCATTTTTGGGAAACTTTTTTGATCTACGGGTAGCCAAACTTATTGTTCACAGTGAGTTATGTATTATTTTAGTTTTCCAATTACATTATGATAAGAAGTATATTGGAAGCATTGATAATGCTGCTTGTAAGATTTTTTTATATTTTTTTTTTTTTTTGGGGGGGGGAATAGGGTTTCATATCATTATCGGTCCACATTTTTTGGAATGTGTATGCTATTTAAATTAAACAGTAGAGCTTCCATTTTTCTCAAATGATCATTCTACTCCACAAGGCTAATAGTCATTTACATTTGTTGTACGTAAAGGCCGACCAGATCGTGTTACAATGACTAGCTCAGATGATTTACGGGACTGTATACCAACCAATGTGAGCTGCAGAGCTATTAATGGATACCCTGCTCCGCTAATCCATTGGTACATCGGATCAAGAAATTTGTCAGAGGACTCGTTTCTTAAGGCTTCGGTCAATGTAGATGGTCAGTACGATTCTGAGAGCACTCTTACCCTCATGCCGAAGAGATCGGACCACGCGAAGCGCCTTCTCTGTCGGGCAGTTCAACCCACAACACCTTCATTGCGGCCAGCGATTGCTAGCAAGGTGCTTAACATCTCATGTGAGTGTCCAATTTCCAATAGGGGTTTGTGGCCAAGACAGTGCGACAATTATTTTGATATTAGATATTGATGAGTTGTCTCCGCGTTCACAATGTATCCTCAAGTGTATTCGTCTGTGTGTGTTGTTCTTTAATTCCTTCTCAATTTTTGTACTTGTCTTTGTGTATTAAAATGTTAAAATACTACACCCGTTATGTCTATATTTACCCTTTAGACAAACACATGTCTGAGTAACGATCACCAAAAGTATTATGGGCTATGTTTTCAATTTCTCTTCATTGGATTAACAAGTTTCTTTTGTTAGCTAGCCCTACCTCCACTGGGTTTACTTCATCCCCTCCTCTTCCCCATCCAATATATCCCTCCTCGTAGTTACGATTTTCCAGTATTTTTCCTTTCGTTTTCAATAGACGAACCAGTTGTGTTAATCTCTTCTCGACAGTTTACATCAAATGGACTACTTATTTGGTTGTTGACATGTACTTCAGATGCCAATCCTCCAGCATTTACTTTTTACTGGCTCTCTAACGGTACCCAACTTTCCAACGGGACTAGAAATGTAATGCTGCATGAAACTGTACAAGAAAGTGAAATACTCACTTCCAGTGAGCTGACAATTAGAGACCCCCTGTCCGAATATCCCTGTGAATACAAATGCATAGCTGCTTCAATATATGGTTCCGGTACAGCGGTCTTCACTTCCGCATTTTCTTGTAAGTATAACTTATTTTCATTTGAGTCTTGCCTGCAGGATTCTCTATTGTCATAATTGGCTGAAATGGTGTGTTGATAACATGTGCCATATTGGGAAAGGTACTATAGGCCTACATTGAAGTTTAGGCGCCTCATTCATACTAAATACATATAGTTGATTTTTTAAGTATAATTGGAGGTCGTTGTAAAAAGAGCCGGGGTACACTTTATTACCAGTCTTTGAAACCAATTTCGCAATAGTCAACTTCCTCTAGGCATGCTTGCTTCCAAATTAAAAAAAAAATGTTAGACTTATTCATAGTGAACCTTCGCCGCATTAGCAAAATGATCAAATATCATGCCTATAGATAATGTAAAACCTTGAAATACAGTCATCCCGGATATCCCATCAGATTTTGTCGTCGATCGAAACCAGACAACATCTCAAACTCTCTTCGTTGCTTGGAAACCTGGATTCCACGACGCGTAACCTCAAAGATCAAGCGATAAAAAAGCCATTTGTTACCACTGTTCCAGAACAACAAAAAAAATATCTCATGAGATGATTGTGCAAACATTGACTTTGAAATAGGACACTATTTGCAATGATGACTTATTACACTCAACAATAAAAAAAAAAAAAAAAAGATAAGCAAAGTTGCGGATTGTCTGGAATATCGTACAATGTCCTTCAATGTGAGAGGTGCATCCTCCTATGCTGGTTTAGCTGACCAAGTGTCATGTTTCAGGTCCAAGAATCGTACATCTTTTGAAAGCCCCAGCCCCTTATATCTACACAGTGGCATATCTAGGGGGGCAGAGGGGGCACGTGCTTCGGGCGGCACTTGAAGGGGGGCAAAAAAAAAAATCCGCAAAGGATAGAAAGAAAAGAGGGAGAAATACAAGAATATTTATGGTCTTTGAGGGTTATTTGTGCCCCAGTTAAGGACAAAATGCGTAAGAAATTGTGTTTTATAGGGATTGAAATGCGAAAATTTTCTAAAGCTCGGTCGCTTTGCTCCCTCGAATAATTTTGTTCGGGATCTAACTATTTCGCTCCCACAATGGCGTTTATAAAGTAGTAACCATTAATTAACTCTAGTTTCTTCCTCCCCCCCCCCCCATAAGGCAGGAGCTTGTAAAATGTTGCACCCCCAGATGGGATGTGTATAAAAAGCACTTTCAAAATATAGAACATTCGAAAGAAATCATAAAATTGCTTTGCAATTGCCTTGTTAAATTCCTGAAATATATTTCTTCAGGGTTTTCATTCATTTAATTTGCACCCCCAAAATAGGAATGTTAAAAAAAAATCTATTGCTAGGTCGCTGTATTTCCTTTGATTTTTTTCCCTTTTTTTTCTAAAGGGGGAATACATGAGAAATTTCAATTTGAGGGGTGAAAAGGGGGGAAAATCTACCGCTCGGTCGCGTTGTTCCCTTATACAATAATTCATCAAATTTAGGCTAACGACCCCGGGTTATGTGCATCAAAACTTATTTTTACGTAGTGCCATCATTTCTAAACTAAAAACGCTCATTAATCTGAGTTTGGGCATGAGGGGGGGGGGGGGGCAGATTTGATAGTTTTCCGCGGGCGCCAGAATACCTAGATAAGCCACTGTATCTACAATCTCTAAATACATACACCTCAGGGAATTTAGGTCAGTTGCAGATTTTTTTTTCCTTTTTATTCATAAAAAGATATTTCCGGAACTAATTTACACTATTGAGAGTTTAAGATAAATTACACAACAATGGCATTGCTTAATTGATTAAAGATCAATCTTATACTGCCTATTGAGGTAAGTGTCCGAAACCCCTTTCATTTGATAGTGACAGCCCACATGTGTTCTTCAGAAAGACAAGTTGCTTTCATTTTCGGAGCACAAAAGAGAAGTGAATGATCGTGTAAGCCGCTGTTGTTCATGTTTACTCACACTTTGTCATAAGGAAGCGGTGGGACAATTTCTTCTTGATCAGTCTTTTTTGTTTGTTTGCTTTCATTCATATAACAAACCTGCTAGGTTTAAATATACGAAGGAAAGGGAGGAAAGACAACCCTTTACTACCAATATGGATTTTCCTCTTTGCATATTACTCTCCCTCGCCTCCGTGGTTTCAAAAACGAATGAGCTGAACGTGTCTACTAGTATTCAGAACCCAGAAGTTATCCCCGTAGTTGGCAAAGATATCAAACTTGCTTGTACATACACGTCATCGTTTGTGTTTCGGAAACTGTTCTGGAAATACGGGAATGAAAATATTCTGGCTACCGATACATGTCGAGGAGTGGGATGTAGAAGTGATCAAACTATTCCTAATAAAGCTAAGTACAGTTTGATAGCAGATCATTTCAGCGGAAATTTGACAATTAGGGATCTAACAATAGATGACAGTGGCAGCTATCAGTGCTTGGTAACCACATCTTCTGATGCAGATTTTGATATGATTGAACTAGAGGTGAAGTTATCAGGTAAGATATTTCCCCTATATTCTACCTAGCTTCGGCAAGTACTAAAATGTTCCAAATTAAGACACGAATGATTCTAATTTTAAAAAGTACTTAGCATTCCAATGTTTGAAAATAAAAATCAGGTTGGATGTCCGGTCGCCAATAACAGCATTACTTATTTGATTGTTCGAGTTTAATTCGTGACTCAATATCATTCACACGATTTGATTTTATAAATAATGTTGACGTTAAGGCAAGTTTAATCTCCGTGAATCCAATCGGCCTTCCAATTCGTTACATTTGCAAGTTTAAAAGGGTATATTAATATGATATAACTGTATAAGTTTTGCCTAATTTTCAGCCATGCCTAGATTGATATTAATCACTGACGATCAGTATGAGGATCGGTACAAGAATGAAGAATCAGTAAGCATATCATTTGGGCAAACCCGCAACCTAACATGTTCAGTAGAAGGCGCAAGGCCACCTGCAGTACTGGAATGGCAAATTCCTAATGAAATACAGATTATCATGGATGATCAGTACAACGCTGTTCAAGGAGATAATTATGTCTCAAGAAGAGTTGTCTCAGTTACACCGTCTACAGACGACGATGGAAAGATTCTCCGTTGTATAGCATCTCATAAGGAGGTGGAAAATGATCTTCATTTGTCCATCCGTCTTGATGTTCAAGGTAATTATTGTTTATTATTTACATGGCTACAGGAACACTCTGTTTCTAATTATCTGGGTGAGTGAATAAACATCTAAACGTAGAACGTTCTTATTGGCGCTATCGAGTTATTCACAAAATGCACCTTCTATTCGAAATTGCTCGTATTGCGGTAAGAAAATCTCAACTTTAAAGAAATCTTAATAAAAAACACACATACCAAATACTTACGTAACTTCATTTCGTTCATTTTCCGTAATATATGTAATTGTTTCAAACCTGTCTTTCTCTCTCCATAGGAATCGAAAAACGGAAACAATTTTGTTTCCGTGCAATTATTTGTGGTATTTTCCCCCCTCTTCTCTTTCAGTCTCGCCAAGTGATCTCCAGCTTACCGCATCTGAATCTATAGCTACAAATCCAGCAGGAATAAGAAGTGTTAGTGTCTTTGAAGACTCGGCTGCATTATTTACCTGCAGAAGTGTAGGATCTCGTCCTACATCTCGAATATCATGGGTTATTGGTTCGGAAGTCGACCTCGGAAGCACGTCCTCCAAATCTTCCCCCAACGACGCAGAACCTGGCTTACGTGACACAGAGTCTATTCTACAGTTAATTCCAAAAAGGAGGCATCACAATCAGTTTCTTCGCTGTGTGGCGTATGCTGGTATAAACCAACGTCTAGCGGAAGTGAGAATCGTCGTTCACGGTGAGTATCCGTTATAATATTTGTGATACATTATTTTGCAACTATACCTTTCGACATAGTTGGTTTACTCATACCATGTTTCGTCTATATGGCAACCAAGCATTCCTACATATATTACCAGATTTGATTTCTAGCGATGAAGTATCCGTTATATTTCATATTTAAGTCGTTCCTGCGATTAATCTTTAAAAATAAATTGATTTTTAAGGACCACCTGATACTCCATACCTGAATGGAACGCATGAATTGACAGATGGGCTAGCGGCAACTATCAATTGCACATCGAACAACGGCTACCCAGCACCAACTTTTGAATGGCACCTTGGATCACAGAACGTCACCAAGGATTCTTATACAGGGTATTCAACAAATGAAAACCATCGAGTGAACGCCATGAGTGTTTTCACGTTCACACCAGCAGTAAACGATCATGGTAAACGCATCATGTGTGAAGTGTTTCAACCAAACGCTCCATCCGTGAGGTCTGAGAGTGTCAGCGAAGTTCTTTCTGTCCTCTGTAAGTTTGCCTTACTTAGGCCACTGACAATTCATTAGCAGAATCTGATCATAAGGCGGGAAGTTCTTTCCTCTGTTTTTTGTTTTTTTTTGTTTGTTTGTTTGTTTGTTTGTTGTAGGTTTTTGTTTTGTTTTTCATTTTCTCGCCATGAGTACATTGGACACGACACTGAAGACGAACATCAACTTGACGTCACATTGCACTGGAGACAGTCACAATATTTATCTCTATATCCCTTTTACCACAAGTCGTTCTAATGATGTTCCTCTTTTTTCCCCCATTCTCTTATTCTAAATGGTAATTTCTTTCTGATGATACGCAGATTCTCCAGTTATCGTCAACTACTCTGTTCGACGAGTACCCAGTGTTCATGGAGGCGTCGATGCCACCTTCACATGTACATCAGATGGTAGACCTCTTGCTCCCATAGCCTGGTTCTACAATGATACGAAAATCAGCACCAGCAACCGGCGTCAGATTCTCCACAATTTTTCACAAGAAGATACTTATTTGTCGTGTAGGTTGATTATTTCTAATATTCGGAAGGAAGACGATGGCACCTATAAATGTTTGACTGAAACAAGGCTTGGTTATGACAGCTCAACTATCACCTTTACGTCTTCAGGTTAGTCATTCAAAAGTAACCCTAGACTAGGCACATATATATTATTACTTTGTTCCGGGGAATAATAATATACTGAAGCAAAAATCAGGATGAAATGAACATATTTGTATTTATTAAAAACTGATCAGATAAAGATTTATCACTTGATTTTCACCAAACCCATCTCCTTCTGATAGGGAGTCCAGATCCACCTTATTGGTTCATCGTCGATCAAAACCGAACGACATCATCCAGCCTCTCCATTGCTTGGCAACTGGGAATTGCTAATGGGTTGCAGCAAAGTTTCATTCTGCAATAATATATAAATGGCACCCAAGTTCGTCACCAGGGTTGTGGTTATATTGTGATTATAGGGCGTGACAAAGTACAAATGTGTAATTTGTACGTAATTACCACAATTCTTAAAAGGACACAATACAACAACCAATATAAACTTGTATCCCCCTTTTTTATGGATATATACCTGACACACAAAACTTGGTCTCATTGTTTATTCAGCGATAAATCTGCCAGCGTTAAGTTTTCATTATTTCACATTATATTGCGTATATATATATATATATATATATATATATATCTCGTGAGTTTTAATAGAAGAAGTAATAAAGTCATTCAATTATTCATAATCCAGAAAGAAATGTTAGTTTATACAAGTGTCATTTCTTTTTCGCAAAGAAAAATTGTATTCGATCAAATCTAAATACCTGTTAGGAAATAACTCTACACATTAAAATATTTCCAAATGAATACAGGTCGACAATAGCACACTCTATCGTTTTGATGTGGACATGATACTTAATCTTATATTTTCGATTTCATGCAGCAAGATAGTAAGAGTCCTCAGTATGATTGTTAACATAATATTGTCATGCCATATACCCACATCAATGCTTTCACTTTAAGTGCACATCAGAGACCATGGGATCTAAATATCTTCTGTTCGGAATATTCGTTTTTCATTATCTTCTTTCTCCAAAATTGCCTCACCACCTTCTGGATAGTGTACAAATACAAATATATAAATTTTATCATTTCAACTGGAAATGACGCTTCTTCTTCATTTAGTGTTTTGGCTCGACTCTGCTTTGTAGAGATGGTAGGTTAAAATCTAGAAGAAAATTAAAGTAACGTAAGGCCTATGGATAGCTGTAAAATAATAAAAGTTGGTACTTTTAAAAGCGTACCAATGAAGTTCAGTCCCAGGATAAGGATTGGTTTACCGATAATTTTGCTCAAATCTCGGAGCAAAACGTAGTGAAAGCATGATACATTCCTCACATTCCTCGACATGATAGTATACATAAGTAATTTTTTTATGATTTCACTCTTTCACAAGAGATAACAATTTCAGACTCTCTTTATGGATACCCGCATTTGTTTTGTTAATTATATGTTGTGATAACAATCTGACCTCCAATCTTCTTCTGCTTTTTATTTATTTATTTTTTTTTTCATTTTCTGTCACTGAAGTAAATCGACGTCTTCGTCCTAATTTCAATTCATTTGCTGGTTGTCAAGCTGCAATTACAGTGTGTGGTCCACTACCCAAAGACCTCCCTGTCATTGGGGAATATTTTGAAATAATGTGCACCTATTCGCCTCATTCGAACATTCGTGTGATTCGTTGGAAGCTCGGGAATATCATTCTTGCGTGTGCCAAGTGCTCAAGTACGATTGACCGTGAAATTACTTTTCCCAACCCAACAAAGTTTAGCCTGAGGCTGATAGTCATAGTACATCGCTTACAATAAACACTTTTAATACGGACGACAGTGGAAATTACGAATGCATTGTATTCATTGCTGATGGTCACGATGCCTCTATTACGACTTTAGAGGTGCTAAATCCAGGTAACTAAAGTCGTATATTACATTCTCAAGATTGCTAGAATGAAATGTCCAACTGTACATCAGCTAGTTCATGTAAGGTTGGTCCTATATCCTGACAATCGAATGACCCCGAAAGCCCTGAGTAAAAGATGTGAAATCATATTATTCAACAAACAGATCAAATAAGTTCATTGATCTTTTATGCACTCCTTAATCTGGTAATCATAGTACTTTGCAAACGAATATTGTAGTTTCCATTCTATTCTTAGAACGAAAATGATTATGAACAAAACCTCTTGAAAAGTATATAGTATAAATATCGTAGTTTTGGGGTAGATATAAGTCTTGAAACATTAACTTTTCACATCAATTTTTCAACTGGATAGCCCCGCCTACTGACAATGGTATTCATCAGCGATGATCTGTCTACATTGGGATGTCCCGAAACCTATATTTCCATGACAGCAGGAAAACACATGAGACCACCTGTACAGTACGTGGAGCACGATTACCGGCTCTCATCGAATGGCACATCGATGCTGAAGATGTCCAGCTTATGCGGCAGTCCAAGGAGGTTGAAGGACAAAGCTATATATCTCTGAGTGTAGCCACAATAACTCATACAGAAGAACATTTAAAAAAATAATTCGTTGTCCATAATATCCATAACAATTAAATTTACGGACTTCTTTGGATATCGTATAAACGACATCCACAAATAATGTTATGGAATCAGGGGTGCCTTTTCCTTCAATTTAAGATGTGCATCATCTTATGCTACCTGACCAATTGCCATTTGCGGGTATAAGTATGAGCATTTTTCAGGTATAAATAGGCCCTGTCATGAAGGAGTTGGCGTGTGTTAAAGGTCATATTGTTGTATGAAATATTTGCAGTTGAGCCATGTAAAAAATACACTCAAATCCAAATCCAATGATACTTAGAATACATTTACTTTGGTACATATTTCAGGAATGATTTTACACTTAGGAATTATAACCATTAACCCTTTGGAGACGATGGGGTTCTACAGAAGCCGAGCGAGGTGTTCAGTCTGTGACGAAGGGCTTCTACAGAAGCCGAGATTTATGCCTAATATGTTGACAAAGTTTTCCAGCTAATTATCAGCTCTTATGCGCTAAAATTCTTAGTAGTATTGTGTAGATATATTCATTCACAATACCCGTTAAAAAAAATATGAGGTTACGTGGAAAAAAATCGAGAAAAAGGAATTTCGTAAATCGTAAATCCCGTATACCTAGAGACGAACGCGTACGTGTCCGCTCCGATCACGTGATATCATCGCTTTCGGCCAGCCACGAAGAGTATGCGTTCTTGATCTTGACGACATACAGGCTACAGCCTCGACTTCGCTCCTTTTAATCCAAGTTCATAAGAAAAGCTCCTTTCATTTTATAAATTGAAATTGACCAATTTAGCGCATCATTCAAGAATGGACCTTTCAAAATGAAATGCTTCTCAATTGCATGCACCGGACCCCACCCTAAGAGGAAGAAAAGAATGTCGAAGCAACTACTAACGAATATTAGCGTTTTGAAAGAAGAGGATGTCAAACCTACTGAATACATACTGAACACATGTATACATAGAATGCACTGTAAATATGAGCTGTCATCCTATCAGTATATTATGATAACACTACTTGCAATAGAAAGAGACAGATTATACGAACAAACGAAAAAAAAACAACCCCAAAACCAATGAATTATGTTAACATAAATATAATGAAATATATTTGTGAATGTAGTCGTCAATTCAATTTTCTAAAAAGGGGAATGTACCCTTATGCAGTACAAAATATGAATATATATTTTCAACGCATATTTACTTTTTGCCTCCACATGTTTCTTTGACGTCATCACATTCCATAAAAAGATTTAGAAACAAATATATTGAAACAATTTAAAAACATATGTGCCATCAAAGGTATTTCGAATACTTATTTAATATTTTTTATGTTATCCATTTTGATTATATCTCGATGTGCCTGTTTCACTTTAGTTTTGTGGTGTTCTTTTCTTCAGTGGCGGACCAAGTGGACAATGAGCCCGTACATCCCCCCCCCCCCTCTTTGGACGAAAATGAACATGGAAAATATGATTTATGCCCCCTCCGCCTTGCCTCTATATAAAACATTTAATGCGAAACAGGCATAAAAAAGTACATGAAAATTTAAAAACTTAACTTGCCCTTTCGTAGATTATTGGGGGAATTGTTTTCCCCTTTTGACAATCCTGGAGTACCTCTATTTTGCTTTGCTTTTTTTATGTCTCTGTCATTTGCGATTTGAATTTTTAAAGTTTAATTGATATTTATATAGCTAAAAAGAAAACTGTATTCATTCTTACTTTTATGTGGTAAGTGTAATAACCTTTTTTTCATCTTTGCGTTCTTTTGTTGTGTTAACTATCCTTACATGATACATGTATGTTGGGATCTTGTTTTCTTATAATCGCTGTAATTTTTTACTGTGTTTCATTCTCTTCATTATTTTCCTCATTATCTCGTAATATGAAGCACTACACTCTCTATTTCAAGGTCCTTTTCTACTGTTCTCTTTATTTTCAAATCGATCAAACTCCAAGATACGGCGAATAACTCTTTATTAGCCACACCCCTTCAAAAGAAAAACTGCATGAAATGCGGGAATAAAACGCACTGAAACAAAGTTCTAATTGCACGAACTTCCTGATGAATTCAGAGAGAGAGAGCGGCATTGAGATGTGACAAAGTATTATTTTGTTCCAATCACTGTCATTCATTTAGCTCTTTCCCATTTCACACAAAAAAATCAAACATGCGTACACAATTTTATTTATTTTTTTTTATTGATACAGCAACTACATAGGAAAATAATGTTGAAATAGAGATGGATATATAGAGAAAAATAAACGAATGAAGCGGGAGACAAAAACTAAAGCAAATAATTACGACAAATTAGGAGAAATGAAGTCGAAAGTGAATAGGATTATCTTTATCTCAATGAGTAACATAATGTTCATCTGAAAATTCAACTCCCTGAATGGGCCTATACCTGTTTGCATTTTTAAAAGAAAAAGCATTTAGAGTGATCATGTCACAATGTTGGTCAGAATGCGTTTGAAACTCATGTGAAATGTAGGGCCTATGACTTGGGTGATAATAGGCCGAGCATTCGCAGACGACAATGGGGCCAATGAATGGGGTATCGATCGAACCGCGCGTGCGACGGCGCTTACGCAATTTGTATTGTAAGTGTATTGAAAAGGAAGGAAGCGAAGCTTCAACAAAATAAGACGGCTTTTCCCCTCTAAAATATCAAACCTTATTTTTTGTTTCGATAAACAAAACTTATATTTTTAGAAAGAGAAAAGTCTGACCTTTCATGTTTGCATTTACTAAAAATGACAGAAATGACCGAGTAAGGTGCAATGAGCAATTAAAGTAGAAAGCACCGCCAAGTTTCCCATTACCTGCAATGTAACCGAAATCGCTCCGTCACAGGGAGAAAAATCGCTGTGCGCGGGCTCGCACTCAAAGGGTTAATCAAAGGAATAATCACCATTGAAAATAATTTGAACAAAAAGACTTTTAGGGCATACCAAAATGCTTTGTTTGATTCGAGAATCGGTCATCTTGAAAAAAGCTCCAACCCTTCATGACTACAATCTCTAAATACATACACCACGGGGAAACCAATGTAATTTAGGTCAGTTCCAGCTTTTTTCCATTCATAAAAGATATTTCCTGAACTAATTGACACTATTCAGAGCAATTGCATGGTTTGAATGAATTATCAATCTACTTATACTGACAATTAAGGTAAGTTTCCGAAACCTCTTTTATTTTAAAGTAACAGCCCACTTTTGTTCTCCAGAAAGACAAGTTGCTTTCATTTTCGGAGCACAACCGATAAGTGAATGATCGTGTTAGCGCTGTTGTTGATGTTCACTTTCACTTTGTCAAAAGGAAACGGCGAGCCAACTTCTTCCTGATTATTATTTTCGTTCCACAAATTCGAAGTCGGCACTTCATTCATGTAAAAAAAAAAAAAAAAAAAAACCCTGCTAGGTTGAACTATACGAGGGAAAAGGAAAAAGACAATCCTTTAATGGCGACATGGATGTTCGTCTTTGCATATTACTCTGCATCGCCTTCGTCGTTATTGAAGCATATGAGGTAAACGTATCTACTAGTATTTTGAACCCAGAAGTTATCCCCGTCGTTGGCGAAGATATCACACTTACGTGCACATACACACCATCGTCCGTGTCTCGGATACTGAATTGGTACGAGAATGACAATATTCTGGCTACTGATATATGTCGAGGAGTGGGATGCGGAAGTGAGCAAAATATTCCTAATAAGTCTAAGTACAGTTTGAAGGCATATTCTTCCAGCGGAAATCTAACAATTAGGGATTTAACGTTAGATGACAGTGGTAGTTATGAGTGTTTAGTAACAACATCTTCTGGTGCAGATTCAAACATGATGGAGCTAGAGGTGAAATTATCAGGTAAGATACTTTTCATTTACTCTACCGACCTTGGGCTAGTGCTACAGTGTATGGAATTAAAATACGAACGATTCATTACTACTTCAATAAGTATTTGATATTCGACAGTTTGAAAAAAAACATTCAGACTGGGAGTAACGTCATCAATAAACAACATGAATTCAAATTTGATTTATCAAGTTTAATTCGTTACTGACAATCATTCAAGCGATGTAATTTCACGTATATAATTTTGGTGTTATTGCACGCTTAACCTCTTTATGCTCAGTCGGTCATAGAATTAGATAGATACTCGGGTTAACAAAATGTATCATAGTTATAATAATAACTTTAATAAGTTTGACATAATTTCTAGCAATGCCTAGACTCCTATCTATCAATGACGATCAGTCTGAGAAGGGATACAAGAATGAAGAATCGGTGAGCATTACATCCGGGCAGACCCACAACCTGACATGTTCAGTAGAAGGTGCCAGACCACCTGCAGTGCTCCAATGGCAAACTCCTGATGAAGTACAAATTCTAAGGGAGGATCAGAACAACGCTGTTCAAGACGAGGCTTACGTCTCTCGAAGAGTTCTCTCTATAAGCCCGTCCAAAGACGACCATGAAAAGATTCTGCGTTGTTTAGTATCTTATCGCAATATGACAAATCTGCTTCAGTCTTCTATCCGTCTTGACGTTCAAGGTGATTATCTCAGCAATGATATTTTTATTAAAGGGGTGCTTTCTCTGTCCATTTCTGGTTTGCCAGCTCGTGGTTGATGTAATTGTTTAAAACTGAAGTAATCTGCAAAACGTTTCCCATTATTTTACATTTCATGTTTTCTGGTATGCAATCTTTAAGAAAAAATACTACATCTCCAAGATGTTATTGAGATACTTTTATTCTCATCATTGTGACATATTTTAATCTGTCTTTCTGAAACATTAAGTTATGCTCTTCTGATTTTGCAAAGTTTCACCAAGTGATCTAAATCTTAGCGCGTCTGGAACCATAACAACCGATGAAGCAGGGAAAAGAAGTACCATTGTCTTTGAATATTCGGCTACATCATTCACATGTGGGAGTGTAGGATCTCGCCCTAAAGCTCTTATTTCATGGATTATTGGTTCCGAAGACGACCCAGGAAGCACGACCTCTATATCTGCCACGAATGACGCAGACAATGGTTTACGAGACACAATGTCTACTCTACAGTTTATCCCAAAGAGGAGGCATCATAATCAAGTTCTTCGATGCGTTGCGAATGCCGGTATAAACCAACGTCAAGCAAAAGTAGTCATTGTCGTTCATGGTGAGTATCCGTACATACTATTAGTGAAACATCTCCCTCTTATTCATGATCAAAAACCGACCACTATTCGTGTTATTAGAAGACTGCCTTAAAACTTATTGGTTTACTCATAACATGTGTCCTTTATTTAGCAACCAAACATCATGACAGTTCAGTTATATGTGATATTTAAGGCGTTCATGCTTATATTCTTTATTTTTACAAAAATCAAGGACCACCGGATAGTCCTCACCTGAATGGAACGCATATATTGGAGGATGGGGTAGAGGCAACTGTGACTTGCACATCGAACAACGGCTACCCAGCACCATCTTTCCAATGGTACCTTGGATTACAGAATGTCACCAAATATTCTAAGAAACGTTCTTCAGTGAATAAAAATAATCGAGTGAACGCCATGAGTGTTTTCAATTTTACACCGACAAAGAACGATCAAGGAAGGCACATTGTCTGTGAAGTATTTCACCCATACGGTCCATTCATGAATTATTCTAGGAATGTCAGCGAGGTTCTTAATATTCTATGTAAGTTTGCCTTACTTAGTAACAATTCATTATCAGTGTCTGATTTTAAGGAGGGAAGTTTTTTTTCCCCCTATTGTTTTTTTTTCTCGCATGAGTATATTGAACAAAACAACAGAACGTTATTTCTTGATAAAAACAAACATCAACGAAAATGATTCCTTTACCTCGTACCCTTAGCTATTTGTGTAACAAGTAATGATCATTTTCCAAATTATGATACCACACAAACGTAGGAAGAATATATCTTTATCATGGTGCTGACAACTTTACCTCACACTGCACTGGTGACGGTCATAACACGAACCTCTATATCCCTTTTGCGACAAGTCGTTCTATTGACGTTACTTTTTAATTTTATTTTCTTCATTCTCTTATTCTGATCAATAATACATTAATTGTCGATGGTCTCTTTTTATCGTTTTTCTCAAGCGGTCATTTCTTTCTGATTATAATGCAGATTGTCCCATTATCGTCAGCTACTCTGTTCGTCGGGTTTCCAGTAATCATGGAGGCGTCGATGCCATGTTTACATGTACATCAGATGGTAGACCTCCCGCTCCCATAGCCTGGTTCTGCAATGATACGAAAATCAGCAACAGCACCCGGCGTCAGATTCACCACAATGCTTTACAAGAAGAAGTTACTTATTTATCGAGTGTGCTGATTATGTCTAATATTCGGAAGAAAGACGACGGCACCTATACATGTTTGGCTGAAAATAGGCTTGGTAATGACAGCTCAACTATCACCTTCACATTTACAGGTTAGTCATTCAAATTCAACCCTTGACTACACCCTTTATTATTTATGATCATTATTTTATTTGGCAATCAATATATATATACATGTAGAATAACAAAGAAAAAGAAATAATACTAAACAGAAAGGTTGAAAATGATATAATTAGATCCCCCAAGTGTAATGACAAGTTTCCAGGAATGGGGCAAGCAACTAAAATCACCGTAATAAAAAAGTAATAAAATAAAATTTTAAAAAAATCAAATAGAATAACATGTAAAAAAAAAAAAAAAAAGGGGGGGGGGAGAAGGAGTAGCAAATAGGAGTAACAAAATGTACGTGATTACTTTGTTCCGGAGGGGAATGACAATATACTAAACATATTTGGATGAAATTAATATGCTTTGATTTAAATATTGATCATATTAAGGGTTATCACTTATGGCATTAAGTTTCACCAAACCCATCTCCTCCCTGTACTGTTAGAAAGTCCAGATCCACCTTCTATGTTTATCGTCGATCAAAACCGAACGACATCATCTAGGCTCTCCGTTGCTTGGCAACCGGAATTGCTGATGGGTTGCAGCAAAGTTTCACTCTGAAATACTTTATAAATGACACGCAAGTTCATGACAAGGGTTATGGTACTGTTCCTCACTTGACAGGTGCACAGTACAGATTGACGGGACTGAAACTATTTTCCTGGTATCGGTTGAGTATTAGGCGTAACTAGTGCTGATTTTTTTTTTAAAGTACAAATGTGAATGCTTTACGTATTTACCCAATACACAAAATTTCACAAGACAACAGGTAATACATACTGGTATCCCATATTTTTCCGTGGATATACCTAACACACCAAACTTGGTTTTAATGTTTTTCCAGCAGTATATTTGCCACGGTCTGTGGATTTTCATTATTTCACTTTATATTTGATGCGAGTTATTAGAAGAAGTAATAAAGTTATTACAAATATTCATAATCGAAGAAGAAATGTTAGTTATAAGTGGGATTTTTTTTCGCACAAATTACATATTAAGTCATATTTAAATACCTGTTAGAAAATAACTCTATACACTAAAAGATAACCTAATGATACAGGCCGACTTGAACTAAATAGCACACTCTATCGTTTGGATGTGAACATGATAATTAATCGTGTACTTTCAATTTCATGCGGCAATATAGTAAAAGTCGTGAGCATGATTGTCAACATATTATTGTCATGCCATATTACCCACGTCACTAACTTTGCTTTCAGTGCTCATCGGAGGTAATGGGATCTAAATATATTCTGCTCAACGTATCCGTTTTTCATTCTCTTCTTTCTCCAAAATTTCCTCACCACCTTCAGGAGAGTTTAGAAATACAAAAAGAAAAAAAAAAACAATTTCGACTAGAAAATGGCATCACTTCTTCTTCAGAGGCTGGTTTGGCTCATCCTTATCGTTTGCAGGAATGGTAGGTTAAAATTTAGAAGAAAATTAAAGTAAGGCCTGTGAATAGCTATAGAATAATAAAAGTTAAAAATCGTTAAAGCGTACCAATGAAGTTCTCTCAAAAGATAAGGATATTAGGTTGCAGTCTATTTTTGCTCGAATATTGGTGCTAAACGTAGTGAACACATCATACTCCTCAAACTACCTCGACACAATTGTTATCTTTATAGTGTTGAGAGAAATAGTCCAGTTATTGTCCCAAATAATCAGCAGTACTATAAAGGTTCACATCAAGTTCTACTTGCAATTATTAAATAATCATTTATAAACATTCTCTCGATTTCACTGTTTCGCAGGAGATAACGAAATCGGACTATCTTTATCAATAGGGGCCTACTCGTGTCGGCATGTGGTTTATTATTTATATTTTGCGATATCATAATCATCTGAGCTACAATTTTCTTCTTTCTTTTCTTCTTTACCCCCCCCCCCAATTTTCTGTCACTGAAGTAAATCGAGGTTCTCGTCCTAATTTGAATTCATTTGCAGGTTTTCAAGCTACACTTACCGTGTCTGGTCAAACACCCAAAGGCCTACCTGTCATCGGGGAAGATTTTGAAATAACTTGCACCTATTCGCCTTCTTCGAAAGTTCGTGTGATTTGGTGGAAACTTGGGGATACCATTCTTGCCTGTGACCAGTGCACTGCCTGTGAAACTACTTGTCCTAACTCAACAAAGTTTAGATTAAAGTCAGATCATCACAGCACATCACTTACAATAAACACTTTGAATACGGACGACAGTGGAAGATACGAATGCATTACATTCAATGGTGATGGTCGCAATGCCTCGATTACAACATTAGAGGTGTTAAATTCAGGTAAATGAATTTGCTTATTACATTATCAATATTACAAGAATGAAATGTTCCACTTTGCATGAGGTAGTAACGGTAGATCAAATATTCTGACAAAGGAACAGCTCCAAAAGCCCTCAGTATAATCTGTCATATCATAGTATATAACAAAAACTTCATGAACGGCAGGTTCCATATTCTGACAAACAAATAACCAAGAAAGCCTCGATTAAAAGCTGTCAAATCACATTGTATCACAAACACATCAAATCCGTTGATTAAGCTATTATTCTGGTAATCCTATTAGTTTCCCTTTTCTAGTTGAACGAAAATGATCAAAAGCAAATCCGCTTGAAAAGTACATAGTACAAATGTCATAGTGTCTCAGGTATTCTCGGCTAGAAACATTTAATTTTCATGACGATTTTTCGATTGGTCAGCCCCACCTATTGAAGTAGTCATCAGCGATGATCGGTCTTCACTGGGATATACCGACATCTCATACGTTTCCATGACAACAGGTGAACCACACAACATCACCTGTACAGTACGAGGGGCACGCCCACCGGCTGTACTTGAATGGCGCACCGATGCCCAGGATGTCCAGCTTATGGGTCAGTCCAATGTGGTTGAAGGGCAAAGTTACATATCTCGGAGGGTAGCCACAATAAGTCCTTCTACAGATGATTATAGCAAAATTATTCGTTGTCTTGTGTCCCATGGCGAATTCCAAAATGTGCTTCAAGCAAATATCCGTGTTTATATTTCAGGTAATTCCAAGTAAATTGATTAATCAGTGTCCCTCTTTGTCTGATATATGATTATCGAATTCATACAACTTGCATGAAACTGTAACTTCTATTCATACAGTTGACATTTACATGTTTGTTTATACAAGATTGATTTATAATGCCAAGTTTATTTGTTTGTTCCCCCCCCCCCCTTCTTTTGGGGGGTAATTTTTGTTTTCTTGAGATTCTTTTATTTCAAGACTAATAGAGCTGCTTTATATTTCTAGATTTCCATGATAGAACGAAATCTAAAATTCTCCCAGTACAGTTTCCATACGGGACTTCACCTATACTTTATAGTTATCATTTGAAAATCTTTCTCCCTTTGTCATAAACTTTCTAATAAAGAACGGTTATCATCCTTTTATCTCCTGATTATAGTTCTACCAACAGAGTTACAGCTCTCAGATTCTTCAAGCATAACAAATGAAACGGGATTCCAAAGTCTCGTCATCTTTCAAAACGTTTCAGAAGTCATCACCTGCAAATGTCCGGGAACTCGTCCACCTGCTATCCTCACCTGGGCAATAGGGGACACATTCTTCGCTGATGACATCACAACTTCCGTTACCCCAAATAACATGGACCATAGTTTATATGATACTCTGAGTAGTCTACAAATGCTACCAGAAAGAAGTCATCATAACAAAATGCTGCGGTGTTTGGCACCTGCCGGCCAAAACCAACTTCATGCGGGAGTGAAATTAGTCGTTTATGGTGAGTTTTTGATTTGTAAATATTTTTACCTATCACCATTTATCCAGAAAGTAAAGAATATAGCATTATATATTTCATGACAAGGAAACGCCGACGCTAATGTTAATGTATGATCCTTGTCGTATCTAAGACTCATTTTAATAGTAGAAAATACAATATAAGATACAAGTATGTGATTATGCCTGCCAGTTCACCTATCGCCGTTCGTGTCTCCGATAGTAAAACTTATATTATAAACTTTACATACTGTAACATTCAATGTTCAAGGACCACCGGATACTCCGCAACTTGTTGGTACCAGTGAGCTGCTAGCTGGGGTATCTGCCACAATCACATGCATTTCTAAATGCGGATATCCACCACCTATACAGTGCGTCCCAGAAAAAAGGAAACCCGTTTTCGGAGATAGATATCTTGATAATGAAATAGGATTGGAATAAAACATGGACACTTTTATTAAGAATAAAGTCTCTTCTTTTATGTGATACCAAATACACGAAGATTTGTTTATGCTTGACCGACTTAGAACAATTTTACCAGCTTAATGTAAGAATCGGTTTGCACAGAATATTGGTGCGAACGTTTTAATGCAGATTATTCCAGTTTGTTTTCAATTCCCTTCATGTTGTTATCACGTTTTCTGTTTTGTCTTCAGTATCTTCTTTCTTGTGTTTGGTTTTCTGTTTCTGTAACAGTTTTCATGTTTCTGTTAATTCAGGTTTTTCTTTTAATTCAGTTTTTTTCTTTTCATTTCCCCTTTTCGCTCACTCCTTGCTTTTAATGTGATACATTTTGTTTCACGTTATGAATCATTTCTGGCTATTTGCATATTTTCGCTTTTTACATTTTCACAGCATGCATCCCCATTTTTCATTCCCGATTTCTATTCAATCCTTATACATTCTTTAGCTAAGTTATCTTCAATTCATTTCAACCTTCTTATTTCATTTCAGTGATATTTTAACCTCAATCTTTTCAATCTCTTGCATATCTCAACTTGCTCTCTTGCTGTCTTCTCTTGTTTTCCACTTAAAAGAATTGTGACGCCTAATTGTGACACCGAATAACGACACACAAACAAACGATGAAACTAAGTTTTATTTCTTTTTATTTCATCCTTTACAAGAGCAACTCATAAATCTTGGACCGTGTAACTCTATCCCCAACGTCCCTCAACATGTCCACCATGCCTGTCCACGCACACCTGTGCTCTGCCCCTCATGGCTCCTACTGCCTGGCGAATCACGGGTTCTTGGTGCCGCAGTGCCTCACACTCTCTCACGATCCTGTTACGCAGGTCATTAGTGTCTCGTGGTGGGGAGGTGTAGACCCTACTCTTCAGAAAGCCCCAAAGAAAAAAAGTCACACGGGGTGAGATCTGGGGAGCGTTTCATCAAGCGTTTTGTCAGTGATTTTTACCGACAACTGTTATAAGCTACTGAAATCCTTGCATCTGATTGGCTGAGAGCAAATTTGTCAGTAAAAATCACTGACAAAACGCTTGATGAAACGCTCCCCTGGTGACCTGGGAGGCCATTCGACATCATGATTCAACGCGATGACTCTGTTGTTGAAGAGTTCCTGCAGTCTCTCCCTGACGACTAATCTTCGATGAGGCGGTGCTCCATCTTGTACCCTCCAGACTCTTTCGAAGCTCCCATCAGGCTGGCGAACGAAGTGTTGATCAAGTTCTGGAACGATGTCTTCGTTGATAAGATGTAGGTAGCGTTCTCCATTGAGATTTCCGTTGAAGAAGAAGGGTCCGATCAACGATCCATTACCACAGAGTCCTACCCAGACGGAAACCTTCTCGCGACTGATGTTGACATCGTAGTGGAACGGTGGTGGGTTGTGGATTGGAGCATACTGCCGGACGTTATGGTTATTGACCTTGCCGTTCATGAAGAAGGACGCTTCATCTCCAATGATGAGGTTTTCAACAAACCTTGGGCCACGATCCAGCAACCACTGGGAATATCGGAGTCGTCTGGGCATGTCTGCTTCTAGTAGTTGGTGCCGAATGTGTATCCTGTAAGGATACCATTGCACGTCCAGTCGGATGATCCTGTGGTAGGAAGACCTTGACATGCCAAGTCCGTTTCTTCTCGTCGAGACATGGGGATTTGCAGCTACTTCCTGCTGAACTGCGGCAATGTTGTCCTCTGTTCGGACTGACCTTGGCCTCCCAGATCGGCCTTTGTTGAGGTTCAAACGTGTACCTTCATTCTGGTATTTTCGAACGTTCTTCCAGATCGTTGACTTTGACGGAACATTCCGATCAGGAAACCGACGACGGAAAGCTTGGGCAACTTCCTGAAGGCTTCCAGTGCGGTTCCATTCGGTTACTAGGAAAACTCTTTGCTGTGTTGTTAGCTGCATGGTCAGGCAAGCAAGTGAAAAGCTTGTGCTTAAAACCGTATTCATTCTCATTGAGAAATTTGGTGAAAGAAACATAAAAAAGAACACCAAAGAATTGCTAATGAGCCCTCCCTTTGTTAACCAACGTTGCTGCATCCTTTCCAATCTTGACCACTTATTCTGTGCAACTTGATTTTGACATTCAAATTTTAAACTCTCCTTGCTCATCAATGCATAAACTTTAAAGGGCAATCCAACCTTGACAATAAGATGATTTGTGTGAAAGCAGAAAAATGAGAAAAACAGGATGGCGAAAGTTTGAAAGAAATCGGACAAGGACTAAGAAAGTTATGGATGTTTGAAAAATGAGATCACTACATCTATGCGAATCTCAAATTGGCAATTTGGTGAGTCAGTTGTGACATTTTTGTGGACAACTCTCCCATTTGTCGTACACAAAAATATCATTAATTTGTGGTTTTCTTCGAGGCGCTTTTACCCTCGGAGCAGTACTCAAAATATATTGGAGATAGCATTTTGTTATAGGTCCTCAGGAACAAAAAGATCCTACTGAGTAATGCATTTTGAAAAAAAAGTGACATTTTAGTCATTTTGTGTGTTAGAGCGAATGGGGGAGTTGTCCACAGCTACATCACAGTGACATTACCTATTCGGCCAATTTGAAATTCCCATATGCATAGTGATTACAACTTTTAAAAATTCATAACTTTCTTATTGCTTGTCCGATTTCGTTCAAACTTTCACCAATCTGCTTCTCTGATTTTTCCTCTTTCTTTCAAAGGAACTTGCTATAAAGGTTGGATTTCCCTCTAAGTGTCATATTAGGTGTCAAAAGAAAGAGGAAGAGCTAAACTTTATGATGATATATATTATATGACATGAATTGTTCTATTTTACTGGGAAAATAGCTGACAACTCCGGTTTCCTTTTTATTGGGACGCACTGTATTTCAGTGGAACCTCGGAACAGCCGATCTTACCAGTGAGTCAGAAACATATGAGGAATTGAATGAAGACAACAGAGTGTCTGCCAGGAGTTTGCTTACCTTTACACCAAAGAAGAGCGACCACGACCAATATCTTATCTGCCAAGTCTTTCAGCCTGAAGGACACCCATCGTGGTCCAGGAGTGTAAGGAAAATGATCTATATTTCATGTAAGCACTGTAGTAAAATCACGCAAAACCGTTATAACGCAAACCCGTAATAAATTGACGTCAAAATAGTTAATCGATTACCAGGAGATCACTCTCCGCGCTCCACTGTGCAAGAGAATTTGCACGCAAACCCTATGTGAATGGAGAAGGCATAAACGATTCCAAGATGCGTTCTCAATCTTTAAATTCACATGGACGGCTTTAAGAGCAAAGGGACGGCTGCAAAATACGATACTTTTGAAGAAAAATATATACTTGATCAATCTATCCGCGGCGAATTTTTTTTTCCCCATGGCGTTTTGCTATAAATCAATCAAAATCATAATTCATCTTTTGCAAGCAGCTGAAAAGAACGCCTGATAGATGCAATGACAGTCGTTGTTTGTCAAATATCCACGTGTGTATGATGACCACGTGTGTATGGCGTGGCAGCAGTACTATAGTATTTCTTTGTTTTTCTTGTATCTTCATTTTTTTCTGATGAATTTCTTTGTTTTTCTTCTCTCTTGTCTTCTTTTTCTTATGTATTCCTTTGTTTTTCCTCTATCTGTCTTTCTTCTTAATGTATTTCTTTGTTTTTTCTTCTCTCTGTCTTTTTTTGATTTCTTAATGTATTTCTTTGTTTCTCTTCTATCTTCTTTTTTTCCTTATGTATTTCTTTTTTTTTCATTCTCTCTGTCTTCTTTTTTTCCTTATGTATTTCTTTGTTTTTCTCCTCTCTTCTTTTTCCATTATGTATTTCTTTGTTTTTCTTCTCTCTTCTTTTTCCCTTATGTATTTCTTTGTTTTTCTTCTCTCCGTCTTCCTTTCCTTATGTATTTCTTTGTTTTTCTTCTCTTTGTCTTCCCTTTTTTCTTATGTATTTCTTTGTTTTTCTTCGCTCTTCTTTTTTCCTTATGTATTCCTTTGTTTTTCTTCTCTTCGTCTTCCTTTCATTATGTATTTCTTTGTTTTTCTTCCATCTTCTTTTTTCTTTATGTATTTCTTTGTTTTTCTTCGCTCTTCTTTTTTCCTTATGTATCCCTTTGTTTTTCTTCTATCTTCTTTTTTCCTTATGTATTTCTTTGTTTTTATTCTCCATATCTTCCTTTTTTTCTTTATGTATTTCTTTGTTTTTCTTCGTTCTTCTTTTTTCCTTATGTATCCCTTTGTTTTTCTTCTCTCTGTCTTCCATTTCCTTATGTATTTCTTTGTTTTTCTTCTATCTTCTTTATTCCTTATGTATTTCTTTGTTTTTATTCTCTCTGTCTTCCCTTTTTCCTTATGTATTTCTTTGTTTTTCTCCGCTCTTCTTTTTTTCTTATGTATTCTTTTGTTTTTCTTCTCTCTGTCTTCCTTTTTTCCTTATGTATTTCTTTGTTTTTATTCTCCATATCTTCTTTTTATTTCTTTATGTATTTCTTTGTTTTTCTTCACTCTTCTTTTTTCCTTATGTATTTCTTTGTTTTTCTTCTCTGTCTTCCTTTTTCCTTATGTATTTCTTTGTTTTTATTCTTTATATCTTCTTTTTTCTTTATGTATTTCTTTGTTTTTCTTCTCTCTCTCTTCCTTTTCCTTATGTATTTCTTTGTTGTTTTTTTCTCTCAGTTCTTCCTTTTTTCCTTACGTATTTCTTTGTTTGTCTTCTCTCTGTCTTCCTTTTCAGTATGCACAACACTTGGGTCAAATACGGGCGAACGACTAATAAGAGACTACGAAAATCGCTAGACCGTTCGACCTCGCTGTGCGGGGCTTACGTAACAATCAGCAAATATAACGCTAAACCGTTATAACGGTTTTGCGTGATTTTACTACACTGGTAAGTGGGCTTCTTTTGTTCACTAAAATATCACACTAGTTAGTAGTCCCCCTTTTTTCTCTCTCTCTCTCCTTTCTTTTTCTTTTTTTTTTTTTTTTTTCCTTCTAAATCTGATGTGCAGCTTGACGAAGCTTTGTGGATCGATCTGTCAATGCTTTTAGGTGCTTCTTTAACAGTGAAGTAAATTGACGCAAAAGCGTTATAACGGTTTAATTTGCTGATTGTTACGCACAGCAAGGTCGTACAGTCCAGTGATTTTCCTAGTCTCTTATTAGTCGTTCGCCCATATTTGGCGCAAGTGTTGTGCATACTGAAAAGGAAGAAAGATAGAAGAAAATCAAAGAAATACATAAGGAAAGGGAAGACAGAGAGAATTTACGCTGTGTCATTTTCACGCAGTAATGCTTCAACGAACAGCTTTTACTTTTCAACCTAGTCAACTCATTCCTGTTTGCTCACATATTACTTCGTTTGCAGACTATTTTCTGTCGCAGTGTAAACATATTTTTGAATGCCAAAATCTTGTTCCACTACATCGTATTCCCTCTTTCAACATCCAGATCATCCCACTTTTGCCGACTTGTATGTTCGTCGAATTGTAGCTGGTGATGGGAACGTTTTAACGCAGTTTACATGTCAGGTAGATGCTAGACCCCAAGCCCGTATCATCCAATGGTTATTAAAGGGAACAAGGCTGGAGAATGAACAACAAAACAATAATCCACAATAGCAAATTCCAAGAAGGGGAAACAGGTACCACAAGTACGCTGTTAATCAACGAGACACGAGTAACTATTGAAGGAAAACATGAATGCTTGGTCGTGACAAGGCTGGGTAACGACAGTGCTGCTATAAACTTTACCTTTTCTTGTAAGTAAATATATAAGTTATAGGCCTACATATACATTAAAAATAATGTTTGATGTTCCTATGACTGGAATTCTATGTGCAGGTTCTCGTCTTGATGATAATATTCACAAATAGATCAACGTATCCTAATGTTGGAAACCTGTAGAGAGAAAAATGACATGTATTTTCCCACGTCATTTTTCTTCATTATTCAATTTATTTAGGCGCCCAGGGCATTTGTCGGAAGCCAATATCAAAGCCACGTAACATACGTTCTCAAAAAGGCCTATACAAGGCCTAAATAAAAAAAAAAAAAAGCATGCTCTAGGTGATTTAAATATTTAGTGCACTGCAAGATACTATGTTTTTCATGATATGGATGTAGCAATTAATTTAAGTTTGTGTAAATGCAATAGTAAAATAAGTTTGTTTAAATGCAACAGTAAAATAAGACAGAGTACTACTGCGCTCTCTGTATTTCTCTAATTATTACAGCTGTCCCTGATAACCCCACTTGGTTGGTTGTATACGGAAATCTGACGACATCTTTTACTCTTTTCGTTGCTTGGCAACCGGGATATGATAGCGGGCTTCATCAAACATTTCATCCACACTTCTATACAAGCAGCACTGCAATGGGGAAAAAAAAGTTGAGTGAGCTTTAGTATCCGAATTAGTGGACGCAATTCAAATATATATTTTCCTAACATGTCTTTTTAGGCTAGAGACATCATGCTTAGTAATGATATACAGCGAATATATTGGATACAACTATTGAAATGCATCATTTCGACAATCTACTACACGATCTTTAATTACTTCGCGATAAAAATATTTTCACATTTTTATAATTTTGCGATCTATTTTCATGGTCATTATTGTACCAGAACGTATCAGAAATTTTTAAAAATCGTTCTTGTCCAGAATTCAAAACATAATGAATTGTGAAAAGAAAGTGGGTAGTTAGAGAGAGAGATTTATTTCGAAAAGAAATATCTCAAAAAGCGGGGTTCATTGCGGGCTAAATCGTTATAAAAAGAAAGGAGCAGCTCTGACTTTCACCTTTTTTAAAATACTTTTGTGTTAACAATGACGAATGCGTACATGTTTAAGAACTCAGTCAACATGGCCAAGGCTATTATATGAGATACATGTCTAGCTTTGGTGGAGAAACAAAGCAGTGAAAATGCAAACTAAATAAAAGAAATGAAGTTGGTAGTCCAGCCTTTTATATTGACCATTGAATTTAAAAGGGAAGCAATAATAGTTCCTATTGTTCATTACGCAACTTAAACTAGGATGGAAAATGTAGTAAAGACGGGGAAAAACTAAGAAAAGGTAAAACTTTGATGTGCTATATTAAGTACACGATTTATTCTCTTGCCTTTTGGGGGCAGCGACAGGTTGTCAGGTTCTATGTTTATAGATGAGCATAAAATCAGAAAAAAACAAAGCTTTTAATACCGTGTTCATGCAGTGTAATGCATTGATTAAAACCCAATTATTATTTTTTTATGGCGTTAAAAGGGGGCCTTTATAGCCAATGTAAGTATCAGATTGTTTTTGTTTGATCACTTATTGACATGACCATCATGTGTCACTGTGTTTGGAAGAATTCCATTGGTAATTTGAATAAATATATGTATCTAGAATGTAAAACATATCAGGAAAACTGCAAATAAATAATGTAAAAGAAAACAAAGAGTAGACCTTATTGGATAACAAGGATAAAAGCAATAACTTTTTCTAAAAAGTATATACATTGGAAATGAGCCTCTATATTTCTTTAATTTCAGTCATACAGCAGTAAGTAAAAGATATAGTGCCTCCTATCGTTTTAACACGAAAAGTGAAATGCCTTATAAAATCGAAAAGTGATATAGTTATAGTTTCGATTATTGGACAAAATACATTAAAAATTATTCAACCATTTGTTGGCCCCACGGGCTGCAAAACGATAGATGGTCTATGTAAATACTATAAAACTTCCATTCACTTTCGGAGACATCTGGAGTGATTTGGACACGAAAAATTAATTGATCGAGCTTGCTCTTCTCGCACAAGGAAGGGAGTCGAAATCATTTCACATTTATACTAAGAATGGGGCCGCATATTCTTAGAGTCTTTTTATTCTTGCTTTAATGGTAAGCAAGGTGATATTTTCGGAAGATTTTTCTTTTCTATCCAGGGTTTCAATCATGACCGTCTCATACCGAAACAGATTCCCTGATCTACTTCTTAAAAGTTTAATATTTCATCTGTCTAGAAACACTCCTTTTAGTTACAGACGGCCTGGTAACTTATAATGTCGAGGTATTTTGTACGTAACGTCACATACTACGCATCTGCAATAGGTATCGACAATATCGATGGTTTTCTGTATTGTAATTTACCTTTATGTTAAAGTGATTACAAACGTGAATGAATCTTCAATTTGAATATTATCTGATTATTTCGATGATTATCACAGGTATTCGTGCGAAAACACATGCATCCATTACCGATAATGATTTTCCTGTCACTGGGGAGGATACTGCGCTAATCTGCTTCCATTCCAGCGAAATCCGGGTGGCATGGAGGAGAAACGATTTAGGAAATCTGGCTTCTGTTGAATGTTCAAACAGTATGTCAGATTGTCAGCAAAGTAATTTAAATTCATCTAGGCTCACGGTAAAGATCGACTATCACTGAAATATAAGACTATAGTCAGATGATGTATCAGTTTTGGTTGCGTGTATAATTGATGATGGGGGGAAAAAGTCTGCGGTGAATGATGATATAGCGCCCCTACTGTTAAAACAATTATAACTTTCAAAGCGATGGCATGGTGAGGTTTTTGAAATTGACTTGGTCTCAAAAGGACATGTCATAAATAACCTTGAAGAATACATCTGTCATGATACTGCTTTCATTTCCAGCGTAGACGCAGTATCCCAATGACGGATTCTCCAGTGGTCGTTCAGTCCAATACATCGTGTTGCTTTTTTCGAGTTGTTTACACACTTCCACGATCATGATGCACATCCATGTACAGTGATGCATGAACTCGTAAAATAGCAGTTGTTCGAATGACATTATCAACATTTGACTTGTGATGATGGCGATTTGTGAGGAATTTCTCCTTTTTCTTGCCTTTGTCATTTCCAGTCCTGGTAAGATATAATATTTTGTCATGTTTAATTTGTGGAAATATTTGAGACCCTGCTATAGAATGTGGGAAGTGTGTCAGCTTGCACTGTACGTTAGTTGAATATAAGTGTACTTATTGTACTATAGGCATAATGAGTCGTTGGATTGATATTCTTTAGATATCTTCTCTTAATTCTCTTTTCCTTTCCCAGTTTCCCCCTGTTCTATCCTTAGTTCTTTTTTATCACTTTTCTGATTTTGCAAAATATTATACCATCATCAGATCATATATACAAAGCTGATAAATAATACAATCTATTAAAGTATAGCTGGAAAGAGGAAAAGAAAAAAGTTTAATTCTTAATTTTCTTAATTATGTAGCACTTTACTTCTTTACCCTTTAAAACATTTTGGTGAAATTGGATAAAATAAGTTATCACATCACTATACAGAAAATTTGGCGGTAAACTTCGTGACAACTTAACTTGAAAAGGGACATTTCTCCTTTTAATTCTTTTTACGTAAATTTCATCCATATTAAGTTCTTGTTTTCCGATGAACATGATAAAAACTACTTTCGAAAAATAAACTCAAGGGCAATTTCAAAGGCCTATTGTACTGCCCAAAGAAATCAGGTTCGGGTTCGGATTACGCAATACGCCATTGTAATGAAATAGGATTGGAATAAAACATGGACACTTTTATTAAGAATAAAGTCTCTTCTTTTATGTGATACCAAATACACGAAGATTTGTTTATGCTTGACCGACTTAGAACAATTTTACCAGCTTAATGTAAGAATCGGTTTGCACAGAATATTGGTGCGAACGTTTTAATGCAGATTATTCCAGTTTGTTTTCAATTCCCTTCATGTTGTTGTTATCACGTTTTCTGTTTTGTCTTCAGTATCTTCTTTCTTGTGTTTGGTTTTCTGTTTCTGTAACAGTTTTCATGTTTCTGTTAATTCAGGTTTTTCTTTTAATTCAGTTTTTTTCTTTTCATTTCCCCTTTTCGCTCACTCCTTGCTTTTAATGTGATACATTTTGTTTCACGTTATGAATCATTTCTGGCTATTTGCATATTTTCGCTTTTTACATTTTCACAGCATGCATCCCCATTTTTCATTCCCGATTTCTATTCAATCCTTATACATTCTTTAGCTAAGTTATCTTCAATTCATTTCAACCTTCTTATTTCATTTCAGGTGATGGAAGGTGATAGACGGCTATTTAAATTGCCTTCAGTTGATTTTTCGAAAGTATTTTTTATCGTGTTTATGGAAACGTGTACTGAAAGTTAATCGGGCTAGTTGAATAACTGTGAAAATTGGGCTACTGATGTTCATGTCTGTATCGTGTAAACAGCACAATATGCATTTCATATATGCTATAAAAATGTGCTAGGTGTATCTCCCCATGAAACGTTGGTTTCATTTCCTTCTATTCAGGATATCATGCATTTGAAGTGTCTATTCAGATAAACAACTCCCTACCAGTCATTGGCGAAGATTTCACACTGGTTTGCATATTCACACCTCAATCCTGGAATAGGCGGGTAACTTGGAAAAGGAGCAACAGCATCACGGTGGCCACGCACGCTTGTTTACCAAGTTCTGCCTGTCCAATGATTAGCGTTCCTATTCCATCAAAGTTTAGTTTGTTGGCAGACTCTTCCAGTGGAAATCTTACAATCAAAGATCTTACGAAGGATGATGAGAGCAACTACCAGTGCACAGTAAGAAGTACATATGGAACAGCGAACTCAGGATCAAGCAGTACACAAGTGACACCATTGCAACCAGGTATACTATGTAGCAAATGCAATCAAGGATAAATAAAAGAAACTAATTCTTTAAAACTAATTATTGAAATATCATCATAAGTTATCAACAAGCTCAACTAAACCTTTTTACCCGTCTTAGATAAACATTAAAACCATTCTGGGAAAATGTGAATAGAAAGTTTCCAAACATGGTTACTTACTAAAAATGGAATTCATGAAATGTTGAATGTCACGGATAGAGGAGACGCTAACACTTACCCTTTCATGCTTTTAAGGTAATGATACATGATATTATCAAAATTGATTTGAAATACCAATCTCTAAAGGTTGAGGTTGAAATAATGTCATCTCGGGAGGAAGAGTTAATAGAGGACAAGTATGATTTGAAATGTTGTTTTATATATTATGAAAATTTATTTTAATCTAGTTGCGCCCCGATGGCTCCTAATTATTGACGACAGATCAAGTGGATACATCAACAATGCACCTGTAACAGTCACACGTGATGAGCCGTATAATATCACATGTGTGTCGTTGGGCGCCAGACCACCAGTGGTCCTCGACTGGGAAATACCAGATAATGTATCTGTCACTTTAAAAGGTCAGTCTAATGTCATACAAGGCGGTAGTTATGACTCTCGAAAGGTTGCTACAATCATTCCGTCAAGGAATGATCAAGGAAAGAGTCTCCGTTGTGTGGCATCACATCCGAAACTAACCAATAATCATCAACGTTCAGTTTACATGAATGTCCAAGGTAGGAACACTTCTTAATTACAGTACTTAACTTTTCAACAGCCTAACATAGTAAACTTTATAACCATGTTGTGATGTCAATTAGAAATGTCAATTTCTTACTTTTCTTATTTTTTATCAATTACCCTAGTCAGATCCCATAGTTTAAGCATGATAAATGCAATACTCAATACATATTTTCAAAAGTGTGTTTAGGTGACTCGTATTTGATAAGACTTACTTTAAAAAATAGTTCTCCTCAAAGCATAATCTATCGTTTCTTTCATGCTTTTGCATATGTCCCCCCCCCCCTCTCTCTCTCTCTCTCTCTCTCTCTCTAATATAGTTTATCCGACCAGCATGCTGCTTTTACCATCTGAACATAAAGGATACGAAACGGGGCGAAAAATCATTTCGGTACAAGAAAATTCGTCGGCTTCAATCACGTGTAAAACTGTCGGGTCCCTACCAGCAGTTGAATTATCATGGACGCTTGGTGACATCAAGAGTATTCATTCGCCGTAACACAAGCCTTTTAAGTTATCGCAATACTTTGGATGGAGGTTTGTTTGACACCGAAAGTACTATCACAATACGTCCTGAGAGAAATCACCATGGGAAGCTCCTTTACTGCTTTGCATCTTTGGGAAACTTTTTTGATCGACGGGTAGCTAAACTGATTGTTTACAGTGAGTTATATGTTACAATGAGAAGCCCCGGTGATTTACACGACGGTATAGAAATCAACGTCAGCTGCAGAGCTTGTAATGGATACCCTGCTCCGTCCATCCATTGGTATATTGGATCAAGAAACTTGACAGAGGACTCGTTTCTTACGGTGAAAGTGAATACAGACGGTCGGTTTGATGCTGCGAGCACCCTAATCCTCATACCGAAGAGGTCTGATCACGGGAATCGTCTTCTCTGTAAAACAGTTCAACCTACAGCCCCGTCACTGTGGCCAGCCAATGCTAGTATAGTTCTGAACATTTCATGTGAGTATCCAATTTTTCAGTAGAGCTTTGTGAAAAGGACAGTTTAATGACCCTTTGAAATTACTGTCAACTCTGCATGTTAGCTAATGTTATTTTTTTTCTTAAATTCTCTTCATTTTATTTGGTTTTGTACATGTATGTGCAACGTTTTAAATGCTACACACCCGCCTCTATTTTGGCATCTACTTCAAGGCACATATTTTACTAACGAACCATTAAAGTAATTGTTTATATGCTCTTTACTTAAATACCATATACCCCCTTCACCCTAAAACCCGTACACCCTCCCCCCCCCCCAACCTGTTCCCATTTCATATCATATTTATAACACCCTTTTACCACGTCTTCTCTCTTTACACATTTCATTATTTCTCTCAACCACAGACGAGCCCGTTGTCTTCATATCTTCTCGACGATTAATGTTAAATAAACTACGCATCGGGTTTGTGTTGACGTGTACCTCAGACGCCAATCCTCCAGCCTTTATCTTCTACTGGCTCTGTAACGATACACAACTTTCTAACAGCACCGGTAAAGTAACGCTGCATGAAACTGTACAAGAAGGAGAAACGCTGATTTCCAGTGAGCTGACCATTAAAGACCCCCTATCCAAATATCCCTGTGAATACAAATGCTCTGCTGTTTCAAGATATGGTTCCGGTTGTGCGTTCTTCAACTCCAAATTTTCTTGTAAGTAGAACTTATCTCTATTTTCATTTGAGTCTTGCCCGCATGATTCTCTATTTGCATAACTGTTTGAAATAATGTGTTCACTATATGTGTCATAGTGGGAAATGGGAATTATAGGCCTACCTTGAAGTGGTGTTTCAGTTAATCGTTTTTTGCTTTATGTACTTCTACATACTAAAATATAAATTCTAATTTTTAATAAAAAAGAGCGGAAGTACAAATACGAGTCAAATTCCTCTTAGCATGCTTGCTTCCGAATAAACATATTCTATTTTTTTTTTTACTATTGAACCTTCACCTCATTAGCAAAGTGATCAAATATCACTCCTCGTGAATAATGTAAAACCTTTCAATGCAGTAATCCCGGATCCCCCATCTGATTTTGTCGTCGACCGAAACCAGACAGCATCTTCAACTCTCTTCGTTGCTTGGAAACTTGGATGTTACGACGCGTAACCATAAAGATCACTTGATGAAAGCCATTTGGTACCATTGTTCCAGAACAACATGAGTTGATTGTGCAAATAATTATTTTAAAATAGGACAACATTTGCGATGGTGAATCAAACAATTCAGAAAAAAAATAACAATCAAAGTTACGGATTCCTTTCGATATCGTATAAACGACACCCATAAATGATGTTAGGAAATCAGAGGCGCTCTTTCCTTCAATTTAAGAGGTGCATTATCTTGTGTTGGTTTAGCTGACCAAGTGTCATTTTTCGGGTAAAAGTATAACCATTTTCCAGGTAGAAATTGGCCCTGCCGTGAAGGAGTTGGGGGTGAGGATTAAAGGTCCTATGTTGTATGAAATATTTGCAGGTGAGCCACGTAAAAAATACATTCAAATCCAAATCCAATGATACATAGAATACATTTATTTGGGTTCATATTTCTGGAATGATTACACGTTTATGAATTATAACCATTCATTAATGTAATAATCACCATTATAAAACGGGTTCAAGAATGTAGGCAATGTTATTGGTAAAATGACATCACGTGACCGTGCATTATTCTCTCCCACCGTGCAAAAAAGTTCCCATCAAAAATTGATAACGCACGCTCGATATCTCGCGATATTATCGATATCGCTTCCGCGTTCAGGAATTATTTGTACTGTGCACATAAAAATACAGCGCGTAGCTAGCTAGCTAGCGCAGCTAGTTTGCTTCAGTAACGTAATTGAGGAGTAATCATCTAACTCAGGACGCTTTAACTTTGTGGGACAACTTCCATTTTGCCCTTTTACTGTTAATACACGTATGGTTCTTCCTTGCGTAGTAGGCCTATAGGATGGAATTTATTTTGGGCAAAATTTGAGGGCCATACAACTACAAGCCAAGCGCCAGGATTCTAATGTTGACTAGTCAGAAGATCTTAGAGTACCGGTACCATACCGGTACCGTACTCTGTTTTTTTTAGCTGTTGTGTGTTGTTCATTGTGTCCATCAGGTTTGGCAAAGTTTGGCAAAGTTTGGACCAAAGGCAAATATTGCTCCCACTCCCACTGGCACTTACTGGTAAGTACGGTACTACTACTAGTACCGTAGTCTAACAGTTAATGTTAGATCTAACGTTAATAGATCTAACGTTAGATGTAATAGAAAAAAAAAATAACGTTAGATCTAACTTAGATATGTTAACATGTTAGATTTAGATCTAACGTAGATCTAGACCTATCTAGAATCTCTCTAGACCTAACGCTAGGTCTAGTCTGATTTAGTCTAACATTAGACTAGACCTAGATCTAACTGTTATTAAACTTAGATCTAACTTTCGACTTGTCTTAATGTTAGATCTAACAGTTACATATATCCTTTATTAAAGTTTAAGATTCCTCACTTAAATCTAACGTCGTTAGGTCCGCAACGTTATCTAAAATAAGATCCAACTTGTTAGATTTAAAAGATCTAGAATCTATTCTAATACTAGATCACTGACTAACGTTAATTGTTAGGCCTACCTCTATTTTGACATTCTGTGTTGCCGACCCGTTTTATAAAACAAATAATGCACTTTTTTGTTCGTGTGTTAGGGCATGAAAGTGCACTCGGTTTAGTCAGTGCAATAGCGATAATGCACTTGCCCTACGGGCGCGTGCATTATCACTATGGACTGACTAAACTTCGTGCACTATCCTGCCCTAACACACTCTCAACAGTGCATTATTTGTATACTGAAAACATTATTTGAACAGAAAGACTTTTAGGGCATACCAAATGCTTTGTTTCGAGAATCGTACATCTTTAAGAAGCCCCCACCCCTCATAATTACAAACTCTAAGTATACCTTGCGTAAACTATGGTAGTCTAGGTCAGTTCCATTTTTTTTTTTTTTTTTCATTCATAAAAGATATTTCCTGAACCAGTTGACACTAATGAGAGTTTAAGATAATACAGAACTATTGCATGGCTTGATTGAATTATCAGTCAATCAATTAAGGTAAGTTTCCGAAACCCCTTTTAGTTGAAAGTGACAGCACACTCGTGTTCTTCAGAAAGTTAAGTTGCTTTCATTTTCGGAGCAAATGAGAGAAGTGAATGATCATATTAGCCGCTGCAGTTCATGTTCACTCACACTTTGTCATAAGGAAACGCCGGGCCACCTTCTCCTTGATCATTCTTTTCTTTCCAGAAATTCTGAAGTCGTGCCTTCATTCATGTAAAAACCCTACTAGGGAAAAGGAGGAAAGGCAATCCTTTAATACAGATATGGATGTTCGATTTCGCATATTACTCTTCCTTGCCTCCGTCGTTTCTAAAGCGTATGAACTGAACATGTATACTGGTACTCAGAACACAGAAGTTCTCCCCGTCGTTGGCGAAGATATCACTCTTGTATGCACAAACACTGCACCATCTTTCATGTCTCGGGTACTGTATTGGATATACGGGAAAGGCAATATTCTGGCTACTGATACATGTCTAGGAAAAGATTGCGGAAGTGAGCAAAATATTCCTAATAAATCTAAATATAGTTTAATCGCAGATTCTTCCAGCGGAAATCTAACAATTCGGGAGTTAAGGGTAAATGACAGTGGCAGCTATCAGTGCTCCGTCACGACATCTTATGATGCAGATTTTGATATGATAGAACTAGAGGTGAAATTATCAGTTAAAATATTTTCCCTTTTTTTTTTCTACGTTCATTGAGCTAGTACGAAAGTGTGCGTAATTACAATACGATTTTTTTTTTTAAATATTGTTAAAACCTACTTAATATTCGTCTGTTTAAAAAATATCATTTCGGAAGTTTCAGTTTTAGTTTATTGTTTCATATTTCACATTTTCCTATGTTTTCACAAAATGAATTATGCAAACAAGAATTCTATTGTCAGACACTAGAACAGAAGGTGACTACCTCATATCTATTTCTTTGCTTGCAGTATGAATTGAAGAGACTGAGATAAAACAAGATTGAAATATGGAAGAGCCAAAGGTGAAAGCAACGCTTGTAAGTTATAGGTTCGCAGAGTAACATCAGTGCACAAGCGTATTTGAAGTTTTTTGGTCATGAATAACAACATTAATTCATATGTATAAGTTCTGCCTAACTTTCAGCCATGCCTAGATTGATAATGGTCACTGACGATGGGTCTGACGATGGATACAAGGATAGAACATCAGTGAGCATTACATCTGGGCAAACCCACAACCTAACATGTTCAGTACATGGCGCCAGACCACCTGCAGTACTTGAATGGCAAAATCTTAATGAAGTACAGATTGTTTTGTTCAATCAGTACGATTCTGTTCAAGGTGATGCTTACATTTCTCGAAAAGATGTCTCTGTAACCCCGTCCAGAGACGATAATGGAAAGATTTTTCGTTGCGTAGTATTTCATCGGAAGCTGGAAAATGAGCTTCAGTCGTCCATCCGTCTTGATGTTCAAGGTGAAAACCTTCCCAAAGATATCATCACAGTGGTGTTTTACAAAGTGTTTCTCTGTCGATGGATAAATTTGTAAATGCGGGGGTGAGGTTGATGTAATTTTCGAAAAGAATATCTACAAAACGTTTGTGACTCTTCTTTATTCCTTGTATTCCGGAATCTCAAAAGGTACCACCAAAAATACCACCTTCCAATGATGAGGACACCACTCATCTATTATTATACTTTTTAACAATAGGTTTAACCTTCGGCGGATCCAGCATTTTGTTAGGGGGGGGCCTGGGAGATTTTTTGATTAGGAAAAAAAAGAGAAGGGGGGGGGCACAATGTACACTTTTCTTTCAAAGGGGGGGGGGGGCACGGGCCGGAATTTCAACCCCCCCCCCCAAAAAAAAATAATAATAAAAAAAAAAAAAAAAAAATAAATAAATAAATAAAACAATAACAATAATAAAAATAATAATAAAAAAATAAATGAAATAATAAAAATAAATGAATAAAACAGATAAATAAATAATAATATTAATAATAATAATAATTATACAATAATTTTTTTTTTTTTAATCCGCCACCAGATTTAACTCTTTCTGTCTCCATTTGAATTTGAAAATCAGTTAACTCTAAACCAGTTTGGGGGATCTTCTTTTCTCTTCCAACTAAGTTTCACCAATGGATCTCAAGATTACCGCTTCAGAATCTATAACTACCAGTGCTACAGGATTAAGAAGTGCTGTTGTCTTTGAAGACTCGACCGTGACGTTTACATGCAGGAGTATAGGATCTCGCCCTAAAGCTCTAATATCTTGGATTATTGGTTCGGAAGGCGATCCTGGAAGTACGAGCTCTGCTTCTACCGCGAATGACGGAGACCCTGGTTTAAGTGACACAGAGTCTACTCTAAAATTCATTCCAGAGAGGAGGCATCACAATCAAGTTCTTCGATGTGTTGCTAGTGCTGGTGTAAACCAACGTGAAGGAGGAGTGATCATTATCGTTTATGGTAAGTTTATGTGTGGAGTATTTGTGATACATCACATTCGTAACTTAAAAATCGAAATGCGACTGAATTCAGCAACTATTCGGAGATTGCCATGAACAAGAGGTTCAACATACATTTCCGATGATTTCGTTTACTGATATCATATTTTGTCTATTTAAAAACTAAATGTTCAAAAAGTTACAAATCTGGTAAACTGTAAGTGACCGTGGTAGAAGAAAACATTCTTACGTATATCACAAGATATGATCGGTTGCGATATAGCATGCAATATTTCAGTTGTTCTCATAATTTGATAATATTTAATTGTCAAGGACCATCGGATCCTCCAGAAATCACTGGCACTAGCGAAGTGACGGCTGGCGTACAAGCAACTATTAATTGCACATCGAACGATGGCTACCCAGCACCAACTTTCCAATGGTACCTTGGATCACAGAACGTCACCAAGGATTCAAATACACGATCTTCAGCAAATGAAATTCATCGAGTGAACGCCAAGAGTGTTTTAAAGTTCACACCAACGGTAAAAGATCACGGGAAACGCATCGTCTGCGAAGTGTTTCAACCAACCGCTCAGGCCATGATATCAAGGAGTGTCAACGAGGCTCTTAATGTTCTTTGTAAGTTTACTTTACTTCAACAGTTGATAATTGATATTCTAATCTGATCAGGAGGGGGTATCCCCCATTTTTTTTCTATAACTACATTGAAGAGCAATTATCATGATTATAGTACTTATAGTACTAGAGACATTTCTTTGAGAAACATGAACTAGTATGATTCTTTTTCCTCTGGCTCTGGGGCGAGAGCTCATTGTGTATCAAGCAGCTATGTCTTTTATTTTCCGAATAACGTATAGCATACATAGGTAGGAAGTATTTGTTATTCATTATGATACTATGCAACTCAAACTTACATGACATTGATAACGATCATATTCTGTCCCTCTATATCCCTTTGATCATGTTTATGTGAAATCATTTTCTTCACGCTCTTCTTTCTTTCCATCCCCTAAACTTAATCAAGAATAAAATTACATCTTCCCTTGAAAATCGTTTTTCTAATTCATTCCTTTATTTTTAAATGCACGCAGATTCCCCTGTCATTGTCAACTACTCTGTTCGTCGGATTCAGAGAGGTCAGCTAGGCGTCGATGCTATCCTTACATGTACATCAGATGGCAGACCCCCCGCTCCCATCGGCTGGTTCCGTAACGACACTAAACTAAGCAACAGCGACCGGCATCAGATACACCACAGTGTTTTACAAGAAGATACCTTCATGTGGAGTAGGCTGACTATTGCTGATATTCGGAAGGAAGACGATGGCGCATATACATGTTTGGCTGAAACAAGGCTTGTGAATGAAAGTGCGACTATCAACTTAGCGTCTTCAGGTAAGTCATTCCCATAACTTAGTATAAACATATGGGCAAGTCCAAGGTATGTCCCATACCTAACCAACAACATCAACGATATGAGGAAGCGTGATGATTGTATGCAATAGATAGCTCTACTCTAGCTGACATCAGACAAAAAACGAGGGAAAATCATATTTCTAGTGTTAATTGTGTTCTTAATTCTATGATACTTGGTATAAACGTTTGGGACGCAGTAAGACCGAATACCAAAGGCATTACTTTGATATTCCAAAATACATTACATGATAGGGTCTTTCCATCGAACTTATCTATTCCCCATTTCCTTTTAGAGAGTCCAGATTCACCTTCTTGGTTCATCGTCGATCAAAAGCGAACGACATCATCTAGTCTGCACGCTGCTTGGAAAACGTGAATTGCTGATGGGTTGTACCAAAGTTTTATTCTGCAATACTTTATCAGTCACAGGAAAGTTCATGACAAAGGTTATGGTATTGTTCCTCACTTGACAGGAGCACAATATAGATTGACGGGACTGTGGTTGAATACGGCCGCAAATAATGATGTAAAGAAACAAAGTACCAATATAAATGTTTGGGGTATTTGTGTCATTTCACGAATTGTGGTAAACATGTAAAACATTTACATTTGTTGTTTTAGATTTAAGATTTGAATAGTGGATACAAATTTATATGAGGTAACAACTCATACAAATTTATATCCCATATCCAAATCAGAAATCTTTCTGTTCAGATTTATATACTGTGTGCATAATTTTCAAAGTATACAAGAATATCTTTGGGTTTAAATGTTAGTGTATATAAATATATGCTATTGACTGTCTTCCTGTTGTACACCAAAATGTTACATCGAATATGTTCGAATGGATATAACTGACTCATCTAACTAGGTCTCATTTTTTTATTTAGCGATAATCTGCCACTGTGGATTTTAATAATTCCATATTACATTGGATGCGAGATGTGTGTTTATTGGAAGGAGTAATAAACTTATTACAAGATATTCATAACCTAGGACGAAATATTAGCTATAAAGTGAAATGTGATTAAATAATATATTCATTCATTTATAAATACTTAATGAATACACTTGACCTGAACTAAATAGCATACTCTATCGTTTGGAAGTGGACATGATGATTCATCACTAATGATAAAATTGCATTTTAGATTTGATAGATTGATTCCTCAGCATGGTTCTTAACTTATTACCATGGTACACCAGCCATATCACCTCCAGTATGAATGTACCACGGAGACATCGGGATTGAAATATTTCTTGCCCTGAAATCTACTATACGTTTTCCATTATCTTCTTCCTTCAAATTTGCCTCACTACATTCAGGAGAGTGTGGTCAATACCAGGATATAGATTTCATCATTAAGAGCCAAAAATGTTGGCTCTTCTTCTTCTTCAAAGGGTGTTTTGGCTCACCCTGCTCGTTTGCAAGAATGGTAGGTTGAAATTAAGAAGACAAAGTAAGGTCAAAATAACGAAGGTTTTTTAAAGCGTAGGATATTTGGTTCCTGATACGTTTGATCGACTTATGCGCCATCTCTAACATGTCTAAGTAAAACGTTTGTATTGAGTATATCACACACTACTGTATAAAAAAGATTAAGATTAGAGTTGTTCGAAAGGGCCATATAGATTTAATCAACCGTATCAAAAACTTACGTCAAGTCCTATTTGCGAGCATTATCATGATTATAGGGCCTGTATTTCTCTGAAATAAATTGTTTCGCAATCCCTGTATCGATACTCGTTTAGGCATTTATTATTAAAAACTATGGGTTCGTTACTATGTGCGTGTGTGCGTGTGTGTGTGTGTGTGCTTTGTCGGGGGTCCTTCTTCTTCTTTTTTTTTTTTTTTTTCCTGTTGTGGTGGTGGTTTTATCCATAAATATTTTGGGCTTGTTCTTTGCTTTTCGGTTTTGTTTTGTTTTAATTCAATTTCTGGCAGGTCTAAATTTATAATTGCCTAATGCATGCAGTATGATCAATAAAATGTGCATAAAGTCTAATTAATCATTGGATGGTCTTTCCACGCAAACGGGATTGATAGTCTGGATGTGACTTCGGTTCTTGTACATGCTTTATCCTTTCTTTCATGTTTTTATGTATCAAGGACCTCCGGATCCCCCTAGAGTACGCGGTTTCAATAATCTAAAGAAGGAGGGTCAGAGCAACACTATCAAACAACGGATATCCAATCCCGTTGGTCCATTGGTACCTAGGTTCCAAAAACGTTACACAGGACTGGTCTCTTCAGACTGAATTGAACGACAAACATCGTGTGTTCATACAAAGTAATCTCACTTTTATACCGACTCGCTACAACCATGGACAGCTGCTCTGTCAAGTACTACATTCTAAACTTCCTTATTCCTGGGAGAAAAATGTAACAAAGATTCTTAACATCTCATGTGAATCCCTTTAATCTTTACCAGGCGGGGGAGGGGGGTGAGACAGTGAGACGTATTCCAGAAAACACCCACAAAAAGATAGCATGTTTTGGCGGATAAACAGGGCGTCAATGGCCCCCTCGTGCACCCCCCCCCCCCTTGCCTTGAAACTGTAAGACAGAATAACTTTATTGCTACGTGAATTTTTTTTTTTTTTTTTTTTTTTTTTTAATACTTATCATACTGACTGTGTTGGGTTCCATGAATTTTGTACTAATAAAAGAACTCTTACACAAAGTATTTCCAACCGCGAAAAACATCATGCATGAAGTTTGGACTAAATTCTATGCAATAATACATATACTATCATCAAGAATTACCTTTCCTCTGTATGTTGTTAAAAAAAATTATCCTTTTTAATTCACTCTCGCACAAGGACAGTCATAAGTGTTACTTATCACAATGTATCTCTTCTTTTTCCTTCTAATGCAGACTCTCCAGGCATTGTCAACATTTCTGTTTGGCGGGTTAAGACGAAAGAACCATACATCATGATCCTATTTGATTGTGGATCAGAATCCTACCCTCCCTTTATGACCAATTGTATCATAATTTATTTCCGTTTCATCATATCAGAAATGGTAAAAGAAACCGATACTTCTAAGGGAGAAGGAGAGTTATATAAATCCAAAGCGTTTGGAAATGCTCAAACCTAGTCACATTTCGGCATGCAAAGTCGATATTGCCGTGGATAAACGTACCCTGACATCTTAAGCAGGGGCGGATCTAGGATTTTGTATAAGAGGGGGCACAGAAATGCAGGTTTGTCAACTTTTGGAAAAGGGAGACCGTATTTTGGGGGTCTCGCCAGCTCTCGTAAAATCGCTCTGGGGGGGGGGGGGGGGGGGGTTATGGGGGTCCAGTTCCCCTCAATAATTCTCTGACAAGCAAAAAAAAAAAAAAAAAAAAGTTTTTCGTTCTAAAGCGTTTGGAAATGCTCAAACCTAGTCACATTTCGGCATGCAAAGTCGATATTGCCGTGGATAAACGTACCCTGACATCTTAAGCAGGGGCGGATCTAGGATTTTGTATACAAAGGGGGGGGGGCACAATTATTACTTTTCTTTCAAAAGGGGGGGGACGGGCCGGATGTGCCCCCCCCCCAAAATCCGCCACTGATCTGCCACTGAGCCGTATACCCATATTTATACAACTTATTTTTCAAGGAAGTTTCCCACCACAACAGTACTGCAATACTTTGACAAACGGAATCAACTGTCAAATTGAACAAATTTCTAACATAAAATTTTCCATACACCTTATTTCGTCTTAAAATGTAAAGCATGGACAGGCCTTCCTGATTAAAAGCTCAGTGTACCCTCATTGTCTAAAACTTTTTTTTTTCTGTTTTTACGTGTTTTTCCATTATGATTTCAGATGACAGTTGCTTCATTTTGTCAAATGGGGGCAGAGTCAAACTCAATCTCTACAAAACAATGACACAAACAACGAAGACTAAAAAAATAAAATAAAATAATAATAATAATAATAATAATAATAATAATAATAATAATAATAATAATAATAATAATAATAATTCAAAGCACATTTAGCCTTCTGAGCAAGAGAAGAAAACATCACTGCATTCATGAATGACCACATCTACATCATTTGGAATACAATCCCTCCTCAAATTACTGTTGACATTAAAAACACATTTCGCAAAATGTCACTTTTGACTTGGCCATATATTCAAATGTACTACACATTCCATGATTACATAATCGATACAAATAGGTCATCATTGTGAAGAAGAATAAACAAGCTTTTTAATAATAACAAAGTCAAATATAATAATAACAAGAGAGGTATTAACGCTCAAACGTGAATTGCAGAGTTTGCAGGAGTAATAGTTAAGTAGACTAGAGGCCTAAAATACAAATAAATATAAAGCATTGTACGCATGAAACGTACAGTTTAGATACAAGCCGTTTGTATATCAACCTGTATAATGTTTGTCAATTTCTAATAAATATCACTTCAAACACAACCTGAAAAACAATACCCAGTGGAAAGTTAGAAGCCAAACTTCTGAATGATACTGTATAACGCAATTATGAATCTCTTCAGGACACGTCGAAGACCATTAGTATGTATCTGGTACAACCTCCCTCTAAAATACTTTTATTTTAGAGGGGTGTTGTACAGTGACACAGTGAAAATGTTTATCAAAACATTACTGCATCGTATCTGTATTTAGACATTGAAAAATATACTGGCAAGCCAGTTGACATAATCCTAAATGCAACTTTACTGAAAGATGCAAGATATAAAAATATGTATTTACTACGACCAGTGCATGAACAAACTTAATATGGTTTATACTCAAGGTTAAATTCTGTTCAACAAAGGTTGTGTATTCAGTGTCTATGTAGCAGCACACTCGATCCACTACTTGATAAAAAAAAAAGGCATAAAAACCAGGGCGGCGCACCCGGGGGGGGGGGGACGGGGGACGGTGCCCCCCCCCCACTTTTCGAAGTACCCCGAAAGTGCCCTTTTTATTTCTGATAAGTGCCCTCTTTACTATTAAAAGTGCCCCTTTTCCTTTCTAATAAGTGCCCTTTCTCCTTCTGATAAGTGCCCTTTTTTTCTCCTTCTGATATGTGCCCCTTTTCACATCTGAAAATTGGCTCCTTATTTCTTATAAGTGCCCTTTTCTCCTTCTGATAAATGCAATTATACTTCGGATATGTAGGTGTCTATTTTTCTTTCTCACAAGTGCCATTTATTCCTTCTAATAAGTGCCCCTTTTCAAATATAATGACTGCCCCCGCCCTTTCTCCCTCATATGTGCCCTTTGCTCCCTTGATAAGTGCATTTCTAAATTTTGATAAGTGCCCCATTCCTTTCTAATAAATACCTATTTTCCCTTTCTGATAAGTGCCCATTTTCAAATCTGATAAGTGTCCCCTCTTTACTTCTGATAAGTCCCCTTTTCCTATCTAATATGAGCCCTTTCCCTTTTCTCATAAATGCCCTTTTTCATATCTTATAAGTGCCCCTTTCCACCTCTGACAAGCGTCCTTTCCTCTAATCTGATAAGTGCCCCCTTTTACTTATATTTTCCCATGCACTGTTTCTTACAATTAGAGGCATATCTAGCTTCAAAGAATCGGTGCGGATTGATATAGTAACAGGTACCCATATACTACAACTACAAGGTAAGGCAATGGAGCTGGGGGCAAGAGGGGCACAGTGCCCCTCACTCGAATGTGCCCATAATTTACACCAAGTATAAGGGCAATATTTTCTGCCAATTTTTCCCAAATTCGCTCACTACGCTCCCTCGTTCTTTTTTTTTATATAATAAAATCAAGCAGATCGCATGATGATATTGATGTTATCATGGTAATCCCAAAGAAAAGCAATAGGGTTTATGTACAAATTAAAAGATCATAGGGTATTCCCTCCAAATTAATTTGCTGTTGTCATTTTCATTATATCGCATTAAAAAGGACTTCAGCATCAAAAAGAAGGTCTGAAAATTGTTGCACGCTGGCACTTGAATCATTAGACCATTACACACAACTGCTAATTCATGTAATTGGGGAAGCTGAACCAATGTCCAGAACCACAATAAAAAACGAAGAAGATGAAGTTGATTACGTATTAATTAGACTGTAATACCAATGTCACAAAATAGTCCCTGCTCTTGCTATATGTTCACCCTTTGTAGGTGCCCCTCTTTTTTCCAAAAGTGCCCCTTTTTTGCTGGTGCCCCCCCCCCCTACTTTGAAAGACGCTCAGTCGCCCCTCATCAAAAGTAAGTACTTTCAACCGTGCGAAGTGTGCATGTGAGAAATCCAAGTAGTAAATGTGCGTTTGTATTGGTCTCACTAGCTTTCACTTGTTAAAAGCTCTACATAGTTTGTGACAGGATCATTTTTCTGCAAAAGATGGACGATAGTAAATCAACAATTAATACAGACAGGAAAATACAATGGATATACGTTTTCTACACTGCCTTTATCTTACCATCGTTCTGTGGCCAACAGGTAAGTTCAACCGGGTGACCAAAAGAAATTTTTCAACAAAGGCTTACTCCCCTTATCATTCTAAGTAGTCAATCATTGTAAATACAATTTGCGAACAAGCTATTAGCGTATTTCCTAGAATTCGTATGCATTTGACAGCGATTAAGTTTCTAGGAAGAAGTTATCGTGGTGCTTGTAAAGCCTTGCCCTGTTTTTAGATCTTAAAATAACAAATAAAGCACACCGAATAATAATAATATATGTTGTGTGTGTCCTCCAGAAGCGTGCGAACGTATCTCTCTCTCTCTCTCTCTCTCTCTCTCTCTCACTCTCTCTCTTTTTTTTTTTTTTTTGGGGGGGGAGAGACTCAACCGTTTGGTCCAATTATTGAAGTAACCTTGTCTCTGTTAAAAGTTAAGATGATTCAGAACAGAAATATGTTGTGTAGATGAAGTCAAAAATCGTCAAAACTTTGGAATGGGTATCCATTTGGGCTTCTCTGCCGGGGACACTTATTAGTGTATGCCCGTAGGCTGTGCTTTTGAATGACAAACATGTATGTTTAATTTTACAGAGTGTATCAATAAACATTGAACAGTTGAAAAGATATCGAAAATAAAATTACACTCACAGGTGCAGATGATTTGATATTGTATCATGATGAGAAATGGTTTAGTAAAGTAGATCACACCATAAATGTTGCTAAATTTTACCCCTGAGGAAGTATGAGTCATTATTGTAAAGGCGATAAAATTGATTTGCGCGGAATAATGCTAGTTTTACGCTAGATCAGGAACATGTTGAGCAGCAACTGCATGTGCTTTGTAGCTATTGATAATTTGAAGAATCATGTGATCCCTCGGTAGAACAGCTGTGCTGCAATGGCACAGCTGAGCAGGGCGATCCTTCCAATATTATGTGATCATGTGATCCCTCGGTAGAACAGCTGTGCTGCAATGGCACAGCAGAGCAGGGCGATCTTTCCAATATTATTTTCTCATGTTATCATGTATGTTATTATATATAAAAAAAAAAAAAATATATATATATATATATATATATATATATATATATATATATATATATATATATATATGGTAAATTAAATCAAATCAAATCAAAATCAAATCCTTAACCATTGCCGTAGCTGCATCCCCGTCAAAACAAATAGCCAGGCCAGCAGCGAAATTCAAATTCTTCAGGGCAGTGTGTGCAGGGTGGGGGGTTATGTTTGTGGCTACATTTACAATTATTTCCACGAGAGTTGCCAAAGCTGTTGGTTTATGTTATTTCCTTACAATTATATATATATATATATATATATATATATATATATATATATATATATATATATATATATAATAGGTCTATTTGCTTGGATTCCAATGTCCTAATTTGGTTACAAGCTGCTTCTGGAGTAGTTCAGCAATCATTTCCAATAGTTGCGTTCTGAAACTCAATTGAATAGATTTGATGGAAGAATGAAGCTGGTAGTGTTGTGGTCGTCAATACAATTATTATCATTTAGATTACTAAATAGTATTTTAAAGCCTCTTCTCTTACTATTAAGAAATTTCTGCAAAAAGTATGCAATTAAAAGTTTGTAACTGCCCCGCGTTCAACTTCAAACCTGGATCAAACTATACCTAACCCTATTCCTAACCCTAAACCTAACCTTTAACCCAATTGCGACCCTAACCGTAAGCCTTTGTCTTCGACGAAAAAAAGCCTGAGGCATATGTGGGAGTACCAATTAAACAGATCTGATCTCTTAACAACTTTTATATTCATTTCATTTTACAGGGTGTCTTGCCAGTGTCAGCGTTTCTATTTCGGCCAATGTCGACTTCCCTATAATTGCCGAAGATATTCATCTAGTCTGCAGTTTCATACCTTCAATTAATAACGCGGAAATATTTTTCGTAAAAGACAATTCTACCATTATAGCAAGTAAATTATGTTTCAAATATGGAGATTGCGATAATTATGTTAAAAATGCTTCCAGGATCACCTGGATGACTGATAACTCTTACGCGAATCTGACGATTAACAAGTGGACAATGAAAGACAACGGGGAATAACAATGCTTTGTCTACAACATAAGGGACCTGTAACATAAAGAGATACAATCAATCTCACGATCAATTGTAACTCTTCAGTACTTGGTTTGCCATAGACTTACGATTGATATCAGTCGTAAGATTGATTTATCTCTTTATGTTACAGGCCCAAGATCAGATACAGCAAAATTAACTGTTCACGTGTCTACTGTAATAAGGTTCAAATACCTTTGTCACGATTTAGCACATAATATGTACATGTACATGCAGAGTTGGGCCCAGAAGTTTAGATACATCTAGTAGAAAAACATACATTTTCACGACTCATCTTTTTCCGGCAAACTTTTCTTCTCAAGGGGACAGACAAGCTTGGTCTCTATTAAATGTACATGTATACAGTATATTATTATTATTATTATTATTATTATTATTATTATTATTATTATTATTATTATTATCATCATCATCATTACTGTTATTATCATTATTATTATTATTATTTGGCATGGAAAGGGAACTATTCCATTTAACTGTTCCATACCATCTGAGGGTGCCATTTAATTAAAGCATTATATATATGATTGTACCGGCGGTATTGAATTATATGAATTAAGACTATCATTTAACACTTAAATAAAACTAAATTACAACTAAGATTTGAAAATCAATTTTTGCTACGTAACTGAAATGAGTGAATTGGAAGAAAACCCGAAGTAAAACAAGATAATAATAAATATAATAAATGGTATGCTCTAATTAAGTTTAAGGACACTATGAAATATCATTGGACCATTCTTTAAAAGTACACACATAGATATAACAAAAATTACATAATTACATTTATTTGAGATATATTTTCACTTGTTTTTAAAAAGAGTGAAATGAGACCAGAACAGCTGCATCCACGACTAAGTAGTGTAAGTTATTCCAAAGTCTAGGGAATCTACGGGCTGGGGACATGGTGGGTTTTCACGGGGCACGCGAACGATTCGCGAAGGATGCGAATGTAGAAAAAATGGCAAAGTCAAACATTCTTATTTTAGGCTCCAAAGTTCGCCAAACATGTGCGGGGGTTCGGAAGAGTCATCAATTGTTCGCGGGAGTCATTTTCAGTTTGGAGGAAATTTCAAAAAAAAATTGAAATCTCTTGCGAACGTTTCCAGCATCTTGGGTCGTGATTTGTTCGTGAATTACTCTCGAAAATGTATGAAAAGCTTCGTCATATGCGCACGACCTACTCACGACGTGCGTGATGTTCGCAAAATGTCCATGAAACCCTAAACAAATTCCGAACAGTTTGGAGAATGTCTCGCGCATGTCTCGCGCATTTCTCGCGAAAGCAGCGAAGTTCGTCCGATCATTTCTCGAACTATACACGAACTGTTCACATACTTCTTGAGAACAGGTGACTTCGCCAAAATGAGCAAACGCGAGTCTTTCACGTCGAGGCCCTCTGTTAATTCGCCAACCGTTAGCGACGATTAATTTACGAATGTCATTCCCGAACTATTCGCGAGTTACACACGAACTAAAACTGACACTTTCAAGGACGCTTTGCGATGGTTTTGCTCTTCCGACATTCTCACGGAGTTCGTGCGAAGTTCTCACGCTCGTCGGCCTCACGTTTGCCGCACAACGTGACGTCTTCTTCTTCTTAGGAGTAGTCTTCTTTCTTCAAGCTTTAAGATTCTTGCAGAACTTCATGAGATAGTGTGTGTCTCAAGGGTAGGGTGCATGTGCCAATGATTTACAAGGTTCAAGGAAAAACTGCCTCAGAACTAGTTGCTGCTGCTTTTCGTCAGTTGAAGACGAAAGGCGTTGACTGAGGGGGGGGGGGGGGGGGGCTGTCACAACATTAACTAGGAGGGTGTTCCATGTCTTCACAGTTCTAGGGAAGAACGAGTTTTGGTGTTGTTGAGTGCTGGATTGTGGTATGATGTATCCTTAACTGTACACCTCTTGATTTTCTGGTAGATCTGGTGATGAATGTCTCACAATTAAATGGGACTAGGTGGTTGTGAATCTTGTAGAACATCACAAGACGATGGTGTTCACGTCGTTGTTGGAGTGATGTCCATCCCAGCTCCTGCAGCATCGATGGTACACTTGATGTGTTGCGGTATCGATTCAGTGTGTATCTGGCTGCCCTCCGTTGGATCATTTCCAGCTGGTTGGTGTTTTTGGCAGTTGATGGATCCCATACGGAAGAGGCGTATTCCACCAGTGATCTAACCAGTGTTCTGTATGCTGTGGCTTTGAGTATGGGTGAGTTTACTCTTAGGTTTCTTAAGGCCAGGGTATTGTTAGCCTTTTGGCAGACATTGTCGACATGCTTGATCCAATTCATATCTGATGTTATAGTGACGCTAAGATATTTTGTGGCTTCCACAGGGGTCAGGATGGAGTTACTGAGCTTGTACTGGTGTGCTATCCTGTTTCTCTTCCTGGTGACTGAGATGACTTCACACTTTTTGGTGTTCAGTTCCATTATCCACTTTCTGGTCCATTCACTGAGCTTGTTAAGATCTTCTTGCAATTCTCCCTATCGCATATAGCCGATACCAGCCGATATCAGCTCCCGATGCCGATATCGGGGACAACGATGTTGGCACATATATTTCCGGTTCCAGTCTATAGCTATAGCGAGCATACACTGATATTTCCATGCTTTTTTTTCGTGCGTGATTGTTCTGCTGAAAACACGTTTTGCATCGTCGGCTCAACATCCCACATTGGATGGCTTCACAGAAGAATCCCATTTAAATATCAACTGTATAAAATCACGATTATTTACTAGATTAGGAACAAAAGGGAGTTTTTGCTAGGTTGACCACGTCTTCTAACACATTGTCAATGACGCTCCGGCCGGACCCGGAAGCTCAGTTGCCAGCAATCACATGCCCAAAAATTAGAGCGCCGCATGCGTTCGGATTCGGAGAGCTATATGCGATACGGAGAATTGGCCTACTGCCAGAAGTCTGGCCTACATAAAGTGCATGGCCCAGGTGTCTGACTTTAACTGGGCGTTGTGGCGTGCGCCTGTAATCCAGTTAACAGTGGAAGTTATAAACTGATTCAGCGGACCCCGGTTCGAGACTGAGTCACGTCTTTCGGATGGTGACGTTAAATGTCGCTTCCCAGGCGTAAATAATCATATCTGATTGATACACGTCTGTAAAAACCGAATTACACATACACACACACACACACACACACACACACACACTGACTTTATTCTGCGACTAGACAGTGAACTATTCACGTAGGGAGCAATCAACTCAAGACAGCTGTCAATTCCGGTTCGTATTTTATCCCGTATTTTATTATTGTGTTCTTCGTGTATGTGGACTGGCCATAGTTCTGCAACGGTAATTACGGTATTCACGACATTCGCACATAGGTTGTGAGAACTACGCACGAACTGAGCAAGAATGGTTTATGGTTCCATTTTCGCGACACAGTCGGAGAAAAACTTCTCCGAACGTTGGAGTTTGCCATTTTTTCGACGTTCGCATCCTTCGCAAATCGTTCGCGTGTCCCGTGAAAACCCACCTTTAGACCATAGTTATTGATAGGAGATGAATGAATATAAGGTGATTACGGTGCCGGCTACTGATTTGCAAACTATCAAATTGATTCACACTTGATGCATTAGGCATTTCATGATACATATGCACATAGAGCATAGTCCCTTCTAGATTTGAGTGAGGTCCAGTGAAGACGAGAGAGGGGCTGCGCATAAGACATCGCACATTTCTTTCGTTGCACCTGTTCAAGTTTGTGTTCTTGGGCTGCAGTATTGGGGGGGGGGGGGGTGCTAGGCAGGCATATCGTACTCTAAAATAGGGATTATCAGAGATGTATACAAGCAAAATATATCCTGCGTTGTGGCCCCAATCGCACGAGCTACAGTGGAGTCCAAGTGTAGATTCCACGGAAGATGAGATGATATGATTTCTCCAAGGTATATTTTCATGCCCATCTTTGATAATCTTTTGCTCTTTCACGATCACCTTTTACAGTACTCCAAAATGAGCTAACATCAGTTTGGTGTATAATTTTCCAAACGTTGGTTCAACACGTAATCACCCTCATGTTTGACAATGACTGGCAATGTTTTACCCATTTCTTTTTATTACTATTTTTTACAGGTTGCAAAATTGAATACCCTAGAAATGGAAAGAGTACACATTTATCACTCCAGGTCTATCAGTTATCTCTTTGAAGCAAGGTTAGTTTCGTTCTCAAATAATTTATAACAAAATAAGTATTATGCTAAGGATTATTTTTTGTTTAATATCATCGCTTTAAAGCTTTGTCTGGAAGCAATTGGGAAAGTATAGTACATAAGGTTTGGTGTATACTGTTAGGCTTTGGAATCATCAAAATGATAAGACTCAGTCTTGCTCAAAGTCACATGCACTGGAAATGTGCAAATGGGACTACACGCATTGTAGCAGGAAAACTTTCAGCGATTTCTTGTCATATTTCGATTATGACGGCATTTTAAAAAGCTATTCTTTTCAGAGGTTATTCTTCCAAAATTACCTAAAAAATAATTGAGAACGCTTACAAATAAATTTTCACCTTTACCAGAACTCCACTTTCCCTTTTTTTAATCATTGGTTCTCATTTACAAATGCACGTAGTCTAAAATGCGTCCCCCCCCCCCCCCCACACACACAAAGTTAACAGTTAATCAAAATCTTCCAAAATAAATATTTCAAACTATTTTCAGAAAACTTTTATCCCAGCGGGTAGATTAGGTTCTCTTCTATAAAATGACACCAAAAAGTCTGATTTCATATTATTTTTGAGTGAGTAGAAGCCACTTTTGTGAAAAGGGTGCAAAATTAAGACTTAAATGAATTGGTATTTAGTCTGACTGGTATCAACAAATTTGGGCAGCATTAACAGTTTGCAGTTGGAAGAAAGTCTCCTCGTACAAATATTTCAAAATATTTTTCAAGAACATTTCATCCCTGCGATTAGGGTCCCTTCTATATAAATGACACCAACACATCTAATAATGTTCCATGACTGAGTAAGCGAAAAACCACTATCATGAAAGGGTGCAAAATCCACACTTCACAAATGTTTGTATTTGTTATGGCCTATTATCAGTTGAGAGTCAGGAAAAGGCTTAGAAATGTTCATATTGTGATCATTTAAAGACATTAATGAAAGAACAGGCTTTGTTCCCTGCATATCCTGATATATCTCATTAAAAAAATTAGGGTTGATGGAGCAAGCCAGGTTAGATGTTTAAAAAAGAAACTCACCAAAAGGTCATACATGTATTTCGAAACACTCTATAAAATAGTTAATTGCTCATTCAAGCATAAAATGTTGATGGGATATGTAAGTATAGACAGAAAACAAAGCCTTTTCTTTTATGAATTGTCTTTTATTGATCAGAATATAGACATTTCTAGGCCTTTTCACGACTCTAAACTTTGCTGACATCAGCTAGAACCAATACCAGTTGTTGCCATATCTGGATTTTGCACTCTTTTACAAAAGTGGCTTTTACTCAATATCACCAAATTTTAGGCTGTCATTTAACAGAAGAGAACCTTAGCTATCTTCATGTATGAAAATTTTGAAAAAAAATATTTTGATATATTTATTTGGGAAGAGTTTTTCCCAAGAATTTTTTTCTTCTCCTGAATTGCAATGTATTAAAACCTTCCACACCTTGATGGGCTGCATCCCTTTACTATTTTTAAAAAGTATATCACTTTTCTTTACAAATGAAATAACCCCTTTTCTTCCCCTATCTCTGTCTTTCCTCCTTTCTCTAACGCAGACTCTCCTCTCATTGTCAACATTTCTGTTCGGCGACATCAGCACGATAAGCACAACATCAACGTCACATTCACATGTACATCTCTACGAGTACTTTAATCATCCCTGATGTTCAGACAAGCGATTGGGGGGAATATCAATGTGTGGCGGCTACACGTCTCGGTAATGCTACAGCATCAATCAGCTATTTTAGTAAGTATGCAAATCTAAACACTACTGTAATATACCATTATGTCATATCTGAAAACACAATAGTAAGATTATTTCTGTTGGAGCAGAAAATTTTGAGAAGAGGTTATTGAGACCCTCGCTTTACGTCCGAAATTACTACGAGTGTTTGACATGTCGAAAATCAAATTCAAATAAGAATATTCAAAATGTACTGCCTTCAATCTTCTCCTCTCTTGATCATTAAAACTGGAAAATTCGAAACTACATATTTCTAAACTTTTAGAAGGGACAGTGTGAACGTAGAAATATGACCAAATCTGCAAGCAACTCACACAAGACTTTTTGATGATATTGGTGCTAAGAGATAGATATCTGTTCATGCATATAAACTGTCCACCTCTAGCATGTTACATCTCTGTTCCATGTTTCAAGTCGTAGATCCACCACGTTGGTTCGTCGTCGACCAATTCCAAACAACATCGTCAACTCTCTTCGTTGCCTGGCAACCAGGGTTCGATGGCGGGTTGCAACAATTTTTTACCCTGCAATACTGTCCAAACGACACGCAAGTACTAGACAAGGGGTGTGGTCTTGTAACCAACTTGACCGGGACATCATACAGGTTGACCGGACTGAAACCATTTACCTGGTACCGGTTGACTCTATGGGCGGTGAACAGCGCGGGAAGCAGTAGCACTGTACTAGTGACAGTGGCTTCAACAGCTCGTGAGTTTAAGTTGTTGTTTTTGTTTTTTGTTTTTTTGTTTTTATATTCAGATTATTTTGCAAAAACACAAGTAAGGAAGGGGTCATAATATGAAAAACAGCAGAATTGATTTTGTCTCATTTCGTATTGGCAGTTCTGTGTAGTAAATTTGATATATACATGTAGACGTAGTTCATTAGATCTTAATGACGTGTAAAATTTGATTATAACATAAGAATGTTGAAGTGTTACACAATAATGTCATTATAACCTTACTAACTAACATCTCTTGCCATACTCTCATAACCTACATTATGCTCAAATACAATACATGTACTTAGTAGAATAGTTTATCTATTAATCATTAAAACATATTTCATAAGGTATTTATATCAAATGCATTATCACAAATATTTAAGCCACAGAATTTTGAGATCAAACACTAATCTTCCAATGTCACTTACATTGTTTCTGTTCTTTTTACTTCCTTGTTCTCGGCAAACACAGCCTTACCACCAGAGAGCTATGGTGAGCATCACGAGTTTTTCTTTGACTGGTTATGATCTGAGATCATTTGACTAAAAACTCTATGGGTGATTATACACACACACAAGTCTCAATTGTAATCCAGCTTTCACTTTTGTCGGGTTACATACCATTGAGGCACGATACAGTTAACAATTTAGTCATCAACTGCCCCCCCCCCCAACACACACACCCACTGTGATTTTAGCTACATAAACAATTCATTGTAATCATAATAATCTGGGTTTATGTCTTTAAATTGTATGGTTCATGTTTACTGAAAAATGAACAGTTAACAATTTTATTTGCGTTGTAGCAGAAGTAAAGTATAATTTGTATGAAAGGTCCTAACATTGCACTGTGTATGACATATTTCTCCTGCCAGTTTTGCCCATAAAATCCAAAAAAATTAATTATTCATCTATATGGCACTTTTTACTGCTTCAACAGCTTTCCTCATCATTCAAAACGAAAGATATCTCACAATCTCTCTCTTTTTATCCCCTCCCTGTCTCCCTGGTTTCCCCGACTTTTTTTTCTCTCTCTCTCTCTCTCTCTCTCTTTCTTCTTCTTCTTCTTCTTTAAATTTCAGGCTTAATCATCACTCCGGACAGGAAGAAACACATTTTAACATTTTCAAAGACAAACCAATCCTTGGAGGGTATCTGCTTTATTATTATACAAAACACACTGGGAGGGGACGCCTGTGACTCTGTTGATGAAACAGAGTGCATTGAACCCGGCACAAAGGTCAGCATTTACCCGGAGGATGACCCCATTGCGGTGACCTATGGAAGAGGACTGTGTAGTGAACCAGCCCATCTTACACATGTTACAGGTGAGCCTGTAAAGACTTCCTCTAATAAGATCATTAAGGGGCTGAGACCCCCCCCCCCAAAAAAAAGGGGGGGGAGGGTTAAAAGAGAAAGAATTAGAGAGAAGTGTGCTCCCCCCCCCCCCCCCCGCAGTCTTGGAATGTAAGACCTCATTATTCAAATCAGTAAATAATTTCAAAAAAAGAAACTACATATTTCTAAACTTTTAAAAGGGACAGTGTGAACGTAGAAAAATGACCAAATCTGCAAGCAACTCACACAAGACTTTTTGATGATATTGGTGCTAAGAGGTAGATATCTGTTCATGCATATAAACTTTCCACCTCTAGCATGTTACATCTCTGTTCCATTTTTCAAGTCGTAGATCCACCACGTTGGTTCGTCGTCGACCAATACCAAACAACATCGTCAACTCTATTCGTTGCCTGGCAACCAGGGTTCGATGGCGGGTTGCAACAATTTTTTTACCCTGCAATACTGTCCAAACGACACGCAAGTACTAGACAAGGAGTGTGGTCTTGTAACCAACTTGACCGGGACATCATACAGGTTGACCGGACTGAAACCATTTACCTGGTACCGGTTGACTCTATGGGCGGTGAACAGCGCGGGAAGCAGTAGCACTGTAGTGACAGTGGCTTCAACAGCTCGTGAGTTTAAGTTGTTGTTTTTTGTTTTTTGTTTTTTGTTTTTATATTCAGATTATTTTGCAAAAACACAAGCGAAGGAAGGGGTCATAATATGAAAAACAGCAGAATTGATTTTGTCTCATTTCGTATTGGCAGTTCTGTGTAGTAAATTTGATATAATATACATGTAGTTCATTAGATCTTAATGACATGTAAAATTTGATTATAACATAAGAATGTTGAAGTGTTACACAATAATGTCATTATAACCTTACTAACTAACATCTCTTGCCATACTCTCATAACCTACATTATGCTCAAATACAATACATGCACTTAGTAGAATAGTTTATCTTTTAATCATTAAAACATATATCATAACGTATTTATATCAAATGCATTATCACAACCATTTAAGCCACAGAATTTTGAGAGCAAACACTAATCTTCCAATGTCACTTAGTTTGTTTCTGTTCTTTTTACTTCCTTGTTCTCGGCAAACACAGCCTTACCACCAGAGAGCTATGGTGAGCATCACGAGTTTTTCTTTGACTGGTTATGATCTGAGATCATTTGACTAAAAACTCTATGGGTGATTATACACACACACAAGTCTAAATTGTAATCCAGCTTTCACTTTTGTCGGGTTACATACCATTGAGGCACGATACAGTTAACAATTTAGTCATCAACTGCCCCCCCCCCCCAACACACACACCCACTGTGTTTTTAACTACATAAACAATTCATTGTAACCATAATAATCTGGGTTCATGTCTTTAATTTGTATGGTTCATGTTTACTGAAAAATGAACAGTTAACAATTTTATTTGCGTTGTAGCAGAAGTAAAGTATAATTTGTATGAAAAGTCCTAACATTGCACTGTGTATGACATATTTTTCCTGCCAGTTTTGCCCATAAAATCCTAACATATTGAATTATTCATCTATATGGCACTTTTTACTGCTTCAACAGCTTTCCTCATCATTCAAAACGAAAGATATCTCACAATCTCTCTCTTTTTATCCCCTCCCTGTCTCCCTGGTTTCCCCGACTTTTCTCTCTCTCTCTCTCTCTCTCTCTCTCTTTCTTCTTCTTCTTCTTCTTTAAATTTCAGGCTTAATCATCACTCCGGACAGGAAGAAACAAATTTTAACATTTTCAAAGACAAACCAATCCTTGGAGGGTATCTGCTTTATTATTATACAAAACACACTGGGAGGGGACGCCTGTGACTCTGTTAATGAAACAGAGTGCATTGAACCCGGCACAAAGGTCAGCATTTACCCGGAGGATGACCCCATTGCGGTGACCTATGGAAGAGGACTGTGTAGTGAACCAGCCCATTTTACACATGTTACAGGTGAGCCTGTAAAAAAAAACTTCCTCTCATAAGATCATTAAGGGGCTGAGACCCCCCCCCCAAAAAAAAGGGGGGGAGGGTTAAAAGAGAAAGAATTAGAGAGAAGTGTGCTCCCCCCCCCCCCCCCCCAGTCTTGGAATGTAAGACCTCATTATTCAAATCAGTAAATAATAAAAAAAAAAAAACGACAGAAGCAAATAAATAAAATTCGACATCCATAACTGGCTTTGTCATCGTATCCTTTTCCCATTAGACTCACCCTTTCTAAATCAGCCATCACCTACAAGAAGAAGCTCGCCTTTTATGACGATCGTTTTTGGAGTGCTTGCTTCAGGCGTCGTACTCCTTCTCATTTCAGTAGGTCTGATGTACTTCTACGGCGGGTTATGCTTTGGGAACAGAAAGAAATGTAAGTTTTGATAAACAACGGAGGAAACTATTCCATTCCCCCTCGACATTCGCTCTTTTGCTGCTACTCGCCCCCTCCATGTTTAACAAGTTCTTTGTCAGCTGTCTTTAATATTTTCCAGCCATTTCTTGAACTGTTGAAGAATAAATAATGGTTATCGATTACAAATCCATAATTTTGCTATTATCAGATAACTGTACACATCATGCTTTTATGACGTTTACTATAATTTCTACATTTGACGAAAATGAGGAAAACCACAATAATTACACCATCTTAATTTGTAAACTAAAATTATTGTAATTCATGTTTTCTTCCTCAGCACGGAGAGAAGCTACATTAAACACAACAACCAATCCACCAGTGACGACATCCAAATCACCCTCCCAACAGGTTGGTATATATATTTGCAAGGTTTTCACTTTGGAGCATCAATCTTGTTTTGAAAATTATTCTTTAAGTCACTAAAAACACATTACCTTCAGGGTGTAAATCAAACAGTCTAGACATCCCTCACATTTTATTTCTTGTGAAAATATTTTCTTTGAGAACAAAAATTAATGTCTCTATATTTTGTCAATCAGTCTGAAATTGTCTAGGCTTCTTGAATATAATTATATATATATATATATATATATATATATATATATATATATATATATATTCAAGAACAATTGATATTCTGTGAATGTATATAATAAACTGACTGAATAATGATTTTCAATCTAAGGTATCCCAAGAAGGCTATGCTGAACTTTCACTGACGCAGGAACACAAGTGCGAGGCTCTTAAAACAACTAATAGTTCCTACATGGACATGAAACCCATTTCGTCTACCCATTCTCCCATCCCTGTTTTTCATCCTTCTAGCAGTAATAATGATGAATATATCAGTCCCAGCTTTACACATAAGGAGCCTGAGCCTATGTATGTAAGTGCAGACAATTATGGTGTGACAAACACATACATGGAGATGAATCCTGAATTGCCAACCGAGTGCTGTTCCCACGGCTCTACACCTTATGGATCTGACAGCAAAGTATGTGCTGGTCCTTCTTTCAAGCAGAGGCAGAATGATCGAGTAGACACGGCGGAAGCTGTGTATACCAACACAGAGATCAAGATGCCAAATGAGGAACCTGATGAATCTCAGTATATCAATACCGTTCCAATAACAACGGATGATGAAGATGATGGGACATACAGATATATGGAGATGAAGCCTATGTCATCCACCACTCACTCCCGCTGCCATGGTCGTCTAGATCTGCCATCTAGTTCTGAAAATGATGACTATGTTTGTCCATCTTTCACGCTCGGGGTGAACAATACCGCAGACACATGTGAAGCCCAGTATGTTAACACGGAGGAAATGACATCCCAGATGTGAGGGAGGGATTCTCAATGCACCAGTATTGTTCGCGAGGAAACACGATAAGATGTTACTACTTATTTTTTAGCAAAATTGTTGTATCCTATGAATACACACACATATGCATCGTTTCACCGTCTGGTGACTTGTCACTAAAAATCGGTTCTTAAGTAATATTTGACGTGTAAGTTCAAGTGCTACATGTTAAGCGTTTGCTACATAAATACCAGAGCAAAATATGACTGCTGAGATCATTATCGTACTAACATCTGGTGCACATCCCTCTATACCGAAAAGTTAAGTGCAGTCATTTTTATCATCTCTTTAAGTGATTATGCAGTAAAGTGGCTATTACACTGTACCAAATATCTATCGAATAAATGGTCATTATTGCAGTATACATGGTATATAATTGGAATTAATACATTTGAGAAGCTATTGCACTTTTGGAATTAACCATTTGTCCTCACAATATGTACATAAGCATAATTAGAATGTAACTGTGATATTGTAAACATTGAAATGAAAACAGGATTTGCAAAGCTCAGGTATGAACCTCTTTGTAAATTGATGACATTATAATGCAGGATGTTTTATGTCATAATGTATCCCAGTATAATGTATTAAAATAATTTACATACTGTATAATACATCACACTCTACATGTATTGTGACATAAATATCATGGACATATAAAAAAATTCATCTGCAACATGAGAAATTGTAAGCACAATGGAAACGTTAATTTGCAAACCTGTGGAAAAACTATGACACGTTGGGCATGGTATAAATCAGTGTATGTTATCATTGATAAGTTAGTGTATTATCAAGATGTATAATCTTATAAGTGGATTTATGAATTTTTGAATTTATGAATACAAAACATGGTACTAAATCAGTTGATTGATTGTAATAAGCAAGATATACATTATTTCATCACATGTATCATGTAATTCCAATATCACAAGCACTTTGTAATGTATTAAGGTTTCCTGTAATATTTATTTGTAAATGTAAATAATGCATGCATCATCAACCCCCCCCCCAAAAAAAAAAAAACACACACAAACACAAACAAAACAAACAAAAAATCTCTCTCTCTCTCTCTCTTTCTCTGTGTCCCTTTCTGTTTCTCTGAATCTCTTTTGCAAATCAAATCAATATTAATATTGAAGTGTTGTCTAAATTCCAATGAGAATTATGTTTGTATTTTTTTTTCTAGAATGCATGTCAGTAAAACAAAAATTAATACATGTAATTGAGTTTAAGTGAATTCATCAGCATGGCTGTCTAAGCACTGCTTCATGAAAATTTGTTTTAAAATAAAAGTTACAATAACTGATATAAGCTTCTGATATTGTTGCATTAGATTGGCTGTGAGTAAATTTCTCATAGAATTGTGGAAGTTGTTATTGATAAGAGATTTTATATAACATGCCCGTATAGATACTATCAAATCGAAATGTTCACATATACGTTTAAGCCTATTAAAATCTTTATTTTAAACTCTGACACGTATAGCCATTTAGAAATGACACAATGTACTTTCTTTAAGAATTATACAACTGAATAAATTTTCATAAAGCAATTCAGTCGTAAGAGAGTTTCATTCATGTTTATGAACAAAACGCTATTCAAATCAATCCGAAAGACAGCCGTTTTTTTAGGGACAATGGGTGATTTCAAGTTCATTGTTGAAAGCTGGTGTTGGTGTTGGGCAAAACTAGCATCAGCCACAACACCGAACCTGAAATGAAGCTGGTGCTGGGATTGACTTCACTAGGTGTTGAGCTATCAATAATGTGATTGGTATTACTTTTGTAAACCCGAATTCGGTGTTGGGGCTGAAATTAGTAGCCCATTTCACGCTTTCAACACCAACACCAACACCAACACCGAACTTGAAATCACCCAATGGGGAATCTAATCGCCCTTTGAAAGGATGCATTAAACACGCACGATCTTTCAGTCACCCAGCACATTGCCTGTTTTGTACAAATGAGGGGGAAAGCTATAACTGATATGGGGCACGGCCAAGATGAATAACAATCATGTTCCAAATGCAGCATTGAAAAAAAAATCATTTTCAATGTTGATGGCCTTCTTCATTTTTGTAAAGTGTGAATGAATATGAACATATCAGAATAAAAGTAAATGTTATTCTGATATGTTCATATTCATTCACACTTTAAAAGAGGGGAGGAGAGATAGAAAAGGATATAAAATGAGAAAGAGGGGAGAGTTGAAGGGAGTAATTGACAGAATGGAAGACAGAGAGAAAGGGGGAAAGCGGATAAAGAAAGAGAGATTAAATTGGACACGAATGTCATCTGGCTTGAAAGCAATATGCAAACTACCTGTGAACTCAGTAAAGATGAACTGTACATGTGTATATGCATATATATATATATGTATATATATATATATATATATATATATATATATATATATATATATATATATATATATATATATATATATATGACTTCGTCAGTGTTCCATGCAGAATTTTAAAAATATATATATATATATACAGGTACATTACTGTCTTGTTATTGTTCATTCTTCTTCGGTATGGCAAAGTGGAACATTGACGGTGAAGAGTTATCAGTTGATATTTCTTTTAGATGTTTCATTTTCAGTTTTATAAAAGACACAATTGAGTGTTGGGGAATTTGTCTTGAATTAGTTAAACTATACATAGACTTTCTTGCCACTCAAATCAGCCATATTGTCTCTACTTGTCGTATTGCCCCTACATTATGTACATGTAGCGTCTACTTCTACAGCATAGCATGTTAATGTCCACTTATATTATTATCATTGTTCTTCAGTACTACAGTTAATTTATACGTGGTACATGGAAATCACAATAAAAGTACTCAAACCCGTGTTTAAAAAACAAAGAGGTGAAGAACTACCAGTTTACATTTCTTTTAGCTATTTCATTTTAAGACTTCAATAGACACAACTAAGTGTTGGAGAATTTGTCTTGAATTGGTTAAACTACATGGACTTTCTTGTCATTCAAATCGTTGTTTTATGGAAGACACAATCTTCCATTAAACAACGATTTATATAAAATGATTTCTCAACTTCAGTTTATATTTCATCCTATTTTCGTTGTGTGTCTAACATGGAATTGTACATCTGTTTTCTACGAATGATCATATTATTTACGATTAACAATTTTTAAAAAATTGGCACACAGGCAAGGCAATTTCTTTTAACAGTAGCTTTGGTCAGGTTGTAAATATGTAAACAAAACAATATTGATTTCAGAAATCTGAAATTCCACCCTCCCCCACCTCCCCCCTAAAAAAAAAAAAATGTTATCGAAAATGACGGGAGGGTATATAAGTTGCCTTAATGGGTTTGCTTTTCTAATTACCCAGCATAATTGTGCCATTGCTCAAAGTACCCCGTGGATAGGGTTCTACACTTGTCCGACTTTGGGTTTATAGATGGCCCGGGGGCGGGGGTAATACGCTTATTTTTTTAAAGAGTAAATGAATGCGAAATGAATTAATGAAGAGAGTCCATCACTGTCTGTTTTGTTTGTGTATCTACGGGGGGGGGGGGGGGGGGTGCAGCCTGCCATGCAAACCTCGATGTACGGATTTTAGCCGATGTTGAGATCTCTATAGTCGGTGACGATGTCCATCTTACTTGCAGTTTCATGCCTTCCGTTCAGAATGTCGATATAATTTTCGTAAAAGAGAATTCTACTATCTTAGCAAGCAAAGTATGTTTCAAAATGGAGATTGCGATAATTATGTTAAAAATGCTTCCACGATCACCTGGATGACGGATAACTATTACGCGAATCTGACGATTAATAAGTAGACAATGAGCAACAATGGGGACTATAAATGCATCGTCAACAGCATAAGATCGGATACAGTAACACTCGATGTGCTCTTACCAGGTTAGTGAGGCCTCACATCAATTTTTAGCTTATTTTCACTGCATGTATGTACCTCAATTTCATATGATCACTGGGAATAATTAATATAAGCCAAACAAAAAAATAAAATATATGGCATAGCCTTTATTATCAGTATTCTCATAATAAAATTGCTTTTCTTTTTCAGATAAGCCACGTTATGATTCAACATTTCAAATACACCAGACTTTCCCGGATATTCAATCAAGTCTTTTTAAAAACTCCTCTAAGAGCGCTTTATGTACAACATTTTCATAAACTATTCTGGTACTTATTTTTGTTTCTAATTTTTGGATGTGTGCATATAGGACAACCAGAATTTCCAGAAATAAGCTACGTTGATAGTCTGAGGGATGGTGAAGAAACCAATGTGATCTGCATATCCAACAACGGATATCCAGCTCCGCTAATCCACTGGTACATGGAATCAAATAACGTCACCAAAAACTCCTCTATTCATGCAACAATAAATTTAAATGGTCGTGTGAATGCTAGAAGTACTCTAATGTTCACACCATCACGTTACGATCACGGGCAACGCCTTATCTGTCAAGTACTTCAACCGACAGCACCCTCTATGAGGTCTAAGAATGATAGCAAGGTTCTAAATGTCCATTGTAAGTTAACCGAACCTAAATCAATTGAATAACTTTTTAAAAAAGAAAAAGAAATGAATACCCACACACTATTTCTTTATAGGTCTATCAATTATGTCCTTTAAACAAAGATGATTTTTTTTTTCTTTTCATTTTTTATCATAAAAATTATGAATATCAAATCATTAATGGAAATCATTCTTTAGAAACGGATTGTTTGATAAACGTAACGACTACTACCTTAGTTATTTTATTTTTATTTTTTTTCTTGTACATGTATTCTATTACAACAAGGACTTTGTAAACGTTGGGGCACTGCATTTAATTGATATGATACAATTATTTCATGTTTTCATGTTATTGATCATTCATATAAAATCCTTTGCATCTCTCTATCTCTCTCTCTCTCTCTCTCTCTCTATCTTTCTAATGCAGACTATCCTGTCATTGTCAACATTTCTGTTCAATGTCTTAAAGACGATAATCACTTCATCAGTGTAAAATTTTCATGTACATCAGATGCCAACCCACCAACCGGTAACTTCTCCTGGTATCACAATAGTACTATCCTCACTAACACGACTCGGCATCTCATTCTGTCTAGTGGGATCCAAGGTGAAACCCTCTCTACAAGTAGCCTAGTCATACATGATGTTCGACCGAGCAATTCGGGGAATATGAATGTTTTGCTAGTACAGATCTCGGTGACGCCAACGCGTCTTTATACTATTCCAGTGAGTATAAAAACGAGAAAATGGCATCCATCAGTATGGCATGTCTAAAATATCATCGTACATGTAATCCTTCAATTCAAGGGGCATAAATGATTTCAAACCATATCTTCATATTTTCAACCATTTCAAAATATGTTCTCCACGTCTACAGTCATCCCAGATCCACCTTATTGGTTCATCGTCGACCAAAACCAGACGACATCTTCAACTCTCTTCGTTGCTTGGCAACCTGGATTCGATGGCGGGTTGCCCCAAAGTTTCACCCTGAAATACTGTGCAAACGACACGCAAGTCCAAGGTGAGGAATGTAAACGTGTCACCAACTTGACTGGGGAATCTCACAGGTTGACCGGACTGAAACCATTAACCTGGTACCGGTTGACTCTATGGGCGGTGAACAGCGCGGGGAACAGTAGTGCAGAGGAGGTAGTGACTTCAACAGCTCGTAAGTTTCTGCATATATATATATATATATATATATATATATATATATATATATATATATATATATATATATATAGCTATTCCATTTACATTTCCTGGTGAACTTACCAAAAACTAACTAAAGAAACCAAAAAAAAAAAAAAAACTTTCTCTGTTAGCTTTTTGTCTCTCTGTACTTTCCCCATTATCAGCAATTATTATTGATCTGAAGAGATATGTAATTTTATTTTCCTTTGATGTTAGTCTTTTATTCTCTCTTTAAGATTTCCTTTCTCTATTTATTTCAAGCAAGGTGATTATAATGGATAGCCACTTTTCTTCATTCATTTCTGGCTTCTGTCAATATTTCTTTTAAAGAAAAAACATTCCCGAGATCAAGTTACCTCATCTCACTTTAAAAATAGAATTCAATCTTTATTTTGATCTCGACATCGTTTCCTGGAGAAGAATCCCCTTTTCCCCAAACTACATTTTAAATAAATTCATCTTGCTGGAATCTCTACAAAACAGACTGGTCTGGTAAATTACGTATTCCACCAACACAACTGCATAGGATGTGTCTGAAAATGTGACCAAACAAAAAAGAAAGAAAAAAAACCCAGATCATAAGACCAATTTACTGTTAACTATTCTTTTTCAAATGTGGGCGCATATTTCCTACATATTGATCACTTTCTAAGGATCAACCCATTTTTGAAAAGATAAATCGAATACTCGATCGTAACTTAAAGTACAAAGTGTAACATTTAAAAGCAGAACAATACTGCAATGTCATGATGCCAGTTTTCCCGTCCAATTCTCACTTAATAATGTTCTGTTGATGCAGGCGTTGAGTAAGCCGTAACATACAATAGATCAATTGACAAAAGAAAGCTGTCGGAGTTATTTATAACTATTTCTTTCAATTCAAATCGAAACATTATAAACCACAAGCTTGTAAGGACACAATCAGTTTTGAAACGTCATTAAATTTGTGTTCTGTGTCTTTTCTTCTTTATGCTTCCTTGTTTGGGTGATATACAGCTTTACCACCAGAGAGCTATGGTAAGGATAGATTTTTATATGAAGAAATTCTTTTCCATGTGGAATGGAGATGGTTGCGAGTAAGAACTAAACAATATCCGAACATACAGCCTTTCTTCAATTCGCGGAATGATATACATTGTACTACACTTTCATTTCGTATCAGTAAAGTGCCATAAACACTTTACACCCGACACTTAACACCCGTTAATATCTGAACATACAGCCTTTCTTCAATTCACGGAATGATATACATTGTACCACACTTTAATTTCGTATCAGTAAAGTGCCATAAACACTTTACACCCGACACTTAACACCCGTTTCAGCGGAAGAGTGATTGTTTTCTCCTATATCTATTCTTGTTGTCAGTTGTTGAATTACGTCAACAACAAACCACTTTCAATCAACTGAATTCGAATAACAAATATTCAAATAAGATACCTCCCTCATCTGAAAGTTGATGAGGTATATAGATATTCTAGGCCAATGTTTAAATATACAACGAAGCCCTTCAAAGGGATGAAGTCAACCTAGGATTCTTCAGGTTTACTTAAGTTATTCAAGTCGAAATTCACAAATAAATTATGCTAGGCCTGTTTCACACCGGTCGCTAAAACAAAACAGAAAACATGTCAGTTGTGATATCTGGTCCGCATTTCTCTTCAAAATAACAAAAGTTATTTCCTAGCTACTATGACTACCTTGTTGTAGGATCAAATACAAAAGTCAGTCATCCTGCATGATCTAAAATAATGTTTGTCTAGAACAGGCTCTAAAAATATCCTTTTACACCACTTCTGTGATCTGTTAACATTCAATCACAATGTATTCACTCCTTTACAATAATGAAAGAAAGAAATGGTTTACAATAAGTTTGGTTCGTAAGGACGAAACAACGGAGCAAACAGACCGAAATTTATTTCATTCTACTTAAACCTCAAACCTTAACCATCATGCCTAATAATAGTGTTTTAAGTCTAAAGTTAATGTATCCAATTAAAAGTACTTCAGCTATGAACAGACTAAAGAATGGTGTGAACTTCATCACCCCCACCCCCCCCCCCCCCCGAAACTTGTTACCGTATCTCTTATCTTCTTCTCTCTCTCTCTCTCTCTCTCTCTCTTTCGTTATACAGGTGTAACCATCAAACGAAACAGAAAAGATCAGACCTTGATATTTTCAAAGGCGAACAAGTCCTTAGAAGAAATCTGCTTCGTCATACAGAAGACATCCCTAGAGCTAAACTGCAGCTCAGTGGATGGAACAGATCGATGCATTAAACCTGGCACAAACGTCAGCTTCAAAACAAATGGTGACCCAATTGTTGTGACCTCTGGAAGGGGGCTATGCAGTGAACCAGCCAACGTATCAGGTGAGGCTGATATGAATATCAAATTTATCTAACAACTATTCATGTGAAGACGGGAAAGGGATGAAGATCGCTTCGGGCATTTGCGATTCTCTATCGATTTCCATTGTGAACTCTTGTCCGAAATTTGATGATGAAAAAGGTATTATACAAACTTTAAATGAATCTGTACACCCACGAAACATTTTGGGGAAAGGTTAAGAAATGAAAACAAAGCCCCTGGTTCGTTGGCATGCATTTCAAACATTCTGTATCATTATTTACTTAACTGTTATAAAGTGTGAAATGGACAATGACACAAGCATTTCATATTACATGTACAACAGTGTGATTAATACCCTTATATGTAGAGGAGCACGTGACGAATGTAGTGAGATCATGTTCGGCTATGTGTATTGGGTGAATTAAATTGTGTTTGCTTATATTCATCTGTGTGTGTTGCGATTACATAAATGCCATTTGAACGCAAAAGAAGTTTCACTATGCAAAGCAAATAATTGCTACAGGAGAGCTTTATAAAAAGGTATTTAAGCTCGAACAATGTAAGGATGAAACCAAAATATGAAGGTACTAAAGGTAGAGTTGAAAAAATGGCCTTAAACCAATCCTAAAATATTCTTCAAAAATCTGATATCCAAAAATTAGTGTCGAGGTATGTTTTTGCTTCTAGACTCACATGTGAACCAGCCATCACTTACCAGAAGCTCACAGTTCATGACAATCGTTCTTGGTGTGGTTGCATCTGCTGGCGTTATCCTGCTAATTTCAGTGGGTTTAATGTACTTCCATGGAGTGTTATGCTGTGCGAAACTAAAGGGTATGTTCTAAAGCAACTGGCTCCCTGGCCTACCCTCTAACTTATCTCAGTGTTAAAAAATAGCCACATACATGTATCACAAAGAAAACTGTTGCAAGTACATATGTTCTTCATTATCTAAGTACCACCCCCACCCCCATTAGAGAAGCCTTGTGTGTCTTACAATACTTCCAGCATTGCCACTTTTCCTCTTTCTTACTCTACCTTTTTTCTTTTCCTCTCCTCCTTTTCTCTTTCATTCCCTGACTATGACTTCACTCTTATCCTTGACTTCATTTTTTGCCCTCTCTCCCTCTCTCTCTCTCTCTCTCTCTGTACCATCTTCCTCTTTGTCTAGTTCCTGCTGCTCATAAAACATTCTCTCTAGCTTATATGTATTAACTTTCACTTCCTTTTATCAATAAATCTTTCTCTCCCTCTCTTCTCCCACTCTTTATCTCTCACACAATGCGTTTGCAGTCATCTTAGCATGAACAATAAGAAATAACAGTTCAGTACCGAGACTGGTATTGATGTGTAAACAAATGATAAGGAAACTTATGTTAGAGATACGTGTATGATGTATATGTAAAGATCCATACACAGAAAAGGAAAAATAAGATGATGACGTAGAACTTGTCAAACATTAATTTTTAGAATGGCCATAAGATGAAGGAAAAATTGACTGCCACTCATAAATATACACGATTTGTCTATTGGGGGGGGGGGTTATTTACATGAAAATACAAATAGGTAAATAGTCTTTTGTTTTCAGACTTCAATGCTTTTCTCATTTTCATTTTTTTTTTTTTTTTTTTTTTTTTGTTTTGTTTTTTGTTTGTTATTGTATTACCATATATTAATTTGTAAACTAAAATTATTGTAATTCATGTTTTCTTCCTCAGCACGGAGAGAAGCTACATTAAACACAACAACCAATCCACCAGTGACGACATCCAAATCACCCTCCCAACAGGTTGGTATATATATTTGCAAGGTTTTCACTTTGGAGCATCAATCTTGTTTTGAAAATTATTCTTTAAGTCACTAAAAACACATCACCTTCAGGGTGTAAATCAAACAGTCTAGACATTCCTCACATTTTATTTCTTGTGAAAATATTTTCTTTGAAAACAGAAATTAATGTCTCTATATTTTGTCAATCAGTCTGAAATTGTCTAGGCTTCTTGAATATATATATATATATATATATATATATATATATATATTATTCAAGAACAATTGATATTCTGTGAATGTATATAATAAACTGAATAATGATTTTCAATCTAAGGTATCCCAAGAAGGCTATGCTGAACTTTCACTGACGCAGGAACACAAGTACGAGGCTCTTAAAACAACTAATAGTTCCTACATGGACATGAAACCCATTTCGTTTACCCATTCTGCCATCCCTGATTTTCATCCTTCTAGCAGTAATAATGATGAATATATCAGTCCCAGCTTTACACATAAGGAGCCTGAGCCTATGTATGCAAGTGCAGACAATTATGGTGTGACAAACACATACATGGAGATGAATCCTGAATTGCCAACCGAGTGCTGTTCCCACGGCTCTACACCTTATGGATCTGACAGCAAAGTATGTGCTGGTCCTTCTTTCAAGCAGAGGCAGAATGATCGAGTAGACACGGCGGAAGCTGTGTATACCAACACAGAGATCAAGATGCCAAATGAGGAACCTGATGAATCTCAGTATATCAATACCGTTCCAATAACAACGGATGATGAAGATGATGGGACAACCAGATATATGGAGATGAAGCCCCTGTCATCCACCACTCACTCCCGCTGCCATGGTCATCTAGATCTGCCATCTAGTTCTGAAAATGATGACTATGTTTGTCCATCTTTCACGCTCGGGGTGAACAATACCGCAGACACATGTGAAGCCCAGTATGTTAACACGGAGGAAATGACATCCCAGATGTGAGGGAGGGATTCTCAATGCACCAGTATTGTTCGCGAGGAAACACGATAAGATGTTACTACTTATTTTTTAGTAAAATTGTTGTATCCTATGAATACACACACATATGCATCGTTTCACCGTCTGGTGACTTGTCACTAAAAATCGGTTTTTAAGTAATATTTGACGTGTAAGTTCAAGTGCTACATGTTAAGCGTTTGCTACATAAATACCAGAGCAAAATATGACTGCTGAGGTCATTATCGTACTAACATGTGGTGCACATCCCTCTATACCGAAAAGTTAAGTGCAGTCATTTTTATCATCTCTTTAAGTGATTATGCAGTAAAGTGGCTATTACACTGTACCAAATATCTATCGAATAAATGGTCATTATTGCAGTATACATGGTATATAATTTGAATTAATACATTTGAGAAGCTATTGCACTTTTGGAATTAACCATTTGTCCTCACAATATGTACATAAGCATAATTAGAATGTAACTGTGATATTGTAAACATTGAAATGAAAACAGGATTTGCAAACTCAGGTATTAACCCTTTTTGTAAATTAATGACATTATAATGCAGGATGTTTTATATCATAATGTATCCCAGTATAATGTATTAAAATAATTTACATACTGTATAATACATCACACTCTATATATATATATATATATATATACATGTATTATGACATAAATATCATGGACATATAAAAAAATTCATCTGCAACATGAGAAATTGTAAGCACAATGGAAACGTTAATTTGCAAACCTGTGGAAAAACTATGACACGTTGGGCATAGTATAAATCAGTGTATGTTATCATTGATGAAGTTAGTATATTATCAAGATGTATAATCTTATGAGTGGATTTAAGAATTTTTGAATTTATGAATACAAAACATGGTACTAAATCAGTTGATCGATTGTAATAAGCAAGATATACATTATTTCATCACATATATCATGTAATTCCAATATCACAAGCACTTTGTAATGTATTAAGGTTTCCTGTAATATTTATTTGTAAATGTTAATAATGCATGCATCATTAACCCCCCCCCCCAAAAAAAAACAACAACAACAACAACAACACACAAACACAAACAAAACAAACAAAAAATCTCTCTCTCTCTCTCTCTCTCTCTCTCTCTTTCTGTGTGTCCCTTTCTGTTTCTCTGAATCTCTTTTGCAAATCAAATCAATATTAATATTGAAGTGTCTAAATTCCAATGAGAATTATGTTTGTCTTTTTTTTTCTAGAATGCATGTCAGTAAAACAAGAATTAATACATGTAATTGAGTTTAAGTGAATCAGCATGGCTGTCCAAGCACTGCTTCATGGAAATTTGTTTTAAAATAAAAGTTACAATAACTGATATAAGCTTCTGATATTGTTGCATTAGATTGGCTGTGAGTAAATTTCTCATAGAATTGTGGAAGTTGTTATTGATAAGAGATTTTATATAACATGCCAGTATAGATACTATCAAATCGAAATGTTCACATATACGTTTAAGCCTATTAAAATCTTTATTTTAAACTCTGACACGTATAGCCATTTAGAAATGACACAATGTACTATCTTTCAGAATTATGCAACTGAATAAATTTTCATAAAGCAACTCGGTCGTAAGAGAGTTTCATTCATGTTTATGAACAAACGCTCTTCAAATCAGTCAGAAAGACAGCCGTTTATCAGGGACAATGGGTGATTTCAAGTTCAGTGTTGAAAGCTGGTGTTGGTGTTGGGCAAAACTAGCATCAGCCACAACACCGAACCTGAAATGAAGCTGGTGCTGGGATTGACTTCACTAGGTGTTGAGCTATCAATAATGTGATTGGTATTACTTTTATAAACCCGAATTCGGTGTTGGGGCTGAAATCAGCAGCCCAATTCACGCTCTCAACACCAACACCAACACCAACACCGAACTTGAAATCACCCAATGGGGAATCTTATCGCTTTGAAAGAATGCATTAAACACGCATGATCTTTCAGTCACCCAGCACGTTGCCTGTTTTTTACAAATGAGGGGGAATGCGATCTGATTTGGGGCACGGCCAAGATGAATAAAATTCATGTTCCAAATGAAGCATTGAAAGAATCATTTTCAAAGTTAATGGCGTACTTCATTTTTGTAAAGTGTGAATGAATATGAACATATCAGAATATTCTGATATGTTCATATTCATTCACACTTTAAAAGAGGGGAGGAGAGATAGAAAAGGATATAAAATGAGAAAGAGGGGAGAGTTGAAGGGAGGAATGGAGAGAATGGAAGACAGAGAGAAAGGGGGAAAGCGGATAAAGAAAGAGAGATTAAATTGGACACGAATGTCATCTGGCTTGAAAGCAATATGCAAACTACCTGTGAACTCAGTAAAGATGAACAATACATGTGTATATGCATATATATATATATATATATCTATATATATATATATATATATATATATATATATATATATATATATGACTTCGTCAGTGTTCCATGCAGAATTTTTAAAAATATATATACAGGTACATTACTGTATTGTTATTGTTCATTCTTCTTCGGTATGGCAAAGTGGGACATTGACGGTGAAGAGTTATTAGTTGATATTTCTTTTTAGATGTTTCATTTTCAGTTTTATAAAAGACACAATGAGTGTGGGGGAATTTGTCTTGAATTAGTTAAACTATACATAGACTTTCTTGCCACTCAAAATAGCCATATTGTCTCTACTTGTCGTATTGCCTCTACGTTATAACATGTTAATGTCCACTTATATTATTATCATTGTTCTTCAGTATACAGTTAATTTATACGCGGTACATGGAAATCACAATAAAAGTACTCAAACCCGTGATTAAAAAACAAAGAGGTGAAGAGTTACCAGTTTACATTTATTTTAGCTGTTTCATAATAAGACTTCAATAGACACAACTAAGTGTTGGGGAATTTGTTTTGAATTGGTTAAACTACATGGACTTTCTCGCCATTCAAATCGTTGTTTTGTGGAAGACACAATCTTCCATAAAACAACGATTTATATGAAATGATTTCTAAACTTCAGTTTAGAAATCAAAAACAAAAAAATCACAAACAAAACAATATTGATTTCAGAAATCTGAAATTCCCCCCTCCCCCACCTCCCCCCCCCCCAAAAAAAAAAAATGTTATGGAAAATGACAGGAGGGTTTATAAGTTGCCTTATTGGGTTTGCTTTTCAAATTACCCAGCATAATTTACCATTGCCCTAAAGTACCCCGTGGATAGGGTTCTACACTTGCCGACTTTGGGTTTATAGAGGGCCCGGGGGGCCGGGGTAATACTCTTATTTTTTTAAAGAGTAAATGAATGCGAAATGAATCAATGAAGAGATTCCATCACTGTCTTATTGACTGTTTTTGTTTGTGTTTCTATAGGGGGGGGGGGGGGGGGGGTGCAGCCTGCCATGAAAACCTCGATGTACGGATTTTAGCCGATGTTGAGATCTCTATAATCGGTGACGATGTCCATCTTACTTGCAGCTTCATGCCTTCCGTTCAGAATGTCGATATAATTTTCGTAAAAGAGAATTCTACTATCTTAGCAAGCAAAGTATGTTTCAAAAATGGAGATTGCGAGAATTATGTTAAAAATGCTTCCACGATCACCTGGATGACCGATAACTATTACGCGAATCTGACGATTAATAAGTTGACAATCAGCAACAATGGGGACTATCAATGCATCGTCAACAGCATAAGATCGGATACAGTAACACTCGATGTGCTCTTACCAGGTTAGTGAGGCCTCACATTATTTTTTAGCTTATTTTCACTGCATGTATGTACCTCAATTTCATATGATCACTGGGAATAATTAATATAAGCCAAACAAAAAATAAAATATATGGCATAGCCTTTATTATCAGTATTCTCATAATAAAATTATTTTTCTTTTTCAGATAAGCCACGTTATGATTCAACATTTCAAATACACCAGACTTTCCCGGATATTCAATCAAGTCTTTTTAAAAACTCCTCTAAGAGCGCTTTATGTACAACATTTTCATAAACTATTCTGTTACTTATTTTTGTTTCTAATTTTTGGATGTGTGCATATAGGACAACCAGAATTTCCAGAAATAAGCTACGTTGATAGTCTGAGGGATGGTGAAGAAACCAATGTGATTTGCATATCCAACAACGGATATCCAGCTCCGCTAATCCACTGGTACATGGAATCAAATAACGTCACCAAAAACTCCTCTATTCATGCAACAATAAATTTAAATGGTCGTGTGAATGCTAGAAGTACTCTAATGTTTACACCATCACGTTACGATCACGGAAAACGCCTTATCTGTCAAGTACTTCAACCGACAGCACCCTCTATGAGGTCTAAGAATGATAGCAAAGTTCTAAATGTCCATTGTAAGTTAACCGAACCTAAATCAATTGAATAACTTTTTTTTTTTTAAGAAAAAGAAATGAATACCCACACACTATTTCTTTATAGGTTTATCAATTATGTCCTTTAAACATAGACGAAGATTTTTTTTTTCTTTTCATTTTTTATCATAAAAATTATGAATATCAAATCATTAATGGAAATCATTCTTTAGAACGGATTTTTTGATAAACGTAACGACTACTACCTTAGTTATTTTATTTTATTTTTTTTTTCTTGTACATGTATTCTATTACAACAAGGAGTTAGTAAACGTTGGGGCACTGCATTTAATTGATATGATACAATTATTTCATGTTTACATGTTATTGATCATTCATATAAAATCCTTTGCATCTCTCTATCTCTCTCTCTCTCTCTCTCTCACTATCTTTCTAATGCAGACTATCCTGTCATTGTCAACATTTCTGTTCAATGTCTTAAAGACGATAATCACTTCATCAGTGTAAAATTTTCATGTACATCAGATGCCAACCCACCAACCGGTAACTTCTCCTGGTATCACAATAGTACTATCCTCACTAACACGACTCGGCATCTCATTCTGTCTAGTGGGATCCAAGGTGAAACCCTCTCGACAAGTAGCCTAGTCATACATGATGTTCGACCGAGCAATTCGGGGAAATATGAATGTCTGGCTAGTACAGATCTCGGTGACGCCAACGCGTCTTTATACTATTCCAGTGAGTATAAAAACGAGAAAATGGCATCCATCAGTATGGCATGTCTAAAATATCATCGTACATGTATTCCTTCAATTCAAGGGGCATAAATGATTTCAAACCATATCTTCATATTTTCAACCATTTCAAAATATGTTCTCCACGTCTACAGTCATCCCAGATCCACCTTATTGGTTCATCGTCGACCAAAACCAGACGACATCTTCAACTCTCTTCGTTGCTTGGCAACCTGGATTCGATGGCGGGTTGCCCCAAAGTTTCACCCTGAAATACTGTGCAAACGACACGCAAGTCCAAGGTGAGGAATGTAAACGTGTCACCAACTTGACTGGGGAATCCCACAGGTTGACCGGACTGAAACCATTTACCTGGTACCGGTTGACTCTATGGGCGGTGAACAGCGCGGGGAACAGTAGTGCAGAGGAGGTAGTGACTTCAACAGCTCGTAAGTTTCTGCATTATATATATATATATATATATAATATAGCTATTCCATTTACATTTCCTGGTGAACTTACCAAAAACTCACTAAAGAAACAAACCAAAAAAAAAAACTTTCTCTGTTAGCTTTTTGTCTCTCTGTACTTTCCCCATTATCAGCAATTATTATTGATCTGAAGAGATATGTAATTTTATTTTCCTTTGATGTTAGTCTTTTATTCTCTCTTTAAGATTTCCTTTCTCTATTTATTTCAAGCAAGGTGATTAAAATGGATAGCCACTTTTCTTCATTCATTTCTGGCTTCTGTTAATATTTCTTTTAAAGAAAAAACATTCCCTAGATCAAGTTACCTCATCTCACTTTAAAAATAGAATTCAATCTTTATTTTGACCTCAACATCGTTTCCTGGAGAAGAATCCCCTTTTCCCCAAACTACATTTTAAATAAATTCATCTTGCTGGAATCTCTACAAAACAGACTGGTCTGGTAAATTACGTATTCCACCACACAACTGCATAGGATGTGTCTGAAAATGTGACCAAAAAAAAAAAGAAAGAAAAAAAACCCAGATCATAAGACCAATTTACTGTTAACTATTCTTTTTCAAATGTGGGCGCATATTTCCTACATATTGATCACTTTCTAAGGATCAACCCATTTTTAAAAAGATAAATCGAATACTCGATCGTAACTTAAAGTACAAAGTGTAACATTTAAAAGCAGAACAATACTGCAATGTCATGATGCCAGTTTTCCCGTCCAATTCTCACTTAATAATGTTCTGTTGATGCAGGCGTTGAGTAAGCCGTAACATACAATAGATCAATTGACAAAAGAAAGCTGTCGGAGTTATTTATAACTATTTCTTTCAATTCAAATCGAAACATTATAAACCGCAAGCTTGTAAGGACACAATCAGTTTTGAAACGTCATTAAATTTGTGTTCTGTGTCTTTTTTTCTTTATGCTTCCTTGTTTGGGTGATATACAGCTTTACCACCAGAGAGCTATGGTAAGGATAGATTTTTATATGAAGAAATTCTTTTCCATGTGGAATGGAGATGGTTGCGAGTAAGAACTAAACAATATCCGAACATACAGCCTTTCTTCAATTCGCGGAATGATATACATTGTACCACACTTTCATTTTGTATCAGTAAAGTGCCATAAACACTTAACACCCGACACTTAACACCCGTTACAGCGGAAGAGTGATTGTTTTCTCCTATATCTATTCTTGTTGTCAGTTGTTGAATTACGTCAACAACAAACCACTTTCAATCAACTGAATTCGAATAACAAATATTCAAATAAGATACCTCCCTCATGTGAAAGTTGATGAGGTATATAGATATTCCAGGCCAATGTTTAAATATACAACGAAGCCCTTCAAAGGGATGAAGTCAACCTAGGATTCTTCAGGTTTACTTAAGTTATTCAAGTCGAAATTCACAAATAAATTATGCTAGGCCTGTTTCATACCGGTCGCTAAAACAAAACAGAAAACATGTCAGTTGTGATATCTGGTCCGCATTTCTCTTCACAATAACAAAAGTTATTTCCTAGCTACTATGACTACCTTGTTGTAGGATCAAATACACAAGTCAGTCATCCTGCATGATCTGAAATAATGTTTGTCTAGAACAGGCTTTAAAAATATCTTTTTACACCACTTCTGTGATCTGTTAACATTCAATCACAATGTATTCAACTCCTTTACAATAATGAAAGAAAGAAATGTTTTACAATAAGTTCGGTTCGTAAGGACGAAACAACGGAGCAAACAGAACGAAATTTCCTTTATTCTACTTAAACCTCAAACCTTAACCATCACGCCTAATAATTATGTTTTAAGACTAAAGTTAATGTATCCAATTAAAAGTACTTTAGCTATTAACAAACTAAAGCATGGTGTGAACTTCATCACCCCCACCCCCCGAAACTTGTTACCGTATCTCTTCTTATCTTCTTCTCTCTCTCTCTCTCTCGCTTTCATTATACAGGTGTAACCATCACACGAAACAGAAAAGATCAGACCTTGATATTTTCAAAGGCGAACAAATCCTTAGAAGAAATCTGCTTCGTCATACAGAAGACATCCCAAGAGCTAAACTGCAGCTCTGTGGATGGAACAGATCGATGCATTAAACCTGGCACAAATGTCAGCTTCAAAACAAATGGTGACCCAATTGTTGTGACCTCTGGAAGGGGGCTATGCAGTGAACCGGCCGACCTAGCAGGTGAGGCTGATATGAATATCAAATTTATCTACCAACCATTCATGTGAAGACGGGAAAGGGATGAAGATCGCTTCGGGCATTTGCGATTCTCTATCGATTTCCATTGTGAACTCTTGTCCTAAATTTGATGATGGAAAAGGTATTATACAAACTTTAAATGAATCTGTACACCCACAAAACATTTTTGGGGAAAGGTTAAGAAATGAAAACAAAGCCCCTGGTTCGTTGGCATGCATTTCAAACATTCTGTATCATTATTTACTTAACTTTTGTATAGTGTGAAATGGACAATGACACAAGCATTTCATATTACATGTACAACAGTGTGATTAATACCCTTATATGTAGAGGAGCACGTGACGAATGTAGTGAGATCATGTTCGGCTATGTGTATTGGGTGAATTCAATTGTGTTTGCTTATATTCATCTGTGTGTGTTGCGATTACATAAATGCCATTTGAACGTAAAAGAAGTTTCACTATGCAAAGCAAATAACAATTGCTACAGGAGAGCTTTATAAAAAGGTATTTAAGCTCGAACAATGTAAGGATGAAACCAAAATATGAAGGTACTAAAGGTAGAGTTGAAAAAATGGCCTTAAACCAATCCTAAAATATTCTTCAAAAATCCGATATCCAAAAATTAGTGTCAAGGTATGTTTTTGCTTCTAGACTCACATGTGAACCAGCCATCACTTACCAGAAGCTCACAGTTCATTACAATCGTTCTTGGTGTGGTTGCATCTGCTGGCGTTATCCTGCTAATTTCAGTGGGTTTAATGTACTTCCATGGAGTGTTATGCTGTGCGAAACTAAAGGGTATGTTCTAAAGCAACTGGTCCCCTGCCCTACCCTCTAACTTATCTCAGTGTTAAAAAATAGCCACATATCAAAGAAAACTGTTGCAAGTACATAATATGTTCTTCATTATCTAAGTATCACCCCCACCCCCATTATAGAAGCCTTGTGTGTCTTACAATACTTCCAGCATTGCCACTTTTCCTCTTTCTTACTCTACCTTTTCTCTTTCATTCCCTGACTATGACTTCACTCTTTTCCTTGACTTCATTTTTGTCCTCTCTCCCTCTCTCTCTGTACCATCTTCCTCTTTGTCTAGTTCCTGCTGCTCATAAAACATTCTCTCTAGCTTATATGTATTAACTTTCACTTCCTTTTATCAATAAATCTTTCTCTCCCTCTCTTCTCCCACTCTCACACAATGCGTTTGCAGTCATCTTAGCATGAACAATAAGAAATAACAGTTCAGTACCGCGACTGGTATTGATGTGTAAACAAATGATAAGGAAACTTATGTTAGAGATACGTGTATGATGTATATGTAAAGATCCATACACAGAAAAGGAAAAATAAGATGATGACGTAGAACTTGTCAAACATTAATTTTTAGAATGGCCATAAGATGAAGGAAAAATTGACTGTCACTCATAAATATACACGATTTGTCTCTTGGGGGGGGGGGGGGTATTTACATGAAAATACAAATAGGTAAATAGTCTTTTGTTTTCAGACTTCAATGGTTTTCTCATTTTCTTCTTTTTTTTAAATGTTATTGTATTACCATAGTAATTATAAACTAGTAGGTATAAACTTTCCGAATATCAATCATCTCATGTTGCTGATCTGTAATAACAAATAAGTACATGGATCTTCTTTGAAACAAATCTTATCATAAAATGTTATAAAAAAAAATAGTGAACAAGTTTATTTGTGTGTGTTTTTTGCGATAAAATACAAAAAAGGAACGACTTTTCCATTATCTGTCTTGCTATTTGAAACTTATTAAAATTATATTCCTTCCTCTTTATATTTCATCTTGTTCTTTGCTGTCAAAGAGGGGAATGGAAAAAACGCTCGACCAGAAGGCCAAACAGTAAGTCTATTGTCCATTCATTGTTCATTTATCATTACTTTCATATCCTCAACAATAAACATTCTGAATTCCATTACTTTTTCTAGGTAACAAATATATTAGGTAAAGTAATTTATAGTCACATCAAGTAGCGTCATTCATGTATCTGCTAATCCCTTTTGATGTGTCATACATGAATTGTTAGAAAGTTTTTCAGTGTCACTGGCTACACTATGTCAATGGCATTTTAAGGCACTGGCAGAGGCTCATGTTAGCATCCCAAGTATTAAGTGGTGCTATCCCTTTCAATGATCTCAGTAAAAGTTTTGTACATGTACATGTATACTTTAAAGTTCATTCCTATTTTTTCAATATGCATGTAAATCACAATATTTTATGCATTTTCTCACAGGATTTCCACTTTTTAAATGGCAAAGTTGGTCAATGAAATTTTTCCCCGCTCCAACATCAAGCTTTTCTCTTGAAGCAAATTCTGAATCAAAAGTAGTCTTTTTTGCCCACAAATGTATTTATGATATATCCACGTTTTAATTGGTTTATTCAACTTGATGTTAAAGTTGAAAAACCTATTTTTGAGCTATAGTTAAACATGTTTTAACATAAAATATAGACATGTATTAATCACAGCTGACATCCCGCTTTCTATTTGGACTTTACGCATGTTTTATTTCTTTTGCTACATACATAGGTGGATGATGATGGTTTGGTCTACACCTCTGTCGCACACAACCGCGACCATCCCCCTAATGCCCCGCCCATACAGACAGAAGAAGCAACCGTCTATGCCTCCCTCAACTCTGATGCCATGAAAAGCCGCAAGGGAGAGCTGAAATACTCCGACACAAAGGCAACAACACCAGACGGACAACCTATGTACGGGAACTACTTAGTGAAAAAAAGAAAACAAGAACAGGCCAGAATGCCGCCGCCCGTACAGACAGATGACGCCTCCCACAATGCTACCGCCATGGGATGCCACGAGGGAGACATGAAATTCGGTGATAAAGGTCCTGTTACACCGGACGGACAGCCCATGTATGGAAACTACTTGGTCAAGATGCGAAAAGAAGAGAAGGCGAAGGAGACTGCAGGTACACCAAATGTTTTTGAAATGTATGGCATTTAGGCACTTGCATGTACATATAGCCCTTGCCCCCTCCTTTTCACCCAAAAATAGTTGATATAAGCTACTGAAATCGTTGCATATGATTGGCTGCAAGAAAATTTGTTATAGAATTGTGGCAGCTGTTATTGATAACAGGTTTTATGACACATGGTCTTGGATTTTGTCTTCATCTAGAAGAATGTTAACAGATACTTTCTAAATGGAGATGAAAAATAACAAGAGGTAAACACATAGAGTCTAAATCTGAACAAAACTTGCATTTTTTTCCCCCATATGAATGTATTTGTATCACATGTCACACTGTACATATTCATCACTTTTAAAGCTTACAAGAAGATGAAAGGTAATTAAATTTAGAAAGGATAGCATGATGTCTGTTCATATACCGAATCTAATAATGCAATACTGGCTAACTTCTAAAAGCAGCATTCATGAATATATTTCACTAGTACTGAGATATGAAATAAAGCTTCATGTGTATTTTTTTTTTTTTTTTTTTTAGTGGAAAATACAAAATACCTGCAAAATATCTTTTGAATCACACATTACCCCAAAATAAAGTTTTAATGCATCCTATAATTGCCTCTCAAAACATTTAAAAAAAAATATATAATGGTCAACTGCTAAACCAATTAAGTATTGTTTGAGGATATACATGTACTTATATTCTCTCAAACAGCTTCATTTTACAATAGCCAACAATTGCTGAACCAGTGTTGGAGGATGTATTTCTCTTTTGTTTGATGAGATTGGTTGATTACGACATACAGTTATATCAACGTTACAATGCTATTACAATTCCTTTCTTCTTCCCCCCCCCCTCCCCCCCTCCCCCCCTCCCCCCCCCCCCCCAATATGACCTTCATTATTATCCTGCTATATCTCAGTGCTCAATTTGACGTGAATAGAAACATAACAAAAAAATAGTGAAACACTTACATCAAAATTGCTATGCGCATTTATTATTATATTCATTAGATTGTGTATGATTTAGGGTCATACTGCAAAAAAGTAAATAAAATGTGTAGCCGATACATGTAGATGATGTCATTGTATTATGTCAGACATGCATTCCTATATTTAGTAAGAGTTACCCGATTTATCAGGATTATAAAGTCTTTGCTATGAATTCAAATATTTTTCTATTTAAGATATCACAAACTAGTAATTTGCAATTTGTATGAAATTCTTGCTGTATACCAAACTTACCTAAGTATGTAGCCACTGTACAAAGATGATTGAAACTTTTTACCAACACTGTATTAACAAGTATGTTAGGAATGAGTTGAATAATGTAATTTTCTTATGACATTGTTTTGAACAACTGTTAATTGTTTGTTTGTTTGTTTGTTTGTTTCATTTTTAAAAGTATCATTCAACTGTAAATAATGATACAAATTTGTACTGATTACACTTATAATGAAAGGATTGACAAATATTTGGACATAACAAATTATCTTCTTTATGTTATTACATGTACCTATCAGTGCACTACAGTATTATGAGAGGTTGTGTAACCCATGCTATTGCACTCGACTGTGAATATGATAAACATTTGCAATTACATTTGTAATTATTACAAGAATATCACTTTGGGGGGAAATTATATTCCCTGTAAAATATTTCATGAAGTGAATTCCTTAGAATTGAATTTCAACATGAATGTATAAATCAAACTTTACTTAACAAAAGTTGCATGGAGTATATACATGTAGGTTTAGGATATGTATCTTAATTTATCAAGTGGCCTGCATGCCGGGAGTTTTATCTGAGAAGTTAAACCTACTGATTGTTAAGATAACAGTGAAAATGTACAAGATAATTAGAAGCATCTGCTTATTATTTTTAATTGAAAATCCAATCATAACGTGACGTATATTCAATTCACATTTTGTCGTGATGAATACAAAAGTTGAAGGGTAGGATAGTATAGTAGATATTTCTAAATATCTTCCGTTCCTTTTTTTGCATCATCTTTTCTCGATATCATAAAACAAAACAGATCGAGCAAGCAGGTCTTCATAATAGAAATAAAGGTTTCATTTCCATGTATATAAACATCATTCACATTATTGCAGAAATCATGTTAAACTGAAGTTTAATTCTAGGATTACAATTTATCTTTTACTTTACTTCTTAACTCTCTAGGTCAACGCTTATTAGGCACTCATTTTCTATTAGAAGTCATTACTCATTAAATAATAGTTCATCTGTATTTCTGTATATTTCAGATCTGTTCCTGAAAATGAAACTGATCAAATTGTCTGGTTCAATGTCAATCCCGAAACAAGGAACTCTAACACATTGCAATATGACAAGTAACAAATATACTCTTTATAATGCAGTTCAATAAAAGCTGTACAAATAAATCGATACATTTTCAGGGTTAATCTTTACTAGTGTGAGAAAGTAGGTTACGTAGATGATTAAGCTGTTGTATGCATTCTTCTCTCTGCTTGCAGAGGAATTGCAGCATTTCATCGTCCCCGAATTCCTCGCTGTCAGAGCTAGTTCTGGACTCTAAGTCGAGGGTTCCAATTTCAACAGGCTCTGAGATGTTGTCTGAAATTAAAAATTTCAAACTGAACAAACTGACTGCAAAGTAGACAAACATACTGAAGAAGAATGCAACAACAATAAATTACAAAAGAAGTACCATAACAAAGACAAACATAAGAAAGCTCAGAATATAGTGAAAAGAAAGCAACCAATTGAAATATGTAAGAAAAAAAATGAGGGGGAAATGCAAGTGAGCAAATAAGATATAAGGAAAATAATGGATAAAAGAATGCATATAGTGGTTGATGAATGATGAGACCAAGGAAAGATGGGATGCGTATGACAATATGAAAGAGTTCACCCGAGAGACCATGAACATGTGGGAGAACATGCGAAAAAGATCCTAACGAATGATGTCAAGGAAGATAAAAATATGGATGGGGGGGGGGGGGGGGGAGACCAAAATATGCAAAAAGGGGTAAAGATGATGAACAGATTAATCGAATAAAGTTATAAATTTCCTCAATGAATTCAAATGTATTTGGTGCATTGCTCAATACCAAAGAAAGAAGCATCTTATATAAAGACAATCACAACTTGTTAAGACACCAAACCGAATGGAAACAGTGTTTGTTGATTTAAGCACCATTTCAAATTAATCAGTGTCATCCTTCAAGCAAGCACTATTATCAATCATTGACACATTCTATTTAAACACTCTTCAACACACATTTAATAGTTCAATTGACTATGAGAAAGGTTGGAAGATAATCCACGATTTTGCTCACTACAGTAAACTTCATAGAGGCACTGATATGAAATGATATAAAATGAATGTACTTGGCATGTATGTTGTTCACTTTTTTCTAACAAGAAAGAAGGGGGAATTTTATACTTCAAACAAGGATGTTTCAAAATATATTGTTTCAATTTATTTCTATGAACATTCCAGGTTTACATATCCATTTATGTTTTTACTAAGTGTCTGGCACATCCGTGCTTCTTATGGTGGGAAAGATAGTCTACAAATTTTCCACTGAAGTCGAGAACGGCAGTAACTTGTTCCCTTTAAACTGAGTTAATTCCCTTCTGGGTCTAAGCAGAGAATATGTACAGATTATCATCTACCTCTTGACATTCTCTGTCTTGAACGGTCATCGATTGGTGGAGTAAACATTAGAGTATCTTAACTCAAGACCGATGACCTAATGCTGGAGGGAGTTAACTTTTGACTGGATGGTATTGACCTTCGACCTAGGCGAAGCTGAACATCCTGTTAGAGATGACAGGTGTAGTAAAGGGGGAAAAGATGGTGAAGATGGATCTTTAAAGTTGAGGAAGTTTTTAAAAACAAATGAACGTGAAATTCATCTTTTCTTCTCCCTAATGACAATGTAACAAAACCGTAAATGAGGTTTTGAAAATCTTATGTAACATAACATCACATGAAGAAGGAAATACACTGAGTATAACAGATAGGCAGACAGGCAAAATAAAGTCATCATCATCATGAAACCACGTCTGATTGAGAAGCAAAGAGTAAAAGAACACTCCAACATTTCAAAACTGACGAATGATTAATTTCTCTGAGAACCCATTAATATGTGTTGTGATTTTAACGACTATCATTAAAAGAGTGTACTTATTCACAAGGTTTTAATCAAACAATCAAGCAACAAAAAAAGAAAAAAAAAATAAACAAATAAACATTTGAAAAAAATATATTATTTGCTATCACTCTTAGACACTGTTCAGAACACATGCTGACTTGACGTGATTGATTCAGTTATGTATACCAAATGAAATGTGGGTGATATCAAAGAGAAAGTCATGCCAGGGCAATGTAACAAAGAGTTAAATTCAGATTCCAATAAGATCAATGGGTTATTCTACACCACCCAAATCACAAGATCATCTACACTTACAAATTGTAAATATCAGTGGTCATTTTTGAAGAGTGATCTATCATGCTTACGCTATGATGTGACTGTCATACAATTCGAGTCATCAAAAGATCAGTGTACCTCAAAAGTCATACAGGCAGGCAATGATGGAAGACGTTCTTGTTTTCATAATGGTGGTCATGAAAAAAATAACTAGAATGAAATTGTTCATTCTACTAATTAGAACAATATTTCCCTGATTAATAGAGCATGATCTTTATTAATGCTAAAGCAGTCTTTGTCCTATCATCTCTATTGCATTTCCATTTTTTATCCTATATCTTAAATCCCCCAACAAATTTCGCCACGCATTTAAAACCCCTTACCGAGTCACGTGACCTTCCATTACCTCATGTCGGCCAGAAAAAGGAGAATTTCGGAGTTTTGTGCATGGGAAACTGCATTTCACCATATTACTTCTTTATCACCTATAATTTCTTATTCAAGATGTAATTATCATTTATTCTATATGAACATTGCTTTATATAACACTCCGAAACAGCAGACAAAAAACAAAAACAAAAAAAAAATCACTGAAGAAAGCACCCGTTTACAGTCAGTATTTTTTCTTCTTCATTGCCAGGTAGGATAAACTGAACATAACCAACTTTAGATTGTTCTAACATCATAACAATGGTTTTGATTTTTCTTCTAGGCAACTTCATTGACACAGTAGGTTCGAGTCATGTGTACGGCAACACAATGAGGAAGTAAAATTTCAATACACGATAATCATGAAACCAAAACTAATTCACATTACACTGATGCTATCACTCTACAATATCTGAATACAGTACTTCGGTAATTGTTATTCTCGTTATCACTAACCCCTCTGACATCGTTACTATTTCAACTGCATCATAGACGTAAACATAGATGTAAGCGCCCTCAAATGCAAACCTTAGAAATGCACAGGAGACAGTTTCGAGTACTCTATGATATTTTTTGTTATTAAAGTACTGAATAAAAAGAAGTGATATCTTGATTTAAGGGATATTAGGATCTCTAAAAAATAAAACAAAACAGAGCATATAAGCATAAAAAATGAACTTCTGTACAATCTTCATATGCCTATCAAATGCAAACCATAGAAATGCACAGGGGACAGTTTCGAGTACTCTATATTTTTTGTTATTAGAGTACTAACTAAAAAGAAGTGATATCTTGATTTAAGGGATATAAGGATTCTATCTAACATCTCAATACCCATTTGTAACAAATAAAGCAAAACAGAGCACATAAACATCAAAAGATAAACTTCTGTACAATCTTCATATGCCTATCATTATGTTACAATTAAAAAAAATAAAAAAATAAAATAAATAAGAAATAAAGGAACAGAGGGATCAAAACTTTGGAGCAGATTTCGACTCTATTTCTTACAAACTAAGACAAACAAAGCCTAATATTATAGCTTATAATTAAACATAGTAACCTCTGCTAACAACATGACAGTTATTCATTACACGCATACATGTACCATTATGTACATGTTTGAAATAGTAAAGGGTCTAGGGTTTAATAAATGTATTTTAAGGATGTTTTGCAGATAGATGAACATAACATGTATTGTATTATTGGCCTCTGAGAAGAAGAAGAAGAAGGAAAAAAAAAGACATAAGATGATAATTGTTACACAATTACTGTTTTTAGTTTTATTCGAGTCTTAATTCAATGAAGCATGGGTTCACCGCCGTTATGCTTAAGCTGTTACAAACAAATTGATTGACGCTTCTACATCATCTGCATCATATGTTCTTGGCTATTGCTTAGCAACAGGGCTTGTACCATCTGCATTGGTAGTGGTGGTAGTTGTTAAGTCCTCCTCCTGCAAATCCATCAGGGTTCTTGTTCTGGTTGATGATGCTTGTGGCTGGTGAGATGTTTTTGTGTCTCCTACATCTGTCTGTTTTCCAGCATCTAGAATAAGACTTTCTTCTCTACCAGGCCTAGTACGTCATCTCCCCGAAATCCTCTAATGATGTCGTTCAAGAATTACTTCTTGTTGCATCACACTGAAACGTTTGTTGCTCTCCTTCATTATCAGCAATTACAAGCTCTACTTCATCTTTTCTTGACTCAGGTCCATAAGGGTGTCTTATCTCGTGCTGTTAAAATAGCGTTGGTACAGTGAACCATGTTTGGTCTTCACAAGGTAACATTGTTTTTTCTTTGAGGCAAATTTATAGATACATTATTTTTAACAACCGATTCTCTTATTTAAAAAAAAAAAGTCATCCTCATTACGTTGTCCATTCCCGTCGGGCGATGATGCATTTTCCCATGTCCTGCATATTCTACTTTGTCCTTCACATCCCTTACTGTATGCATGTGGGGAACCTTTTTAATCATAGGGCAGAATATCACATGGCAAATGCAAATGAGGGGTAACGTCGGGTACTCTGTTGGTTTCATTTCCCCTGTGGGTTCTAACACCTTGAATGTTTGGGATACCTATAGGACAAACAGTCTGACATGACAGTTCCTAATTTCCATCCTGCATGGTAGGCCCTATCACTTCCCAATGTCCTTCCTTGTTGAAGACAAATAGTTGATAAGCAGAAAGGGAACTGCTACAACTCCCTCTTCCCGTCTAGGTGGCAATGGATTGCGGGATGGGATCTATCCCGTGTGTGGATTGTGGCGGCGTCTTTTACAGGCACCTGTTGGACGTTGCTTGCAACTATCGCTTCTGTCAGGAGCCTCTGCTATTGTAGCCTGGGATGGAAGTCTGCACGCTTGGGATCTGCATCTTCCTGAACCGTCTAGAAGGTCAGTGACTGAACACCACAAGAGCGAAAAACAAGAGTCACGTAGACTTAAACCACACGAGGATGTAAAATAAAAGATGAATGAGAAATTGTATGACGCAAATATTGAAATACTACAAGAGCGAAAAACAATGACAAAACAAAAATAATAAATAAACCACATGAATCTAGTTTTTTAGGTTTTGAATAATAAAGATATTTGCTTAAAACAGTGATGATGCAGATTTGATGCTTACTATAATATTTTCTGATAATCTTGAATCACTCAACCTAAAAAGAGACCCAAATGTTCTGTACAATTTCAAGCAAAAAATAGAAGAGATCAAAGGGCGTAATTACCATTTCTCTTTCTCTCTTTTTTTTTTTTGAATAAAAAATAAAACAATTATCTCTCATAAAAAGAAGAAAAACCCATATTTTCAGACTAAAGCTTCACCATATTATGGAAATCGTCAATTAGTCCATAAGAAGATAAGATATCATTCCCTGTGTCCAACTGGCAGCCATTTTTATAAATAAAAACGGCCTACCTTTTCTCCTCCTTCCTTCCTGATGTCACACGCCGTATACAGTATACGTGAATAATGCTACTACACACGGATCGTGACGTCAGCTGTTACCTTCCATGGAGATTTGCTCATTTGAATGAGGAGTTGTATTTTTTCACATGATGCGCAATTGCTCAGATTCTTTTTTGTAATAAGCTTGACATCGAGTTATTAGCTTTATAGAAACTTTAATGTTCGACTCACACTTAACAGGCATGACAACATGACTCTCCTCTGGATCCAAAACATCGTATATGAAACGTATCTGTCATATATGGCAATATCACCACAAGGTGGCGCTGTTAACTTTCCTAACACAGACTCAGCTGAGTCATATCATTACATCCCCCTTTTCATGAAGAAATGCAATTATAGTACCTGGTATATCTATCATATTTAGCTATCAAATCTAGAACCATATAATTCCAAATTTATGTGATAATGAACTTAAAATTAAAGTTCCAGTTCAGTCCAAAGTTTGTGGTGTGGTTATAGTGTTTCATTTCAGTCCCGGTTCTTCAGTGTTCAAACTTGCTTGCTGCTGTAGTGAACTTTCTTGATCGCTTTTCAATTCAATGCTTGGTCAACATCGCTTGAGTAATACTTATTTCAAAATCAGCTTAATACAACACTTAGTACACAACACTTAGTACATGTATGTAAATGAGTAACCGAGTGGACTATCAGTTACTCTAACTGCACTAGAGGATTATTCTGCCTCTGAGATAGCACAGTTTTCCGACGTTTACTCTCACAATACTAAACCAACTATTTATAACACAACATGCAATAAATGTCTAACTATACTACTATAAAACTAACATGAGTGAAGGGGTGGACTACCCAACACTCTAAACTGTACAAAAGGGGTTTATTCTGCCCCTGTATATTTGTACAGTTACTATTTACAAATCTAACCTAACAGGGCACATTCGTGCTCTCAGAGGGTAGCGGCGTTCCCGCTCATGCAATGGTTCGCTCACGCTAGGATTTTCTTGCGACGGAGCGTTGTTGGTTGCATTTGTCGAAATCCCGCTGTCCTCGTGGTCATCGACGTAGAGACTTTGTTTACGCTCTGGTCGCTTTTGGAGATGACGTCTATTTCGTCGATAGCGATTTCCTCCTTCCCCTTCAATGATGTACGAACGAGGGGACTTGTCTTTCTCGATGACGACTGCTGGTTTCCACACCTTACCGTCTTGGTACAAGACTCTCTCACCCGGTTGCAAGGTTGACAGATCTTTGGAACCCTTGTCGTAGAACCGCTTTTGTCGTTCTGGCAATTCTTTCTTTCTCTCCAGCAGGAGCTCTTGACGCACAGGTTGTGGTCCAAGTAGTCTGCTCGAAGTGGGAAGCGTGGTGTTGGTCCTTTTACCCATCAGCATCTGTACAGGCGATGGCAGCCTGTCTCCTGGCGTATTTCTGTAGGCCAGAAGAGCTAGATGAACATCTTCACCCTCTTCTGCTGACTTCCTCAAGAGGTTCTTAGCTATCTGCACAGCTTTTTCTGCTTTCCCGTTGGACTGCGGGTATCTTGGAGAAGATGTTGTGTGTGTCAATCCATATTCGACACAGAACTGGTGAAATTCTGCACTGGCATACTGAGGGCCATTGTCTGATATCATCTCTTCAGGAATGCCATATCGTGCAAACTGCTGCTTGCATATTGTGATCACAGCTCTGCTTGACGTACTTGCCAGCTTGTTGATTTCAAAGTAGTTGGAATAATAGTCTACCAAAATAAGGTAAGTAGACCCAGCAAACTCAAACAGATCACTTCCAACTTTTTGCCATGGTCTGTCAGGTATATCATGACCATGCATAGGCTCTTTCTGGTTACTGGCTCTGTGTGTGCTGCAGATATCACATCTTTCAACTGTCTATGCAATTTCAGCATTCATTCCTGGCCAGAACAACACATCTCTTGCCAGTCTCTTGGTTTTTTCTACTCCTTGGTGGCTCTGATGGAGTTTTACTAGCATCAGTTTCCTCAGTTTGATAGGAATGATCACTTTCTGCATTTTGAAGAGCAGGTCACATTCAGTAGTGATCTCATCTTTGTACTGCCAGTACTGTCTGATGTCTGCGTCTACATCCTGACGTCTCTCAGGCCAGCCTTCTTTGACTCTTTCCATCAGCTTACAAAGCACTTGGTCTGCTAGAGTTTCTTTCTGCAACTCATCAAGTCTAGCTGGAGACAATGGAAGATAGTCTACCATGAATACTGCTATGTCTTGGCTCTCCTCACCATCTTCACTCTCAGGAATGAAATCTCTGCTAAGAGCATCAGCGATGTACATCTCTGTGCCTCTCTTGTACTGCAATGTACAATCATATTTTTGCAGTTTCAGCAGCATTCTTTGTAGACGTGGTGGGGTATCTGCAAGAGGCTTCTTCATGATTGACTTCAGTGGTTTGTGATCAGACTCGATCACAAATTTTCTCATGAACACATACTGGTGGAATTTCTCTACTCCATACACCACAGCTGCTAGTTCTTTCTCAATTTGAGCATAGCGTTTCTCACATTCGGTGAAGGCCTTGGATGCATAGGCGACTGGTTTCTCGTTCTGAAGGAGTACTGCCCCTACGCCGTTCTGCGATGCATCCACACTCACTACTACTGGCAAAATCACATCATAGTATTGCAGTATGGGAGCTTCTGTTGCCATTTTCTGCAATTTCTTAAAAGCTACGGTTTGCTCTTGATTCCACTGCCAGTCATGCTCCTTTACCAAGAGCTTCCTCAGAGGTGTGGTCACTTCTGACAAGTTAGGAAGAAACTTTCCTAGATAGTTGATCATTCCTAGATACCTCTGAAGTTCTTTCTTGTTGGTAGGCTGCTTCATGTTTTTGACTGCTTCCACTTTCATCATGTCAGGTTTCAGACCATCAGCAGTCAGCAAGTGACCAATGTACTTCACTTCGTCTACTGCAATTTTGCACTTGCTTTCATTCAGTCTGACATTGTTCTCCTGCAGCCTCTTGAACACAGCTTCTAGGCGTTCATCATGTTCTTGCCTTGTCGTTCCCCAAATCAGGATGTCGTCCATCACAACATCTACGCCTTCAAGATCTTCCAACATTTGTGACATTGTTCGTTGAAAGATTTCTGGAGCCGAGTTGATACCAAAAGGCATTCTGGTATACTTATACCTTCCAAATGGCGTGTTGAAGGTGCACAGATCAGAGCTTGCTTTGTCCAGACTTAACCCGTTGACAACGGGAGCCGGGAATATCCGGTCCCCGTAGGAGACAGTCATATACGGGAGCCGGGTTTATACGGTTCCCAAATTATGGTCACTTGGACCCCTTTTAACGCTTTAAATACACCTTTTAACATGGCTTTTCTGCACCCATTTTAATATCAGCATTAAGTTTACCAAATAAACTACACCTTCCCGTGAAGTCCTGATAATCACATACCATTTCTCACTATTTTGAAGCATTTCAAAAAAATATTCCCGTACATCCATCGACAAAATTTGCGTATACCAGTGCACATTAACGATCGTCCCTGGTTTCTCAGATTTTCAGTTTCGCAGATCCTCTCGGACATGCATTTATTGTATGTGCTTCATAACTCCTGGGAGCAGCGCAAAATAGCGAACGAACGCCACTGGGAAGGGCCACAGAACTCCCAAAGACGTGGGAAGGGCGCACACGCGCGGAAGCCAACGAACACCGGAAGTGAAAACCTTGAGCTTGCTTGCTACATGTATGTACTGTGCTTGATATGCGTGTAAAGAAGTTAAACCCGTATTCCTATAAACTTATACTACGCCAGTTTCCAACTAAGATTTAGGCTGTTGGCATTAGTCCTATAGTTATAGCTAACAATAAGCAATGTTTGACGATTATGGACACTGTTCTTTTCAAACTGGACAATAGGTTCGCTTAGCTTAGGAGGAACAATGGTAACTGTAACCATTGGTAACCACCTCGCCGACTCTCAAAAGAAGAGGATTATAGGATGACTAATTCATCTTTGTAAGGTAGCGATGACTGCAAATGTACACGAAAGTGCCGTCTTTGTAAATAACTAAATTGTATATTGAGACCCACATGTTCTAAGCTTTGACACAAAATGTGTTCACCCCCCCCCCCCCCCACCCAGCGCTGTCTAAAAAAAAGTCCATTAATTTCTAAGAAGAAAAATAATTCAGCAGGATATTAGTTACTGGGAAGTGAATGAGCGAGAGATATTGCAGGAGTAGGCTTACTAATCAGGAAAGGTCGCAGTATAGTACATATAGAAAGCAAAATAGTGCAACAAAATTTGATCAATTTTTCCCCTTTTTTTTATCAGTGAATTGTCATCTGTATGTATTTCTTTTTATTGCAACTCTGTTTCCGAGTCATGTTGCCATTCTAACTGTCATTCTTTTACTTCCTTTCATATTGCTTATTCTGTAAATCTAAATTTCATGCTCGAAAAGAATGCACTTTTTATTTTTATAGAAATGAACATGGAAATAATTGAAAATAAATGTACTGTCTTTATTTCAAAAATGGTATTTGTCAGTACATAAACACGGCAGAATGTTAGATTACCGACGTTTCATTTTACGTTTAGACTTGTGATTTTTTTCCTATCGCGGGAAATGAAACGCTTAGTTGAAATACGAACAGAATGAATCGGACAAGGTGTATCATACCTGAACACATAAGTGTAGAAACATTTCACATGCTAAAGATACGAAGTGTGAAATGTGAAAAATATTCAAGACCGACACAGGTTCATCAGAATCATTTTAAAACTATATCACCATAACAAATAGTTTTGGAATTTAGCAAGGGTATTGGCGGGGGATAAAAATTTTATATAATGGGAAAACAATAATTCTCATAAATTATTCTGGGTAAAAAGATTTCATGGCCCCTTGAGCCTTGGTAAGGCCGGTGGGATACTTCCCCCCCCCCCCCCCATCCCCAGTGCAAGAGCACCTGGAGATTCGGTGGGGTAAATGAAATCATGTTCTTTGCACAAAATGTCCGGAAAATTTTCAGCCTCCCCCCAACCCCTTCTTGAGATTCGAGATTTGTTCCTGTGAAGCAGAAGCCCATGCATCGATGAAAAATGGAATCCCCATCCCAAGATGGCGCCTGGAGAATCGGTGGGATAAATGAAATTATGATATCCTTTGCACAAATGTCAGGAAAATGTTTGCTCCCCCCCCCCCCCACACCACTTCTTACGATTGGAGATTCGTCCCTGTGAAGGTGAAGCCCATGCATCGATGAAAATGCCCCCCCCCCTCCCATCCCCCGATAGTGCCTTGAACATCAGTGTGATAAATGATGTCATGTTCTTTGCACAAACTGTCGGGAAAATTGTCACCCTCTCCCCTTTCTTACGATTCGAGATTCGTCCTTGTGAAGCAGAAGCCCATGCATGCATCGATGAAAAATGTAACTCCTTGAAGTAAATAATGAATAGCTTGATGTTTCTTTCTTCATGTCTCTCTCGCTATTTCCCCCTATCACCTCTCTAAAATGTGTTTTGGTGTTGAATTTTATACCTTACATACCTATGTGCATCTTTAAAGAGTCTCTTGCCCGCATAATTTATATCAACTTTCTAGTTTCTAAATTTGGCGAACGAGTGAAGTAAGTAAGAAAAGAAAGGAAAATAAGACACCCCCCTCTCCCTATGGTTGTGCAGTATTTGATCAACTACATTTTCGGGAAGGAATTGGGGAAGGAAGTTGGGAACGGGACGATACCATGGACTTGAGAAAGATGAAAGAGGAATACAGCAGGCTGGCTGACACTTTCAACTAGCGAACACGCAGATAACGAATGACAAGAAAATAATGCGCTATTTTCTCTTTCAATTATTACAAATTACAAAATTACGGATACTAATATGAGCAGAATGGGTCTTTGGCACACTACCGCTGGATGTGCCGATGACGAATTTTGTTTATTGGTTTCAGTAATTCTCGTATTAAAGATGTAGGCCTGCATGAACTTCAAATAAAAATAAAGCAATGATGTAGATCTAGATATAAAACATAAATATCACATTCCGATGAATAAAATTCTTTCTAAAACACCCCTCCCCTATCACATTGTTATAAATGTGTTGGTAGTTTAGGCCTATTTTCGTAAAAAATATGCCCTTATCTTATTGGATGATGTGACAACATTTTTATCATTTCATCACTTCTCCTGAACCATTGCGCCACAACCCCAATGGAACGAGATTCGTCATTGTCAGCCCCGTAAAGGAGCGAGCAAAAAAAAAAAAATTTCGCCAGCCCTCCAAAAGTCGTTCAGTGGGGGGGGGGGGGGGGGGGGGGGGGTTATGGGGACCAGTTCCCCTCCATAATTCTCTGACAAGCAAAAAAAAAAAAAAAAAAAAAAAGGTTTTCTGGTCGAAAAGGGGGGGGGGGCACCATCGCGAATAGGGGGGGGGGGCACATTGCATTGTTTTCCCTCAAAAGGGAGGGCACGGGCCGGGATTGCCCCCCCCCCCCCTGAATCCGCCACTGCATTCCCAGAGAGATTGGTGAATCGAAAGTGGTGCAGCAAACTATTTACGAGAGAGGGAGAGATCGAGGGGGAGGGGGTGGGCGGGGGTGGTTATGACAGACAATAGAGAGAACACAAACAGAAAGGAGTAATGAAGGTCTCTTTTCTCTGCACCTCATTTCAGTGCCACCACTGTATTCTTATATTTGTTTGGGATCGTTTTTATTAGACTGTTTTGTAAAATAAGTTGTCAAACAAATGATTATCCAGACATACATGGAAATATAGACGGTGCCCAATCATGAAATGATTTCCTTCAGTTTGATTAAGCTTTTAAGAGTTTCATGGTTTGGAATAATCAGGAGAATCATAATTTATTGTGAAAGGTGGTCAATGGCAAGAAGGAAAAAAAATATATGTATATGTATAATCCATCTGGCCGAGGTCAAATAAGATGACAGAGTTACTATATACTAAATAGCAGCAGTCGAAAGAAAAATGATGCGACTCTTTCAGGATAGATAAGATAAATATGAACCGCATTTAATTACATTTAATTGCTGATATTTGGATTAGCTGTGGCGCATAAAGAACATTCTAAGAACATTCTAAGAACATTCTTCTCTTGTGTTCGTCACAAGTATAGACAAGTATATATAGCGCTTCACGAAAATGAGCGGCACGCCACAGCGCTCGCGGAAGAAGGTTGTTCATTCGACGAAGAGCATGAATTAAATGCCGATGCGCACGCGCGAAATCGGGACCAGCGTACGGACACGCTTAACGCTTGAATGATCAAGCCGCTCGCACGCGCGGGTACAACAATGCTTCCGCTCTCTGTAAATTAATCTCGTTTCAGGAGAGTATTACAAGCTCAACAATGCCGTCGTCAACGGGTTAATTGCCAGTACCCACAGTTTGCATCAAGAGTACTGAACACTTTGGCATTGGGGATACCCGATACAACCTCCTCGATGGTTCTCATGGGGTAGTGTTCCCTCTCAATGGCTTGATTCAATTCCTTGGGGTCGAGGCAGATTCTGACTATGTCACTGTTCTTTTTTGCTACAGTGACCATGCTGTTCACCCAAGCTGTTGGTTTTGTCACTCTTTCTATGACATTGAGGTCTTCCATCCTCTTCAGCTCATTTCTCACCTTCTCCCTCAGTGCAACTGGTAGCCGTCGAGGAGCATGAACTTTCGGCATTGCATCTCTGACATTAATCTTATGTGTCCCTGGCATGCAACCTAGTCCCTGAAATAGGTCTGCATATTTCTCTTTGACATCACAAGTCTCCTGTACGCCTATTGCATAGACCCTCTTGATCAATCCCAGTTGTTTACAGGATGGGAGTCCCAATATTGGTTGCCATGTCTATCTACAACCTGACACTCTAGGTTATAAAACCTATCTTTATGTTTGCACACGAGATTGGTCTTGCCCACTGGGTGCATTTTGTGCTCTGAATACACCACCAATCTTGAATGTGACTTCTCCAATGGAGATTTTAGCTTCTGTTGTACCACTGCTGGTATCACGTTGCACTGGGAGCCTGAGTCCAGTTTGAATCTGACTTTGTTTGAGGCAACTTTCAGGTCTATAAACCAGTCTTCTGATCCCTCAAATGACTTTATGACATCCACGAAAAATTCCTGAACATCATCATCATCTGTTTCTTCGACAGTATGCACTGACTTTTTGTCACGGTTGCCAACATTCTTTTCTGGTTTGTCCTTTGAAGCTTTGCAAACACTTGCAAAATGATTCTCCTTCCGGCATTTGTTGCATTTCTTTCCATAAGCAGGACACTTATTCTTGTTTAGAACATGAGACTTCCCACAGAACTTGCACTGCCGGACAGTTTTCTTTGAACCCTGCTTTGGTTTAAACTTCTGAACTGAATGCACATCTTGGGACTGAGCTTTGTTGAAAACGGTCATTCTCTCCTTCGACAATTCTGCTGCTCTGCAAATCTGGAGACATTTATCTAGCGTTAGCTCAGATTCACGCAATAACCTTGCTCTCAGTCCATCATCCTGGATGCCGCAAATTATTCGGTCTCGTATCAGTAAATCATGGAGGTCATTGAAGTTGCAATTGGCTGCTAGCAACTTCAGTTCTGTCATGTACTGCTCCAGTGTTTCACCACCAGCCTTTTGGCGCGTGAAAAATCTGTACCTGTCCACAGTTTCATTCTTTGGTGGATTGCAGTGCTTCTCAAAAGCATCCAATACTGCCTTCAAGGTCACTTCAGGTGCCGCTGGAGACGCTACAGCACATATGAAACGTATCTGTCATATATGGCATTATCACCACAAGGTGCATGCGCTGTTAACTTTCCTAACACAGACTCAGCTGAGTCATATCATTACACTTTTCATGACGGATATAATCAATACCAGGGAGTTCTCATTCAACCTTTACGTGAGACAGAAAAAAAGAAGAAGACACAAATAGGGCACTCCTGAATAGTAACTCCTCTTTACATCATTTTTTCTCTATTATTCTGGTGATTAGCCTGAAAAGGTCTTATTCTCATTGCAATTTCAAATGGTTAGCATGGTCTAAACAAGGCAAGCTCTATATATCATTCAAAAAGCTTACAGTCCAAGCTTTCACACTATGTTAAAATAAAGAAATGCAAAGTTTTCGACTTTAATATTGTTCGTTTTGTGGTGGAGGGTCACATATGTGATTAATCTGTCTAAAAGGCCACTCGTTGATTGTTTTAGGGTTTCCTACAGAAGTTTCCCTCCGATATGTTTCATATATCAATTATGTTGGATCAGATTTGATTTCGATATAACATGCATTTTCCATAATTATACTCCAGCTCGAATTAACTGTGGCTGCATATTCAACAAGTAAACAATGTAATTGCAGTATGCATTGAACAATGAGTTGCAGACTGAAAAAAAAAAGAAATATATATATATATATATATATATATATATATATATATATATATATATATATATATAAGTCACTTATAAATAATATCAACAGACTATTCACTAAAGCACATTCTGTACTGAATTAGAAATAGATTTTAAATGTGATTTTCGTTCAGCAAATGGACCCCGAACTGTTGTTAGCTTACTTTCATATGAAAGATGGTCTACAAACCAAAGTAATATGCAGAGCTGATAACGGATACCCAGCCCTTTCATTCAATTCTGCATTAACCCATTGCATACGGGAACCGGATGGTCCCTATATATTAGCCCTACAGGAACTGGAGAAGTCAGTAGTCAACGGGTTAAATCAAGAACAAAGGCATCATCGTTCACTGTCTAGTCCGATGAAAGACAAGACATATTGCATATGGTGACGTGTTTAAAGGTCCTGCACGGTTTGAAACTAGGCTTGAATATGTACTCTATACGTATTCATTTTCATTAATCAGTAGATCAAACCTTTTAAGATCTAGTGACATCTAGACACAGTCTTGCCTCTTTTGTAACGATTGGCTTGTCAAAGTTCTTTACATTAGAAATGAGAGAGGCGGATCTGTGAACCAAAGTCCTTCCTTAAACTATGCAAGAACAAAGGTTTAAAAAAGACCATGTTTGTTACTGTTTCACATTATTGGTGTTATTATGTAGACCTTTTATCAGCTGGACATGTGTGACCAATGTACTTACTTCATTTGCCAGTATCCTAATACATTTTGAACTTTCAAAAGCTTTTGCGTTGAGCACCCTGATACTATAGCATCATTGAGCAGGGGCCTTTTCTCTCTCCCAGCATGAAGCTTTTAAATGGCTAATCTTCATAAAACATGTAAAATGTTAAGGTAAATATTATATAGAAATTGGTTATTTCATTAGGAAATAATTCATTGATGTTAAACTGGAAAATTTCACCTGTGGAATCTATTCTTAATTAATTTATATACATATTTTTGGCTACATTATAATTAATCAATGATTATTACAAATCCAGATTCATATTGGTGTTGCACACTAGACATAGTCCTGTCATAGAATGTGAGATTGACTTTGCAGACGTACCAAAAGTGCCGTGTACTATTAAGATGATTAGAAGGGTTTTTATGTTATATTAGTATTATTATGATTGATTGATGTTATATATTGGTTTTAGATCTGTGCAAATGTATGACCCTCGCAAAGAAGGGGATAACTACAGATGCCTGAATCAAAGAAGTAAAGGGGGAGGAATATATTAAGTTGAGGTTATTCATATCTATTTTATTTATTTTTTCCACAATTCCGTCACTATAAAAGTATCAAATTTTGAATGATAAATTTGTGGAGCCATTTCATAATTCAGTCTGACCATTCCAAATCATAGTTGTGTGTGTGTTTAATATTTAGCTCATAAAACTATGAAAAATGTAGTAGTTGCGATTACTCTGTGAATGGCCTTAATGTATACTAACGTATCTCTTATGCAACAACATGATATGAATAAACGTATATTGAATTCTAGTACACCAAAATGCTGTGATAATAAAGGTGATGCAATTTGAAAAGATGCTGTTATATAATACTAAATAATTATATATAGATTTCTAATAATTGCATGGATTAGATGAAGGTTGTGATGCCCTGGTGAAATAGAAACTCAATGGTGCAGAATATATTGTTTCCTTATCACAACTTTAGTGGCCAGTGAAGATTGATGTAGTGGAGTACCTCACTAATATATATTTTTAGGGGGCTTCATTATTACTACATTTGAAAACAAGATTTAAGGCTTTGTACTGATTTTTTTTTAAGGATTTTCAGCCAGGGTAGGTTAGCAATAAGATCGAAGGTTGATTTTTGATCATATGTCATGTGGATTAGTGTGACAGACTAATTTTGCAAGGTATTTATGCCACTCAAAGTTATTAAGTATTAAATACTTGGCATAATGTTGATACAGATTACTACCAGTTAAAATGTTATCATTCTTTTAAAGCCCCGTTTCTTTTGGTAGTTTGAACCTAGTGTTTGTGATATTTTATTTGTATGATATTATTCCAGAAGCACAACATGGACCGTTACCAGAATGTGCACCAGCACCAGGACCTGGACCAGAATTATGAAAAAAGAAGAAAATAATCATCTGAATTCTTGTTGAGACAACTATTTTTGCAGGAAATATAGCTACCGCATCCATAAAATTTAAGTCGACTTATTTAGTTAAGATTTTATTTTACTTTTTTTTTTCCTGGTTCAATTCCTATAGTGTTCAATTATACTTAGAATGGTTTAATGGCCAAATATGATACAATAACCGAACCATATTTTAGTAGGTTTGACTTTTATTTCTTTTTCTTATCTTTTCAAAAATCTCCGATTCAAACCAAATATGCAAATGATTATCACGCATATGCAGAATTTGATGTCATCAGAACAGACCAACTGAGGAAGAGGCGGAGAAGAGGTAATTGAAGTGACATCTCAACTTCTGTATCGGAATGTGTGTGTGTGCGCGCGTGTGTGTGTGTGTGTGTGTTAGGATTTTTTTCTTTTGTGTGTGTTTTTTTTTTTTCTCTCTCTCTCTCTCTCTCTACTCTGATCGTTGTTGTACATGCGCTGTAATTTTAAAGATCAAGTAAATACTACAATTTAATTTTTCTTCATAGAAAGATTGTGTAGTAGAAATTATAAATATTATGGTTGGTATGGAGGTATCGACTGATCTTTGTCATATGTAAGCTCTAGGTACATGTTTTATTTATTTATTTATTTTTTTCAATTTTTCGACTTATTGTAACCCATTAACTGATTTTTTTTTTCACACCTTGATGAAATTTATTTTGTTGTTTATGCATAGCATCTTGGCATTATGTTTATGTTATCATTGTAATTAATACAGTAATATGCAGATGGATTTATATAAAGATATTATCAAAAGGACATTGTTCATGAACTTGTCATCATATTATTATGATTCATATAATTGTTTTGTATTTAGTAAAGACATTGCATTTACAATGATGTAATGCAAATTATCACTTTTTTATGTTTAGATATGATATTAACTGAAACAAAAGCAATTGCGTTGCTAAGTAATATGATAACCTTTAAAAAAATGTTTCAATAAGCAAATTACATTAATGCATTGTCTTTGGTTTTTACATGTATGTTTTCTACAAAACATGAGTGCTCGTAATGTTGTATATATCAGCTTTAAATTTGTCATTATTTTAGATTAAAATGAAACAATTATAAATCATTTGATTTCCAGTTAGAATCAAGAAGCTTTATCGGTTCGAAATATGTATTGTAAATAATTTAAAAAATAAATGATTAACATAAATTCAAATTTGTCTGAACAGTGATATTTTGATTCGAATGATGTAAAGTTTCATCCACTATTGAAACGAGTTGCCTCTTTAATAATACTCGGTGTATATTCTTTTTCACAAACATTATTTTCGTGATAAAGGCATGGCTTTATATATTTTCTTTATAAAATAAATTAAACCATCATGAAGGAGATCTTATTGATGATCAGCATGAAAAAGGAATTTATATACAAATATTTTTTATTTTTATTTTTTTAAAAGTAGAAATGGCATGAAATATGTCTGATGAAATATTATGTTGAACCGAAATATCTGTGATTGTGATAATAGTTCGAAATGAAGGGGTAACCTCGCTAGTCATAAGGACCGCTATTCATAAGGACCACTTATTCATAAGGACCGCTATACATAACGCGTGACTAAATGAATTGCGGTTTTGTACGGATAGCGGTCCTTCTGAATAGCGAGCAAACCATAGACAAATTTCCCCGCTATTCATGAGGACACCCATTCATACGGACCACTATTCATAACTACTCATAAGGACCGCTATTCATAGCGCGTGTTAAATGAATAGCGGTTTTCTATGAATAGCGGTTCTTATGAATAGCGAGCGGACCCGGAAATTAAATGTATCTACCTCATGTGAGAAGAAGTATCTATCTCTCTGTATACAATGCACATATTGCACGTTTTGAAATTAAGTATGGAAATAGAATAAATAGATAGATAAAACAAAATAATACATTGTTATAAAAAGTGTATTTGTATATTTTCTTTATTTATTTATTAGCGACTATTTATGAACTTCCAATTATGTGACATCTTTAAAATAGGCCCTGTACATTTATTTACCTGAATACGCTGTTGCGCATAAAGTTAGGACAAATATCTTTCTTGACTCTTTTCCTGAAATGATTGCGCCAGTATGAGTTAATTCTTGAAAGATAAATTGTATATATTCTCATAACTTTAATAATCACACCAGAGAGTGATAGAGATTGCTCTATGAAAGGATATGAACATTATTTATCAAGAAGACATAATCATGTTGTCACATCATTTCAAGAAAAAAGGAAAGAAAATGTTTCCAACTTCATGGACAACAGTTTTTAAACCTCCTATTTGAACATCAATATATATAAATAAAATGTAGTTCCTGAAAGATTTCCTTCAGCTTCCATTTTGTTTCTACACTGTCGTGCCGCTCAAGTGAGAGCGGACGGTTTGTGGTAAAATATCGCGTACTTCGTTTTTTCCACGAACCGTCCTCCCTGCTGCTACATCGCAGTGACATAGCCGATTCGGTCAATATGTACATTCCATTGTATCTAGTGAGTACAACTTTTAAAAATATATAACTTTCATATTGCTTTACCGATTTCTTTCAAACCCTCACCAATCTACTTTGCTGTTGTTGTTTTTTCCTGCTTTCTTTCAGAGCATCCAGCCACTAAGGCTAGATTTCCCTTTAAGTTGCGTATTTATTTAACTTTACATTAATAGTTTTATAGTTTTCAATAACACTGAACTGCCTCTTACTGTATTACATAATATGTAATACAGTAATTATGGAGCGCATACTCGTTCGTAATTAATGGAGATAAATGTTATCTGATTTTATTTTATACAATTATACATACAATATTTCTCGAATTTTGAAAACTTTTGTTTAATAAATATAAAATGTTTTACAAATGTTGTTGTTTATGATAGAAAATAGTCTTGATATTGTAAATCTTCCCTGTGCCGTGCAAGTATAAGCAAAATATTAAATTTCAGATTATTACTACTGATATGTTATACAAGTTAATGATTGTAAAGCATGACAAAGGCATAATTAAGGTACAATGCACTTTTGCATTTCAAATGATTTTAGTATCAATTAATGCACACATTATTTTCCTATCTCTCTCTTTCCCTTCATCTTTCTCTGATTTTCCTTTCTGATACTTACTATAATATTGTATTGACATTATTTGACGACGAATGGTGATTTGTAAGATACAATGATAATGTTTTAAACTGATCCCGACGAATTATGTTGCTACAATCGAATTGCTAGATAGCATTTAAATATTAATCGTTTTCTTAACTATTACTGTGCCAAAGTGTTTAGCTCTCTTCAAAATTTTACCAAAATGTGATCAATACTTACTTTTCAAATATCTGCACTTCATTAACCATTTATTATTTCACAGAATATTGAGTTCAGAACTTGTAAGAAATGTATTACCAGTTCTTATGTTACCAAACCAAACATTATTACTTTACCCAACTTTATACATAAGAATTATTTAAAATTACATTTGACTTTCTTTTTTGTCCTTTTTTGTGTTTGTTTGTTTGTTTATTGTTGTTGTTTGTTTTGTTTTTAGGGGGGAGGTTCTCATTTGTTTACTATTGTTTGATGTTGAAATAAGGTAATATCTATTCAAAAATCTGTAATTTTCTCTGAAAATTTCTATGGTAGCATATATTTATAATCATATATTTAGAATGCTTGATTTATGCTCAAATTTTTGATATACATAGACCAACCATATACCTTTCCTGTGGTCAAGCAATTGGTGAATGAAAATGACAAGTCTATTTGTCACATGTATTCGGCACTAAAAGAGTTAATGAGTATAAGCATCCATAGTGATATTATGCATCTTCGCAGCAAACAAACACTTTTCCTTACCCTGTAAAAATGCTGAGTTAGAAGATGACTATGGAACGTGGGTTAAATATGCGTTACTTGGACCATAATGACATAATGTCTCTGTGATATAGTAATATGTGTTACTTTCATAGACAACTCGCAATTTAAAATCGGGACACTTCCAGTAGAATGACAGTAATGCCGAATAAAACTTCACAATGCAACCAAGTGGTTTAAGAGTGTTATTGATGTTTGTAACAGGGCGATTCCAAGCAAAACAGGACATGAACCCTAGAATATCAAATCCGTTTGATCGTATCAAATTTGTTTTCAAATAAAACGTAAGCGTCCCCTCTGCCAAAATTTTGTGATCTGATAAAATTAAGAAATGTTCACACTTAGGAATACTGAAAATTTGCATAAACAATAAACATTATCTTGAAATCAATAATTGATACCAATTTTGATCAATTGTAAAAGAAGAGTAAAGGTTGTATCAATAAAACCTGTTTGCTAAAATACACTTGATATACAAAGTTTTAATAACATAGTAAACAAAGAAAAAGACATAGTCTTTGTCCTGCATAATTTCTCATACTTCATTAACCTTGGCAACTTAAACGTAGCACCCAGAACAAATAAGTTCCCTTCCGGGAAAGACTATCATTTTGTTATGAAAGTTTATAGGTAAATAAATTACCCATACCTTCAATGTATATATGTATTTGCGTTTGGTATGAAGAAACGTTTCAAATATAAATTGTGATTATGATGTGATTGACTCTGTCATTCCGTAACAAAATAATGTTACGGAATGACACTAAATTTAAGTTTTAAATTAATCAATTTAACTCTCAACTTATATATCGGTCCAGCATAATATATCCGAATATTATCGAATAAGGTAGAAATGATGAGCTAACTTTTCAGTATGACAATTATATGAAATTTAATCAATTGAAAAAAATTAAAATGTACAAAAAGGTGGGAAAATTGTGTTTTCCTATTTCATTTTTTAATTTGATGTCTTTCTTTCGCCTGTAGCTTTTACTGTCTTGTATTTCAGACATAAACATTGATCTAGATAATGGTATTAAAAAGAACAAATCATATAATTAATATTGAAACACAGTAGATTACATAAGCAATTCATAAAAAATAATGAAACACTACAATGCATGCAGTATGACATGGAATAAAATAATTACAGCTACATGGATGTACTTTAAGCTCGCCAGAAGTAATTTAAATATTAAATCAATACTCTTCAGAATTTTTTTTTAAAAGAGTCTAATTTTCTAACAAAAATAAGAATATATTATATAATAAAACTTGCATTAATTAAAGAGAATATTAATAAACAATAACAGAGCCATTTTAAACACATATATCTTTGCCCATCAAAAATGATTAAACCGTTTGCTCAATCTTTGCTTCAAACTAAGTTTGAATACTTATTTACATAATATGAATTTTTACACTATTTCCCATTGACTTTCAGAAGTCATTGCGAAACGGTCATTCCGTAACGCAGTTTCATTACATATTTTGCATCATACTTTATATATTTTCAAAACAGATTTCCACGAACATAGTGACATAGCAAAGCTAACATACTGCAAGATGCGACAGCAATCTTGAAAACCGGGTACATATTCCAAGTTCACAGAGTTTGAGCAATCATTATTCTCCTTGAAAATTCATGTCCTTTTTGTGTCATTCCTTAACGATGATATGTACTATTTATTTGATGAATTGTTGAAATAAAACTCAACAGCTCTGAAGTTACATCAAATTATTTTACGCATTTCACTATCAGTTTGTTGATATTCATTACGATGTGCATAATATTCCTCTTTCAAACTTCAAAATACTTTATGAATGTCATTCCGTAACGTTTGAAATTGCCCAAATGTTTATTACAATACATGCGTTACAACTAATGTTAACTTCCATCTTTTGGTCTCATGGAATCTTGTAAAAGACCGTTTCAAACCGGGCAGGCATCGTACCTAATTTTTCCGAAATATATTTACTTCTAGCTGCCCAGTCATGAATAATAAGATGGGAAACCTTCATGCCTAATCATGTGTTGAAAAAGATTGGATGTCTCGAATACGATGAAATTAATTTTTGGTCAGGACTTGCATGTATCTCTATCTTCACAATATGAAGCATCTATGCGACATTAGGAGAGTCAGAGGAGGCGATGTCAGCATATTTCTTTAAGGTGGGATCGAACCCAGAAATTAAAAACAAAAGTATAGCAAAAAGGAATAGAGGCTAAACGAACAGTTTATGTTTTCTAGAATTAAAAAAAAATAATCCAAAAAAAAATCAAAAAAAAATCAAAAATCAAAAAAAAAAAAATCATGTCTTCTCGGTCGGTCCCTTTGCTTTCTCGCATAATAAACCCGAACTTTAAAATATCGTAGAAGATCTACAGACCGTAGGTATATATAATACATAGTCAGAGATTCCGTTGGATGTTTACAAGAGTTAGAGATTCGACATTCCAGTACTACACTTTAAATTTAATGGGGGGGGGGGGTATCACCATCTGTCATCGATTCGCAAGTGTAATATTAATGTAAAGTTGTATTATGTTCATACTACCAATATGCCAAATATGTTTTGCTAGGTCGCTAGGCGGTCTAAAATATTTCGTTCTATATATTACGTGCCTTCTGTATACCTACTTTAACAGGGTTCATGGGGGTATTTACAAAGAACAAGACAAGCAAAAAAGAAAATGACTCAACCAGAAAAATATTGTTTTCATATTTACAAACAATCTTAATGATTTTATTTCAAATACCATACAAAAAACAAAAAAACATTGAAAAAAAATCTCCCTTTTGAGTAAGGATCAAAACCTTAAAATTATATTGGGAAACAAAATACGTTTCAACTCGAGACAAGCTCCAACTGAAGAAAATGGCCATAGTATCTGGTTTGCAGAGCAAACCTTGAAATTATCTGTTTTGTCATTTGTTGAATTTTTATTCTTGTAATTTGCAAGATGCAATTTGTCACATTGATGCTACCATGAAGCCTTGTTAATTAAAGCCGATTCTTCTACTGAATTACGCATTTGCAGATGCCACGTTTCCTTCGTTTGACATGTTTGAGAAAGACGTTTGGGAGACGAAAGTCTCTTATTTTGTTTCAAGTTGGCCAGGAAATGCCGCCAAAGAAGTGAGTTTAATGATTAAAATCTTATATTTGTTACAGGTGCTAAAAGATAAAGATATTTTTTACTGACTAAGGAGAAAAAGTGAATTTAAGTTAGTGTAGAGATACTTGAAGTGTAATAAACACAAGGGTATGTGTAATGAACACGCTGTGTACGTAATGGACACAGGTATGTGTAATTAACACAGAGTGGAAGCGTAATGAACATAATCACTATGCACACTTGAAACGGGGTAGCTGTACTTTACGAAGTTAAATTTGTGAAGTCGTAAAAGTTGAATAGAGGTGATGCATTCAGGTTTTAAGTCACTTTGACATATAATTTGAGCAAAAGTAGTAGGAAAGTTGTAGGAATTATTAAGTTTATGAAGTAAACACAAGTTGAGTTAGGAGCTTGATATTACGGTAGATATGCATGATTCTATAGCATGTTAGTGTGGTGTCATGGTTTGAGTAATGGTTTGTTACTTTCAATTCTGGCATAGATTTGTCAGAAATAATTTGACTAGATGTAAAATCAGGTATAAAGCAAATATAAGAGGTTGTCAAATTTGGAGTAAATTTGATTCTATTAGGTAGCCTTTAGTTTGGTAAATTTGTGATAGAGACGTGACTTGAATTTATACTCAAGGTCAAACAATGTTTTTCTTTGTGCATTCAATTTAGAAAGATGCTTGTTTATTTGAACATAAAAATTACATGTTTTAAGACTTTCTAATACATAACAATTTGTTGGGTTTAAAATATTAATGTTGTCATAAGGTATCTTGATAATTTATTGCTAGACTCGTCTGTGCTGTAAATGAACTAGAAGCAAATTTAGTTATTTGTTTACCTTTCGCACTTAGGTAAAATACGTAACTTCATAGCAGGTTAGAAATTACTCCTTGTATAAACATAAAGTTAATTCAAGTTGAATTATCTGAAGCAATTCACTAGGCTTAATGCAAATTTATATATACATGCACCTGTATTTTATTTAGTCTAGTCTTTTTTGAAGACTTTTCTATGCAAACATGGACTTCAATATGAATTGTCCATTCTTCTTTAGATGAAGGAATTATGTATTTGTTATACTGTCCACTCCTCTATGGATGAATGTTTAGATTCATATTGTTTATTGTTCTAAAAAAGAAAGGAACGATTTTTGGCATATTGTTATAACTCTGATAATTTATTTGTGTCAAAGCATTGGACATAATGTTTATGATCCCCTTTGTTTTGTTCTATCTTCACAAATTGAATAATAAAGGGTAGTGAGCCTGACTATACAATTCCAAGCGGCTTTTCTGGTCTCTGATATCTTTGAGTCTTCGACGATCCAGTATCATTTGGAAAAAAAAAACACAAGCTCGGATGGAGAAAAAAAAATGTTTACATAAGCGGTGCAAATTGTACCCATATATACCTACTTCGTGTAATTATTGTTTTTTAAATGTTTTTAAATGATGATTTAAAAAAATCAACAAAAAGATCACCCAGCAATGAGTTAGTGATACGCTAAGCAGTCTATTGAGTTTTGCATAAAATTTCTTCATTTTTAACACAAAGGCTACTAAAAGGTACATTGAAAATTGAATATGATATTTCATATAAAATTGGAGTTGATTGATTCAATTTCAATGTTTATTGGGATTTTCATTATGCTCATTTTGGAAGGTTTATGTGAAGAATCTTGTTTTGAATTTTCCCGCATTGTTTTCGCCTGTCCACTCTGTTTACCGAATTGATTATGTGTTTTTAGATTTCTTTCTAATAACTGACTTTTAATTATGGGAGATGCCTGAGAATATGTGTATTAGTGGTGATATTGGATGATAATTGGCCTTGATATGTGTTTGGCGTTGTCATTTATTTATAAATGCTAGTTTAGGCGATGATAGGTGCGTCTCCATCAGCCCGAGTTTGCTCAAGCTCGAGATTCTAGCCCGATCAGCGCTTCTCGAGGAAAAAGTCCGAGTTTGAAAAACCCCGTCTCCATCAGCCCGAGTCGAGCGATTCCCGCTCGTTCTTGGAATAAACTCGAGCTTCAGAGCATGCGCACTTCGAAGATGGAAAATTAGAAAAAATATATAGGATAAATGAAGAGAAAAGAGCAAAGAAATACATAACGAAAAGATAAAAAGAGAGAAGGAAAAACAAAGAAATACATAAGAATAGAAATAAGAATAGGTTCTTGGGAAAACAAAGAAATATATAAGGAGCAAAAGGAGAGAAGGAAAAACAAAGTAATACATAAGAAATTCATAAGGAAAAAATTAAATAGAAGAACAAAGAAATATGTAAGGAAATATGAAGAAGAATAGATAATGGGAAGAACAAAGAAATACATAAGGAGAAAAAATAAAGAAGGAAACACAAAGTAATACATAAGAAACAAAGAAATACATAAGGAAATATAAAATAGAAAAAAACAAAGAAATACATAAGGAAACAGATAAAATATAAAGAAAAACAAAGAAATACATAAGGAGATATAAAGAGAAGAGGACAGAAAGAACAAAGAAATACATAAACAAAGAAAAGAGGATAGCAAGATCGAAGAACAGAAAATGGGGAAAACAAAGAAATACATAAGGAAAAGATAAAAAGAGAGAAGGAAAACAAAGAAATATAAAGGGAAGAATATAAAAAAGAAGAACAAAGAAATACAAATGTGTAGATAGAAGAGTAGACAACAGGAAAACAAAGAAATACAAAAGGAAAGGATAAAAGATAGAAGAAAACAAAGAAACACATAAAGAATCATAAAGAAAAGAGGATAACAATAAGAACAAAGAAATACATAAGAAATGAAAGAAGAATTAAAAAATTGGGAAAACAAATAAATACATAAGGAAAAAGATAAAATAGAATGAAAAATAAAGAAAAACATATCAAGAGAAGAGGACAGAAAGAAGAGCAAAGAAATACATTAGAATAGAAAAAAAGAAATAATAAATAATGGGAAAACAAAGAAATATATAAGGAGAAAAAAGAGAGAAGGAAAAACAAAGTAATACATAAGAAACAAAGAAATACATAAGGAAAAATATATAATAGAAAGAAAAATAAAGAAATACATATGGACATATAAAGAGAAGAGGACAGAAAGAACAAAGAAATACATAAACAAAGAAAAGAGGATAGCAAGATCGAAGAACAGAAAATGGGAAAAACAAAGAAATACATAAGGAAAAGACAAAAGAATAGAAGAAAAACAAGAAATATATAAAGAAAATAGGATAGCAAGAAGAACAAAGAAATACATAAGAATAGAAAGAAGAATAAAGAATGGGGAAAACAAAGAAATACATAAGGAAAAGGTGGAAAGAGAGAAGAAAATCAAGAAATACATAAAGAAAATAACATTTCTAGGATTGGCGTCATGAATAAATTAACCCGAGTCACAAACCCGAGTGCGTCTTCACCTGCGAATTAGCGGGCTAATTCGCCAAATAGCGCGCTATTTCACAAAAAAACCCGAGTAGTCTTCTAGCTCGAGCTAGAAACCCACGAAATAGCCAGCTAATTGCGTCTTCATTACAAACTAGCTCGAGCTAGTTCTGATCGGGTTAGTTTCCCGGATCAGAATTAGCGGGCTATTTTGGAAACTCAGGCTGATGAAGACGGTGACTAATTTTGTATATGGCGAAGGTATCATTACGTAATACGGTCTAGAGATCAACAAACCTACGCAAGATTTCGCTTGCGGATTGATATTTTGACATTTTAAGAGAGTGGTCCGCCACATAGGGATCCACGTATGATGAACAGTAGGTCAGTAGGTCAGGTTATGTTTTGGTTCATGCCTGGGATGGGATGTTCTAACTATCATAGTGTGTGTGTGTGTGTGTTTGCAGGGGCGGATCCAGGATTTTGTATAAGAGGGGGCACACAAATGCAGGTTTGCCAACTTTTGGAAAAGGGAGACCCGTAGTTTGTTTTTTGTTTTTTTATTATTCTTTTTTTTTCTAGGGGGGGGGGGGGGTTATGGGGGGTCCAGTTGCCCTCCATAAAAAAAAAGGTTTCTAAAAGGGGGCCACAATCGGAAAAAGGGGGGAGCCGCAAATGTATATTTTTCTTTCAAAGGGGGGGGGGGGGCACGGGCCGGATGTGCCTCCCCCCCCCCCCCCCCCAGATCCGCCACTGTGTACATGTACCTGAGTTTATTGGTCTTATTGAAGGGTTTATGCATTTATCACAATGAGTTGTTTTACACTTATTGTTATAAAGATACTGTTCCTCTAGCACTGATAATTATGAGGGATAAACATGTTTCTTTATTTAATTATGTGTGAAAGAAATAGGACATACATATTTTCTGCACAAGCTAGTGTATGAATTTCATGTATTTATTTCTTACACACCTTCAAATTTAGTGTAATTAATTGGGTCTTGGATAAAACTGATGAGACCTGCTAAAAGAGGATAAAGATCATTTATTTAGAAGATCACAGTCATGAACAAGTGATACCTTTTTTTATGTAGAGTTTGAAACAAATTTTAAATCACTTTGATTAATGTATGACAAGACTTGATTGTAAGTGAGTTATACCCTTACAATGTTTTTTTTTTCTCTCTCTCTCTCTTCTCCTTTCTTTTTTCTTTTTTTTTTATACAGAAATCATCACACAGTTGTTGATTTACACCTAAAGATTAAATGAGAAGCAACACAACTTAATCTTCGCCTTCTCATCGTTATTGCAACAAGGTGTTTTGGGGTTTACATCCCTATCTCACAACAAGAATATTCAATAAAACAAGACTGAATATTGCAATAGATTTCACAGGTTGGCACAGGATGTATCTTATTAGGAAGTACAAGAGGCAGGAAAGAAATAAGGGGGTATTAGAGGGAAATAGAGAGTGGGGAAGAAAAGAGATAAGAGAGAGAAAGAGAGAAAGAAAGAGGTAACAAAGAGAGAGGGAGAGTTATCGCTACCATCTCAGTAACGAGGTAAGGACACCCCTGACACTCATCAAACCTTAATGAAATTCATTGCAACTTCTCTTATACCTGAAATAAACTGTCCTCTGAGATATAATTAAAGACATATGTATATTATATATGGATGATCATTTGAATAGGGAAAACGGTTCTCATGAATGAAAGTGATCCTAGACAATTCATCATGATTTATTTAGGAATGATATATTTAATGAATTAATTACCATATTAGAGTGGAAATTGTGGGTAAAAAACAAATGGATTATCATGAGTCTACGTCCATAACGAAAAACGTCTTGAGAACAATGGCCATGGTGAATGGTTGTAAACGTTATGTGTGTAAGGTCATAGAGCGTCCCTTTCGCTTGAGGAAATACAACACACATTTAAATTAAAGTCTATGGCTGATTGAAGTTTATGAAACTGTCATTATTCAAAACCATAATGAGCTAATATTGGTGGCCTGCTTCTGTTACAATGTTGCCTTCATTTTTAAGGTGCAAAGCTCGACACAGTTTACTAACATCTCAGTATTTCCTCAATAGATACATTGCTTTTCTCTCATCGAAGTAAAGACTTTTTGTCTTTGTTTTTTTAGAAATTAGTGTTTGTTGTGAAAATTCATGTGTGAATCCGTGAAATGGCATAGAAAGAATACGTTGACGTTCGCTTTCTGAATGATGATGGAGTCTTCTTTACAAATCTTTCTTTGTGTCGCTTTGATTTTCATGCCAAGATGTGGTAAGTTAAGATTCACTTTAGTTTTCTTTTAAAGTCATAACTGCATTTTAAGCTTAAGAGTGTTGGTCAGAATGTTCAGATTTGTCTATTTCAGTAGACTTTTTGTTCCTCTACCGTACAGCCTCTCTTTCTTTTTGTTTCTAAATCGTATATTTATCGTCTGTCATTAGATTCTTCTTCTTCATTATCATGAAAACTCTTCGGATTATCTGATATGATGATATTTCAGTGGTCAGTTATAATACATTAGACGCATACAATATTTTATTAAGAATGAAAATTATGCAATTGCCTTATTTTTAAGTGGGACAAAACCTAATAACCATTGGGAAGAAAATCGACAGTTGATGATACATCACGGACATATTTAACAGATCTGCAAACATATGTAAAAGGAACGATATGTGCATTATACTAAACTTAAAGTTTAAAAAAGACAAATAAGTAGGAGCATCAACAGGCATTCAACTGTATTTCTTCTGACAAGTTAAACTAATATACTTATAATATGCACGTTGTCGTGCGGTTCCCGTATCCATTCAAGCAGGCAGCAATCTTCCTGTCATTGGGGAAGAATACAAACTGATTTGCTCATTCTCAAGGTATTTAAATGATCAGTGGATATCTTGGCTAAATGGAAATAATGTCAAGCTGGGCTCCTGCTATTACTCTTCAAGGTCTGGCTGTTTCGACAACTTACAAAACACATCGAAGTTCAGTTTAATGATAAACTCCTCCAGCGTTACTCTGACAATCAAGAATCTCACAAGGAATGACAACAGCGATTACCACTGCACACTGAGAAGTCTATCTTATGGCTCAGTGTACAAAACCCTAAGAAAAGTACAAGTTCTGTTGCCAAGTATGATGTGCTATGCTAAGTATTTTATTAACACTTACATTGAATTTAGATAAGATTTTAAGGAATACATTGAATATCAGAAACTCTATCCAAAAACCTCTGTTGTGGAATTGCAAAGAGGTAATTAAATATGCGAGATATAGTTGCCTTCTCGAGGACATCATAATCTTGAAATAGACATAGGCATATTTTAATCTGATTTGCAATTTTGTGGCATTGGCAATGTAGCAGGGAATACAATGCTTTAGTACTTATTTGATAAAGTGCCAAACTGAAGCAGAATATCAGAGCTCCCTTATGGAAATGGATATGTGTTTAAGCTTAGTCATTTTTTTAAAATCTGTTTTACTCTTTGAATAATTCAGTATTCAAAAAGAATATTAAAAGTATTGCCCGTTAAGGTCTACAAGATTTGGCAATATTGCTCCATTAAGCTTTATATTTTCATTTATAATGCACCAGCTAAACCAACTCAGATCTTTATAAGCGAAGATGGAAATCCATTTGGAAACCATGGCATGGCACATGTAACAGTGGCAGCAAACAAAACGTATAATGTGACATGCGTGGTAAAAGGGGCACGACCCCCTGCGGTACTGGAGTGGTATATACCAGATGACGTAGAATTCATTTTAAGAAATCAGTCTGATGCCGTGAATGGTCAAAGCTATGTCTCTCGAAGGGTTGCTACAATAATGCCGTTAAACCATCACGATGGAAGGACTCTCCGCTGCTCCGCATCTCATCCAGAATTGGAACGTAACATTCAGCTTCAAGTTCGCATCGCTGTTCAAGGTATGATAAAATGATTTTTTTTTCCAGTTTCAAGTCCCCTGCCCACCCCCACCACCTCTAAATGGGCCTTTGCCTATGCATTGTAAGGTATATTCATTTCGTAGGACGTGTCTGAGGTAAGAAAATAATATTTAAAAGGTTTCGTTATATAATAAAACCAATCTCTTTGAGGGTCCGACCTTTAAAATGTATCATACACTATTGACTTAGATCCGAATTGCAATATTTAGGTTGAAAAGCCCGATCATGCGCTTGTTGTGGCGTATCATTTTATTTTCGCATTTTTAACACTTATCAAATGCCAAGGTTAATCATTGTTATCTCGTTCGATACCATTGGGTTTTCACTCTCTTTCTGTATTTTTCTCCCTCCCTCCTCCTCTTCTTCTCCTTTTTAACTTAAAACGATTTTATCATTCCATCGTTATTGTTTTCGTCACATAGTGTCTCCGACTAACATATTAATATCATCACCTGGAGAGACAATCCAATTCGAAATTGGCCCGACGCATGTTTTCGTCAAGGAGAATTCTCCGACTTCGATCACCTGCAAAACTGTCGGATCACGACCGGAAGCTAAAATATCATGGGCTCTGGGTAACCTAGACAACCCCCCTGAAATTATGAGTTCTTCAGTATACACAAATTCATTGGATAGCAGTTTGTACGACACTGCAAATATACTTCAAATCTACCCGACAAAGGACCAACACAAGAAAACTATTCGATGTTTTGCAACTGTGGGGACTTTTTATAATCGCAGGGAAGCTCTGTTGATTGTTTATGGTAAGTACTGCTTTGGAAATATAGAAGGCCTTGTTACAGAATTATGATTACATTTAAATTCATGTTGTCCTTCACCAATGAAAGGCCTACAATCAAGAAGTCTCTACGCTTTAACATGTCATTATTTATCATCATGGACTGAAATTCAACAAGATAAATGTCTGCAAATTGTATAAGATAATTGTTTGACTTGTTAATTATTCTAATTGTATTTGTACTCTCCCTGTAAAGGACCACCGAGTTTCATAAGGCTGCTTGTCCCAGATAATTTGAGTGATGGTCAACAAACCAAAATAACCTGCATCGCTAACAACGGATACCCTATTCCTCTAATACATTGGTATATTGGATCAAACAATTGGACAGAAGACTCGCATCCTCAAGTATCAATAAACGCAATTGATCGCTATGATGTTACAAGTTATCTTATCTACGCACCGAAGCAGAGTGACCACGGAAACCGCATTGTCTGCCAAGTTCTTCATCCTAAATCATTGTATCCGTCCAAGAATACTAGCGTGGTCCTAAACATTTCCTGTGAGTATACATTTCATGTGAGTATATATCTACGAAAAATAGATGACTAATCTATTCCATTATACTTAATATTGTTTTCCAGCATACATACAATTGATTCACTTTTTTTTAACTCAATGATCATGACCCTTACACGTTTTATTATATCACTTAGACAAACCCGATGTCACAATTTCTTCCCGGCGGGTTGTTACTGACGATAAACTTCACGTCAACTTCGTACTCAAATGTACTTCAGATGCAAATCCTCCGGCCATTACTTTCTTCTGGCTTTGTAACAATAGTGCATTGCATACAGATATCGACAAGAGGAATGTAACACTTCCTGGGAGTGTAAAAGAAAGAGCAACACTGACTTCCACTGAGATGACCATTAGAGACCCCCAGTCTGAAGATCTTTGCAAATGCGTCGCTGTTACAACATACGGATCCGACAGTGCCACCGTTAACATCAACTTTTTACGTTAGTCGAACTCTTTGTCAACTCTCAACAACGTATATTAACATGCTTCTCATTGATATTATTTAAAGTTTTGCCGTAATTGGATAGGTACATGCGAAAAAAATGCTAATGTCTTTGGTAATATTCAATATATAGTGTGTTTCTTAAGAAAGGGAAACCAAACTAAAACAATTTTAAGCCAGCAACGCAAAAACTGATTTGCGCACAAGAGTGGGATCTATTCATCGACACAATGAATGGCCAATCATTGAACCTCACTCTGCTTTCATTTCTTTTTTGTCTTGACTCAAGCACATACATGTACTTCCATGGGCAGACAGTGCGATAATCGGGAAGGATATTAGTTTCGGGGTTTTTTTTTCCTTTTTTTTTTTCTTTACTCATTCATTCAAGATTGCATACATGTTGAAAGATGACTAATAACATCAATAAATATCACTTAGCTTTGGTTTGTGTCTTTATCATTTGTTTAGTTTCGTTGCATTGTACTTAAAGGAATTACAAAACGTATTACTTCTATGTGCAAACTACTTTTGACATCACTCACTTAAAGCCTTTCCAATTCTTTAATACATGACAATATCATAACATAATATATGAAATAGGATGAAATAAACTTTGTCATGAATAACAAATAATTCAATCAGGACATAATAATTTTTCTTGTAATTAATGTGAAAATTTGGGTTTCCTTTCTTAAGAAACACACTGTATATATGGTTGTTTCACTTAAGGCGTCATGTGCATTCTGCACCTAACTTTTGATCCAAATTTTCCATAAATTAATATACTTCGCAAAACTTTAAAAAAAAAAAAAAAATGTCACCATAAAGTACGGTATCACATTACAAAGGTCGCTACAACATACTCTACACGCCCATTCTTACTGAATCTTCCTCAAACATGTATTTGACATGTAACTGAGAAAGATAACAAGGACAAAGATACTACAGTAACAAAAGAGATACTTTTTTTTTACTATGTATATTAACTTCTCCAATCATATACTTGGATACAATAAAACAGTTATCCCTGATCCACCTTCTCCTTTCGTCGTCGACCAAAAAACTACGACATCTTCAACTTTCTTCGTTGGTTGGTGTCATAAGCCCAGTGCAAAAACGCAGGACAAAATACTCCTGAGAAAAGAAAATTGCCTCAGCACTGTTCACACAACAAACTAATAAGGTGGAGAAAATAAGATTTAGGTTATTATAAATCAACAGTACACACATAATATCATATCTCTTTTACAGTAACAAAATTGAGTCCTTAGTTGATTCCATTCGTTTGGGCCCAATGAAGAACTTGAAGAGTGTATCGCTCAGTGATGAGTCCAAAATCGCGCCCTCTTGTGACAGCTACGATGACTCATATGAGTGACGTCATAACGGAAGAAGGTTTTTAGATGTCTCTGTCCCGTCCGTCACCCTTCCATACACCTTCGACTCTAAGTTGACATGAGTCCTTGCCTGGTTCAAGCACGAACTGCCAACCCACAATGTGGGGGTAAAGAAAACATAGTAGAAATCACCAAAACTTCTTTATGACAATAAACATGGCGTTTCCAGAACAGAACCATTCCTCCATTGACGACTACATGGAAATAACAGGAACTTTGCAATGAACGAGAGAGGCGAAAACAAAAAGGAATAAAACATGACTGCTCCCTCCAAATCAGAAGGAACGTAATGCTTAATTTAACACCGTGGGTACTACAGTGAAATATCAGGGCGTAGAAAATGATACGTAGATTAGTTTGCATGATGTGACGAATGCGTTCGCCTAGACTTTAATTTACAGACTCCAAATGAAAAAAAAATCTATAAAATCGGTAAAGTCATGAGTCAACCGCGAAAGTTGGAAACCTGGATTGCGTAGCGGAAAGCCACATATATTTAGTATTCAATACTATACAAACGTCACACAAAATGATATTATGTGCCTGGTCGGGATGCTAACTCATGAATAGATCTTATGCGGGTGTAGATAAATAATTTGAGGATGAGCCTTTGCGATGCATATAAAACATTACCCCCCCCCCCCCCCGAAAGAAACATTTATCTAAGATTGTGTTGTGATTTATGAAAAGTGTAGATGTTTATTTTCTGAACTTTATTAATATTTCATTCCTGAATGCAGGGGCGGCGCTACAGGGGGGGGGGGGGGGGGGGGCAGGGGGGGGGGGGCGGCCGCCCCTATCATTTTTCAAGCGAGCAAAAAAAAAAAAAGAGGAAGAAGGGGGGCGGGGGGGGGGAGGAGAAAGAGAAGGGGAAATGGAGAAGAGAAGGCTAGGCCATGCAGTTATGACATAACTGTTACAGTCCTATTTGTTATTTCAAGACCCTCGACGTGCGACGTTGCTATACGCGTCATTTTGCCGCCCCCCCCCCCTATTTAAATACCCTGGCGCCGCCCCTGCCTGAATGCAAGTCAACTGAATAATTATGCACAAAAATACATAAATCAATCAATATATAGATAAATAAAAAAATAAATGAAGAAAGAAAGAAAGGAAGAAATAAGGAAATAAAGAAATAAAGACAAAAAAAAAAAAGGTCATAGGCAACATCGCTGCATCAAAAGGTGCCGTACTGCATTTCACTTCTTCAATACTTTATCTATAGGTTGTTGTTGTTGTTGTTGATTTTTTTTTCCAGTTTAGGGTATTTCTTTACTTTGAAGATTTATTTTAGTATTTACATCCACAACTTTCAATACAGCAAAATCATATAAAAGGTCTTACAGTCACATTTGACAGCGTTTTAGAGCAACTGATGATTTGTGCACAAAGTGATAGCGTTTTACGATCTGTATACGATTGATAGAAATATATAGAGGAGGTCATTAACCCCCCCCCCCCCCGGTAATTATATGGCTAATCAATCAAATTAATAATTGCTAATTTCACAACAAAGGAAAAACATGACAGAAAAGGGGTTCATTCGTTCTTTATCATATATATATTATTTTTCTTTTGGGGGGGGGGGGGTTTGTTTTTGTTTTGGGGGTTTTGCTTTTTGGGGTTTTTTTTGTGTGTTTTATTAAGGGAAATCAGAATACTGCACAGGAAGGGGAAGATCTATGTCAGAACGGGGTATTACTAAAATCTTCCTAACAACGTAGTCGCTTTCACTTTTGGAGTACAAGGCAGAGAACCATAGATTATTGGGCCTATTCATTATTCTTCTTTGATTCTACTAAAGGCAATATTTCAGACGTGGGTACGTTCAGGAAAGTCGTAACATCAGTGAAGAGGGAAACAGACAGACACGTAATTATACCTGTAATACTAAATAGAAACAGGTTAGAAGGACAAAAAGACATCAAACGGATAATTATACTTAATTGAGAATGGCGTCTCGTAATAATGATATTTTATTTGGCTTGCCTTTATTGTTCCCATAATTGGTAAGCTGATATTTCACTGCTTTATTTACGAAATGATATAAGCAAAGTGTTCGTAGATGCGACAAAGCTAGAGAGCACAAATTGTCAAATTGTAAAGAATTCACTGCTTAAAACAATTGTAAAAGTTCCTAGTATAGCTTCAGGTTCTTTGAATAAAGCAGACATCCTGACCTGTAAATACGGCGTCTAAAGAGACCTCTCTAGTTAAGACATTAACGCCATGCAGACAATCATAATACGCTCAAAAAATAATTAAAAAAAAATATATATATTGTCTAAAAAAACATGTCATATTAATTTGGATATGAGTTTTCATAACATTTGGCCAACACGCTGCCTAATGTTGTTGTTGTTTTGTTTTTTCCTCTCTGTCTCTCCCTTTCATTTGAACTCTTTGTTTTCTGTTGGGTAACTTTCAGCGTGTTTTATAACGATGTCTTTTCTTCTCTTCATCAACACTTTTGGTTGCGTATAAGGTTGCCAAGGTGACGTTGCAGTCTGCATCGCGGTAAGTGTTTCTATCCCCCCAAGTATTTTTTTCTTGTTGATGGAAAGACATTACACTAGCATGTACCTACAAACCTACATTCGACTATCGACTTGTAATACGGATGAAGGGTAATGACAACCCTTTTGGCATCTCAAAGTCGTTACATCGCCTGCAGTCGGGTGACAATTTCAAATTCCCCCCCCCCCCCTGACAACTTTTGACCTAAAAAAAAAAATGATTATCGGGCAGTGGCGGGTGGGGGTCAAATCCGGCGACCCCCCCCCCCTTTTTTTGCTTGTCTGAGAATAAATATGGAGGAAAACATCTGATAACCCCCCCCCCCCCCCCCCCACACACACACACACACACAACTGAGCGAGTTTTGGATGGCTGGCGAGAAGAAAATTAAATCGGCTCTCCCTCCAAGAAGAATTTGACGGTTGACAAAATTTGCCCCCTTGTAAAAAATCCTGGTTACGCCACTGCTTGTATCACAGTATTACAATAACGGAGGAACCGGCAGAATATACCTAGAATTAAACTTGTCAGGTAAATAACATTCATTTTGTAATGTGTATAACAGTGTTTGAGAAAAGTGAATTATTAAAATCACTTTCTTTAACAAATTATTCATAGATGGTGAAACAAAATGCATACAAGTTGTGGCTGAGTTCAAACTTTTCCCCAAACCCCACTTCTCCGTCTCCAGTTCTGTTCCTGCACTAATCTAGAATTAGACATTCAGACATGTCAGATGCGTAGTTGTCAAGGTACAGAAAAGAACGATCTTTCAGAAAAACCAAAAATCCCAAAATGAAATTTTCCAACCCAAATTTCCATTTCAGCTGTTTACACAACATCACGGGTTGCGACTTTTTCGTGGTTTTGTGGTGCCGGGTCATATATATATATATATACACTCTTAAAAAAGTTTGGCAAAAAAATGCCCAATTTTTAACCAACACTGGGCAACATACTGTCCACACAACTTTTGGTTAAAATTTGCCCAACTGATGTTGGGCAATCCATTTACTATGTTGTTGGGCAAATTAAATTGCCCATCAGTTGGTGACCCATTAGATTTTACCCAACTCTACAATTGCCCAACTGTTGGTTATATTCTCAGTTGGGTAATTATTGCCCAACTAATCTTACCCAATAGGATTGCCCAACCCTCTATTTGTTCAGCTGTTTGCTAACAAATATCATGTGGTTGGGCAAATTCAGCTGCCCAATTTATTGTTTCCTTTTTCCTCCAACCTAGGTAAAAAAAAAATGAAATCTGCTTGTTACGTCCTTCTGGGTCTTAACCTAATCAATCCTAACCTATCCTATTTTAAGCTATCCCATCCTATATCTTAATCTATCCTATCCTAGTCCTATCCTATCTAGTTAGTGCAAACTAGTGCAAGCTCTTATATACCCCTTATATTTTTTTATGCATTCGGTGACAGTTAGTAAATCGGGCCACCCCAAACCATACGCTACTAAAAATTCATGAATATTCATATAAGTGTTTTCCCCAATATTGGGTAAAAATATTTACCACAAGTTGGGCAAAAGCGAATTTCTAACCAACCATCAGTTACCCAACAAAATTTACCCAACTGGCAAAGGAAATGTGACAAAATTACACAACTACAGGGCAACAAGTACCCAACCCATAATTACCAAATACTGTTGGTAAATATATGCCCAATATTTAGGTAAAAAGTATTGACCAATATTGGTTACACCACTCGAGTGTCCAGTTGGTTAATAATAGCCCAGAATTGGGAATATTTTTAACCAACCAGCAGTTACCCAACTAAATTTACCCAACATTTTAAGAGTGTATATATATTTAGTTATTTATATCTATATAATATACAAAAGCAATAACTAGATGTAAGGGGTTTCTTCCTGTTGTCTGTCTTGTCTTGACGTTTGAATATCTGGGTGTGTGAGATTGTGTTGTACATAGCTGAATAATTCATTATCAATACATAATGACAGAGGATTCAGGTGCTAAGCGAAGTGTAACCCTAGCCGTTTACAGACACGGGAAAATATTTTGGGAATAGGTTTGTTGTTTTGTAATGTATTTATATTTCACATAAGACAAAACTACGTAGATCTCTCCCCCCCCCCCCCAAAAAAAAAAAAAAAACGAAACAAAACAAAACAAAACAAAAAAAAACAAAAAAAAAACAAAACAAATAACAACAACAACAAATAAAAAACACAGAGACAACAACACACAAACAAACAGAAGTAAAAATAAAACATATTAAAGCAAGTTAAATCAAGAAATTGGTTTTGTGTAGTCTAGCAACGTATTTTTTTATTATTTTATGTTTTGCATGCCCTATAAATTACTTGGGATTCAAATGTAAACAAATCATCAGGTTTAGGTCTAGGCTTAAAAAGAATACTATAATGGACAAAGAAGTCTAAAAGTAAAATAAACATTACTTCGAATGAACAAAATTAAGTCGTATATTGCGAACTTGAGAAAGCGATACAGTGTCGGCGTTACACGTCGATCACTATGGACTTTGTCCCTTTGCCACTTTGTCCGAAAAGAAAAACGCCCCCAAAGTTTGAAGAATTACAACATGAGTGTTATGATTCAGAAGGTGATGGTTCTGTGAAGTTTCTGAAACTGATTTGGTATGAGCAGGACATATTATAAAGGAGCCTACATACATTACCGCACTGCTTTCACTTCCAAGTAAATAGCATTATATCAACCATGATCCATACATGTTCCTTCAATAGAGAATCGTGTTGCTCTTTATTTGTTTGCCTTGCTTAAAGATAACAGGTCACTTAATGTATTAGTATGTAAAATAAAAATAGTACTTATTCTAATGACATTAATACAGTTTGATCAGTGAATCACGATGGCGATTTGTGTCAACGTTCTTATTTATCTCGCCTTCATAATTTAATATGTGCTTGATTGGCAGAATATGCATTGAGTGCATGCTATTAGCAATGTACTACGTATCTATAATTGTAATTCACCCTGTGCAGGATCCTATGCATTTAAGGTGTCTATTCAAACATACAACTCTCTACCAGTCATTGGCAAGGACTTCACCCTGATTTGCACCTTCTCGCCGATAACTAGGAATCGCCAGGTGATATGGGAGAAGGGCATCGGTTTTACGTTGGCCAGTCAATCTTGTAAACAATATTATTCCTGTGTCTTTGTCAATCATTACCCATCGAAGTTCAGTCTGTTGGGAGACCCTTACAGTCTCAATCTTACAATCAACAAAATTACCATGGATGATAGCGACAATTACCAATGCACAGTTAGCAGTACAGTTGGGACAGAGCATCCAGAATCAACCAGCATGCAAGTAACACCAGTGTTACCAGGTATAGTATTCATGCCATTGACATTTGCACATCATAAGTTAGAAACAAACGTATTCTAAAACGCATGCCACAAGCGCTTGGTAGATAACCATGCGTTTACTGAATTAAAACTCCTGTTCCGTCTTGTATGAAAATGTAATCACTGTGGAAACTTTTACACAGAAAATTATCCACATTTTATCAACGACTGATTAACTTCATACATTTCTCTTTATACAAACCATTCGATGGAAAATAGCTGTTTAGGGCATTTTTTGGGGTTTGTGTGTGTGTGTGTGTGTGTGTGTGTGTGTGTTTGTTTTTTTTTTTTTTGTTGTTGTTGTTGTTTGTTTAAGGTAGTGAGTTAGGATAATGGACAACTATTACATATATTTATATTCAGGTAACAAACTAAAACTAAACTGCACTAACTTAATTTCACGGCATATTTAGTTAATTGCGATATCGGGCTGAACCCACTGCCTACGGGTACAGGTTGATTCCTGTATTAAGCTCAGGGGAATAAGATAATTCATTAGTCAACGGGTTAAGTTAATATTATGAGATATTCTTGTGATTACTGTCAAGAGACAATCTTTACAATATCGTGGTAATGTTTCATATCAAAAATACAAGATGATTAGAGTGGACAAGTATGATTCGAAATGGGGTTTTATTTATTGTGAATATTTTCATTACTCCAGCTCCGTCCCGATGGCTCGTTATCAGTGATGACAGATCGAGAGGATACCACAACAACGCAACTGTAACAGTCACAGTTGGTGAGCTGCATGACATCACATGTGAGTCGTATGGTGCTAGACCTCCCGTGGTCCTTGAATGGGAAATACCAGGTGATTTGTCTGCCGTTGTCAGAAATCAGACTAATGTCGTGGAAGGCGAGAGTTATCTTTCTCGAAAGGTTGCTAAAATCACGCCCTCCAGAAATGATCAAGGAAAGATCCTCCGCTGTGTGGCATCACGCCCGGAACTAAACAATGATGATCAACGTTCAGTTCATCTGAATGTTCAAGGTATGGACTGTTATGAGGTTGAGAGCTTGTTCTCTTGATCACAATCTGTGTAACCTTTCTCATGCATTAGTAACGATATCAGTTAAAATAGTCCATGCCTTTATTATTTTTTTTTATACACCTCTTGCTCTCTAACAATGTCTCCTCTCTTGGATTAAAAAATGTAGAATGTTGAAAGCCATTTGGTAACACTACAACAAGAATAAACAAAAAAAAATGTACAATTTTTCTTTATATAAAAAGAGACATTACTCCTCGTTCAACGACTTTTACATTGTAAAAAAATGCCATTTTTTTTTTCCACGGGAAATTACCTGGCAGTCAGGATGCCGGGAATGCCCGTTTTTCCACAGTACATGTAAAATAACAGATTTCCGTGTTTGGGGCTAAATAGTAGAAACTTTAATTTCTAACAGGAAACTTGTTAAAATATCAGTAAATGTTTTTTTACAGTGTTTTATGCCGGGCGATTGTAAATATATGCTGATTACCAGTAAACCAACAAACTTGCTGTTGCTTCAAAGAAAAAAAGACTGTAAAATTGATTTAACGGCAATAACTTGTACTCCCAAGGGCCAGAAAGTCTTTAGTTTTACAGTTATTTTATACAATGTAACCTATTCTGCTTTAGCTTATCCTATACCCTATCTTAATCTATCCTATCCTAGACTTATCCTATCCAGTTATTTCAATCTAGTGCAATCTCTTATATATCCCTCATAATTTTTTTCATGCCGGCCTTTGGTGACAGTTAGCAAATCGGGCAACCCCAAGCCATACGCTACTAAAAAAAAATCATGAATATTCATATAAGTGTTTTCCCCAAAATTTGGTAATATTTAACAGGGTAACTTGTTAAAATATGAGAAAATGTTTTAATTTTATTATTTATTTTTTTTATTTTTTTATTTTTACAGTATTCTATGTCGGGCGATTGTAAATATAAGCTGATTTCCGGTAAACCAACAACCTTGCTGATGTTTTACAGGAAAAGGACTGTAAAAAGAAATAACGGCTATAGAAATAACTTGTAATTTCAAGGGCCAGACCTGTGAACACCATCGGAACTGGGATAAAGGGCTCAAGGCTGCACGTAAAATATACAGCACAAAAGGTTCATCAGTGAGCGATGTTGTACACATATTGTACTGACTTCGAAAGGATATTGAATGCATCCATTACAATGCTGAAACCAATGCTAGCTTATGAGTGGTTTTGCGATTTTTACATATATAGTTTTATATCTAATAGAGTTACCAGCTTATGCAACGCAGAACCTCTCTATAATCATACAATGTTTTGATACCGAATAAAATAGTCATAGATTCAGAAAGTATGATTTTAGAACAGCAGCAATATTATCGTCTGCCCCAAAGAGTCATATTAGATAATTATTATCGGTAGCGTGTTCTGAAGAATTGCTTTATTTTCTTTCACATATTTTTCTACCACAAGACCTATTTACCCTCACATATATAGTTCCCTTGGCATAAATGGCTTTATATTTTCTTCTTTTGCTGCAGTGAAGTTCCGCCTACCAAAATTTTGCTTTCATCAGTTGGAGATACTGAAGATTTCGAAACTGGACCAGGGATCATTTCCGTTTATGAGAATTCATCGACTTCAATCACATGTAGAAGTATTGGATCTCTACCAGCTGTTGGATTATCATGGACTTTGGGTTCCAGATATAGTTTTCTAAATAATACAAGCACTTCAAAATACCGTAATGCTTTGGATATAGGTTTGTTTGACACCGAAAGTACAATCAACATTCATCCAAAGAGAAAGCATCATGGAAAATTCCTTCACTGCTTTGCATCTTTAGGAAACTTTTTTTGATCAATGGGTAACCGCCAAATTGAAAGTTTACGGTGAGTTTTCCTTTTTTATGTGTGCATAATGTCCCTGTCACACATCGCCGGATAGACCCAACGTACAAGAAACGGATGGTATTTTGTTTATCCGTTGTTCAAATGGTCAATCCGGTGGACAAAGTGTAAATTTCCATTTTGCAGGAGCGTACATGCACGTTCCAGGGGCCGAATAAAACGCACAAACAACGCACCAGGGGCATTTGTATACAGGACAGTGGAACGTGCGCATATGCGTGAGAAAAGAACATGCACCGCATGCCCACCGGGCAAAACGCATGAGGACCGAATGGGTGACGCATGAAACGTGCATCGAACGTATTCAATCATTGCTTACACAACACTACGTGGCGCCACATTGGCGGTGTCAGTTGCAGGCCGGTACATATTCGTTAAACATCAGTTCCATGTCCTGTTCATGTACTGTGGATATGTAGATATGCTGTAGATATGCCGTAATCATGACTTATGGTCGTCCTGTCCGTTTTGCATCCGTAACTACATGCGTTTTGACGGGTAGTAGTCCTGCAGGCACCCTGCTGGCGTCCTGTGGCTATGCGGTGTGTATGCGTTTGATGTGCTGTACATGCCCGTTCCATACGACCCATCTCTTGCAGCAACGGACCCTGCAGGACGCCTAGCGGATGGAAACGTATGCAAAATGACCAAGTACAGTACACATACAGGAGAAAAGGCACAACCATCTGACAAGGGCCGGATCTCGCTATCCGTTTCTGGCGAGAGAGAGAGAGAGAGAGAATTTAAAAAAAAATTATGCAAGCACAAAGTTTTCTGGCCGCTTTGACGGAAATCACCTGACGATGAACGTCCATCCAAAGGATAAAAAGGACATGGAACGAATTGTAACGTATATCAACGGGTGCCAAAAATCAACATTCGTTTCTCATGCGTTTGCCTTATCCGGAAAAGTGTGACAGGCACATTAAGAATGCAGATCCACTCAATGATGTGATAAATGATGTAATGGTACAATCCATCTAACATCCAATTCATCAGTAGAAATCTGAGAAAGATAACAAATGTACGTCATACTATATCAAAGAGCTTCCAATTATATCAAATGCTCATTTGACTCATTAAGGCTTTAGCAATATCCGTCGATATTATTTCTATTTAAAGGTCCACCAGATGACATTACAATGATAAGCCCGGAAGATCTACGCGATGGTATAAAAACCAATGTAAGCTGCAAAGCTTTTAATGGATTCCCTGCTCCGCTCATCTATTGGTACCTTGGATCAAGGAATTTGACAGAAGACTCGTCTCTTACGGCTTCATTGAATGTAGATGCTTGGTATGATGCTGAGAGTACCCTTATCCTCCTACCGAAGGGGTTTGATCATAAGAAACGTCTCGTCTGTCAGGCTGTTCAACCTGCAGCACCTTCATTGCGGTCAGTAACTGCTAGAATGGTTCTGAACATTTCATGTGAGTATTCAGTTTTCGGTAAGGCCTTAGGGAAAAGACAGTATGGCAACCCTACTGAAAGTCTTAAAATTTAAATCAGTTGGCTCCGATTATTGTCCCCCCCCCCCAAAAAAAAAAAAAAAAAAAAAAAAAAAAAATTACCCATTCGTTAATACTTAATCATGTACTGTTATGTACAGTTCTGTAAATACTATACCCTTCATTTCTATATTTAAGTAACGGACAATAAAGCTGACGTTTTATGTTTACATTTATACCTTCCTTACTTACTTTTCGTAAAGTCGTCAAAACCACCTTTCCAATACTTCACTCCCCGTCCCCGCACTTTATCCATCCTTCTTATTGCATTCCTTTTCTCTCGAATTAGCATCTTAGTAGTTCTCTTTATCGTAGATGAACCAGTTGTCTTCATCTCTTCTCGATGGATGACGTCAAGTAAACTACGCATTGGGTTTTTACTGACATGTACTTCAGATGCCAATCCCCCAGCATTTATCTTCAACTGGCTCTGTAACGATAGACAATCTGCTAACGGCACCAGCAACGTAACGCTAAATGAAAGTATGCCAGAAGGTGAAACGCTGACTTCCAGTGAAATAGCAATTGGAAACCCCCTGTCCGAAGATTTTTGTGAATACAAATGCGTTGCTGTTTCGAATTACGGTTCCGGTAGTTTGGTATTTTCCCGTAAGTATTTTCTTTCTTTTTTTATTGTAGTTTTTAGGTTCATTTTAGTCATGACCAGGTAAACTCTATCTATAACTGATTGAAATGGTTCGGTGATAAACTTTATAGTCGGAAATGAAACGTTCGACCATATTCGCCTTCTACATTCTACCTTGAAATTATAACGTTATTCTGCATATGTATTTTCAATCTTTAGAACAAAGAAATAAACAAAGAATAACCAAACATTCCAGAGTCATTTGACAAAGATGCAAGACCCTCTCTTAGTTTCCTTGCCTCTTTACCCATGGTCAACCTTGAAATGCAGTTATCCCAGATCCACCGTCTGATTTCGTCGTCGACTGAAACCAGATAACATCTTCAGCTCTATTCTTTGGTTGGCAACCAGGATGCCACAACTCATAACCTCATAGTTCATGGAGAGTACGTGTGAGTATCATTGTGTCTTTTAATAATAGGGCAGCTCTAGGGTGTGCCTTTAAAGTAGAATGGAAGTACTAGTACCATGTTCCTTCCAATGGAAAGCTAAATATATGTGGAATGTAATCTCAAAAGAAAAAAAAGTTATTTACTCTGTTAAAGCATAATATTGAAAACAAATATCTTACTCTACACCCCCCCCCCCCCCCCCACCAACTAAGGTCACGCAGAGGTCAAGTCCGGCCTAAACAACGTGACGTCACATCAAGAACCCGTCATGAATCATTACACACGGCACCAGCACTAAACGCTGCGTTACACACACATTGACAGTGGCTCGCTCGCTGTCAACAAAAGTTTTCAAATCCGATTTATTTTGAAATGTCTTCATTCAACAACTATGATGAAGAGGAGGATTTAGACATGACTCTAGAGTTTGAAAGATGATTAGGATAAGGAATAGAGAATGAGGCGAAAGCGAAAAACACAAGTGATGATGAACACGATTGGTGAGAATCGGGGCCTTTTATTGCGTTTTAAAGAGTAAACATTTTCGCCTCACGAAGACAATATGACGGAAACAAGAAGAGACGAAAAATGCATGATGGTAAAGAAGAAGATGACACGATTTGAAGAGTTGCCCTCACGATGGCCTTACGAAGGGCAAAATGGAATTTACAACGAAAATGAACCCTCGCAAGGTCTTCGGATGATTTTTTTGGCATGCCAAAGATTTTGCCACCGCTCGCGAAGTTGCTGCCGGAGCCTGAGAAACTCCACCGGCGGTCATACGATGGCTTAAGATGCCCTCACGAATGGCCAGATTGTTATACGATCAGAGCCGAATTTGAACATTTACTTTATCGTGTGTCCATCTTTGCTCGACTTCGGGACAGTGTGACGTAGTAAGGTAACTCCCCGGAGCTCCAACGCGCAGCGTCAGTGGAGCTCCAGGTGCAAATAACCAGTCTTCCTCGCCCATAAGTTCAGTCGGTCGCATCGCTTAATTTCGGCAGGTAAGATGAAAATTTGTACTTAGATTTCAAGAGAATCGCTCTAACTATCCAGAAGGCACTTTGATTTTACGATTTTACGATTATTTCGATGAAAATAAAAAATGGAATTTCCTCGCCGAGCCGATCTTCCCCCGTACTGTAGCGTCAATTCAAATGACTCGATCGTACGGTGCGATCGAGGAAATTCCATTTTGTCATCAAAATAATCGTCAAATCGTGAAATCATTGTGATTGCTGGATATTTAAGTAATTCTCTTGAGAGATGCGACCGACCAAACTTATGGGCGAGGAAGTCTTGGTTAGTTGTACCTGGAGCTCCAACCGCGCAGCGTTGGAGCTCCCTGGAGTAAGTACGGTAGCAAAAATGTCTCCCTAGAATTACTGGTTTTATACTTCTATATTGCAAATACATTAATAACAGAATGTATATATCACTTGTATATTTCATGTTAGATTGATTTCACTAGTGATCCAATGCACATTCTCCGGAGCTACTCCATAGTCATTACAGTGCTTAATGCTTGCACTGTACAGGATAATGTAAACATTATAATGTGACGTCGCTTCAACAATACTGTTTTGGGAAGCCGCAGTGCAGCGGGGCCAGAAAATAATAATAATAATAATAATAATAATAATAATAATAATAATAATAATAATAATAATAATAATAATAATAATAATAATAATAATTATAATAGTACTACTACTAATAAAAAACTCTTCTTAATCTATGAGGTTTCAGAAGCAATTTGGTTGCAATTTTCTTTAAAGTAACTGCATCATAATGATAGAAAAGGTCAGTTATTATTTCTTTCAAGTTTGAAGATATGTCAAAAATTACCCCCCCCCCCCTCCCCATTCATATACACTAGTGGTCGTGAAATACATACATCTCAGTCCAAATCCAATTATAATTAGAATACGAATACCCGAATGCTATTTGCAGAATGATATTAGTCTTTTTTTTTGTAATTATAGTCAGTAATCAAAGTTATTATCAGCAAAATATTTCTTTTGGTTTGAATGAAACGATTTTTAGGACATTCCAAAATGCATTGTTTTGAGAATCGGACCTCGCTGAGAAGCCCTTACCCCTTATAATTCCATTCTCTCAGCACATGGATGCATCTCGCTCATTTCCAAGCTTTTTCAATTTACAAAAGGTGTTTCCTGAATTACTCTCCACCTAATTGACACCATCTAGAGTTGAAGATAAAATACACAGGAAGTTCATGGGTTCAAGTGGCTTGAATTATATCATCAATCAATCTTATACTGCCGATTACGGTAAGATTCCGAAACTCCTTGAATTTACGATTGACAGCCCATTTTTTGTTCTTTGGAAAGACATTACTTTCATTATCGCAGCACAAGAGAGAAGTGTGTGATAGTGTCAGACGGGGCTCTTCATGTTAACTTATCTTGCTATCACTGTTCGGAAAACATTACATCTTGTTTTCGTCCTTTTACTTCATATGTTCTGGTAATTTGTGAGATGGTTCATGCAACAAAACTCTTAGGTTGAAATATACAGGGAAAGGAGAAACAATCATTTGATGGCGATATGGATGTTCGTCTTCGAATGTTACTCTTCTTCGCCTTCGTCGCTTCTAAAGCGAATGAGATGAGGGTTTCTACTGGTATTCAGAGCCCTGAAGTCCTCCCCGTCATTGGTGAAGATATCACACTCGCCTGCACATTCGCGCCTTCATCAACGCATCACCTATTATCTTGGAAGAACGGTAATAATGATATTCTAGCTACTGACAAATGCAACGGGTTGACATGTGAGCAACTTATCCCTAATAAGGATAAATTTAGTTTGACTGCAGACTTTTCCAGCGGAAATCTCACAATCAAGGATCTTGAAATGGATGATAACAGCACTTATCTTTGCCATGTTAGCATATCTTCTGTTAATGATGGTTCAAGTGAAGTAGAACTAACGGTGATGTCATCAGGTAAGATGGCTTCCGGGTATTTAATGTTTCGTTATTTGTCCCTCTGAACTCTATGAATAAATGTTCTGCTCATTCGCGGATTAGTAGATATGCTCCTGTCATAACGACGATAATGGAATTGCAGATTTCCATTCCTGTCTAGAACCATGCGAATAATGTCGTTCTTAAGTTACATTCTTGTTTTATAGTGAATACGCAATTCTTATAGGTAAAAGGTTAATATGGAAGACATATCATAATACAAAACGTAACATGCAGTTATTCATTTTTCTTCAAAATTTAAGCCTTGTCCAGAATGGTATCAATCACTGACAACCGGTCCAAGGATGGATACATGGATGCAGATTCAGTAAGCATGACTTCAGGAAAAACACACAACCTCACCTGTTCCGTAAAAGGCGCCAGACCACCTGCAGTACTGGACTGGCATATTCCCATCAACGTACATGCTGTACTAGGTGATCAGTATAACATTGTTCAAGGTGACTCTTACTTCTCTCATAGAGATGTATATGTAACCCCTTCCAGTGACGACGATGGAAAGACTGTCGAATGTGTAATGTCTCATCGGGAGCTGCCAAATAATCTTCACTCTTCCATCCGTCTTGATGTTCAAGGTAATTATATTAGTTATTGTATCCTCCTTTAACTGTGTGTTTCTAGTTCGGTGAAAAACTATCTTCATTTGAGGGTGGAGTAGATTTAATATTTGGAAATGGATGGAGCATCTGGAAAACAATTCTGTATTCCTTATATTCTGGTAGAGAGTCTTAACTCCAAAGAATGTCACCACCTCTCATTTGTGCGTACATCCCTTATTTACTTGTATCATTATGTTTGATAATTTGTTTATCGCTTTCTCAATTATAATGAGATTTGTTCATTAAGTACTGGATTTGGATGGCGTTTTTTTTTTCCATCTTCTCACTCAGTCTCACCAAGTGATCTCAGGTTCACTACGTCCGGGTCCACAACTACCAATGCAACAAGGGCAAGACATGTGTCTGTACTTGAATATTCAACTGCATCATTCACCTGCACGAGTGTAGGATCACGCCCTAAAGCTCAAATTTCTTGGTTCATTGGTTCAGAAGAGGGCCTTGGAACAATAACTTCTACCAATACCGAAAACGAAGCAGATAAAAGATTACGAGATACAGAGTCGACCTTGCACTTGATCCCAATGAAGAGGCATCACAACAAAACACTTCAGTGTATCGCAGATGCCGGTATAAACCAACGTAAAAAAGAAATTAACATTATCGTTTATGGTAAGTATATCTATATAGGTATTTGTATTATTTCAACGTCATAAACAAAAAAAAAAGAAAGAGTGTCAAAGCTATCAATTGTAACCGAGGACAGTCGGAATTGAAGTTTTATTTTTGTATTATATTGTTTTATTTATTACCAACTACTGCCATCATGATGAAATATTCTAGTGAACAGGTGACGGAATCTATATAATCGGTAGGGAAATCTATTCATTACGTTTTATATATCAATTGTTCTCTTTCAAGAATACAGGCAGTACACACACAACAAAGACTGATTTCTTTCGTCGTAATTGTTTATGATCTGAAAGGATTTTTTTCTTTTGAAGGACCCCCGGATCCTCCACATATGAATGGCACAAATGCATTGCAAAATGGTGTACCCGCAACTATAACCTGCACATCGAACAACGGCTACCCAGCACCGACCTTCCAATGGTACCTCGCATCTCAGAACGTCACCAAAGATTCTTATACAAGGTATTCAACAAATGAACACCATCGAGTGAACGCCATGAGTGTTTTCACCCTGACACCGACAATAAATTATAATGGGAAACGCCTTGTCTGTCAAGTATTTCTACCAGCTATCCCACCCGTGATGTCTTGGGATGTCAGCGAGGTTCTTAATGTTTTCTGTAAGTTTACTCTACTTAAGCAACTGATAATTCATCATTCTCATGTGATCATGAGGAGTTTGTTTTCTCTTCACTTTTTTGTTATAATCGACATGAGTAAATTGAATGGGCAACAGTAGTAATACCATTTATACACATGAACCCCTATGATTCTTTACCCATTTACTCATAGCAGATTGGGTAACAAGTAACTAAATATGTGACCCATCACGTCAAAATGAGACAGAAGTCGCTGGGCTAGAACTTGAGAAAATTGAGCAGATCTTTTTTTTTCTTCGCTGATTTGAATCCGCAATGTTTCATGAATGCTCTGTTAAAAAATTGAGTCCTAAATATAACGGGAAAGGGTAGAAAAAGCAGTTTTTCTGCGAGTGTTTTTTTCGGTCAACTCTTCTTTTTTTTCGGACAGCTGGCGAGAGCCAGCGCGAAAAGAAAGTCTTCCGCTAGGCCCCGCCCCTAGCGACGCGGGGCTTTGTTCATTGGATGTTCGCAGTCACGTGATCTCTATAAAAGAATTTGCAACTAGAGTGGAGTGAAAAGATGTCTTACAAACAATGACACTGTTTTACACGACAATAATAAGGGATAAATCTGTAACAGTTTTAAAAGCCGACTAAAAAGAAAAGAAATTGGCCTTTTAACCAGAAAGAAAAGTACCTGCATGTGTCATGTGTGTAGAGATTATGAAACAAGCGCGTGATTTAGGACAAAGACAGAGAGAGAAAAAAAATCAATAATTGTCTCATGCTGGAGGTGACTTAATCCGTGCTCTTCAATAGGGGCGAATTCTATACCTCTTTATAACATGGCGAAAATAAAAGAAATTTAGCTACATGTATTAAAAACCAGTAGATTGTTTACATTTTTTTAAAAGCTTGAGTTAACTAGAGCGGAGAGAAACGATGACTTTCAAGCTAGATGCAGTTTATCTTAATCTTCATCATGTTCATATCGCCAGTTAAAATGATGATAATTAGCGGCCAATTCTCTTATTCGTTTAAAAAGCTGAACAGAAAAGAAAGTTGACTTTCAAAACAGAATTAAGAAGAACTGTCGAAATTATGATACAGGTGAAAGATTTAGAAGGAGAGAGGGAGAATTGTCTGGGTGTTAATTTTTACAAAAAGCAGTTATCATTTTTTGTTGTTGAAGCTCTAGTTAACTAGAGCGGCGCTAAGAAGCAGTTTATCTTCATCCCGCTTTTGAACATGAGGATAATAAGCGGCCAATTCTTTAACTCTTTTCACTGCCGAAAAGAAAGAAATTATTTGTTTAACTAGAATGAAAAGGCCCTTGGTTGCGATAATGAAACAAATACATGTACCTGATTTGTTTCAAAGCTCGAGTTAACTAGATCGGAGAGAAACGATGACTTTCAAGCTAAGAAACAGTTTATCTTCACCATGTTCATACTACCAGTTAACATGATGATAATTAGCGGCCAATGCTCTTATTCGTTTAAAAAGCCGAACAGAAAAGAAATTTGGTTTTCAAAACAGAATTAAGAAGAACTGTCGAAATTATGATACAGGTGAAAGATTTAGAAGGAGAGAGAGAGAAATATCTGGGCGTTAATTTTTACAAAAAGTAGTTATCATTATTTTTTTTGTTTTTTTGTTGAAGCTCTAGTTAACTAGAGCGGTGCTAAAAAGCAGTTTATCTTCATCCCGCTGTTGAACATGAGGAAAATAAGCGGACAATTCTGTAACTCTTTTAACAGCCGAAAAGAAAAGGATATTATTTGTTTAACTAGAATGAAAAGGCCCTTGGTTGCGATAATGAAACAAGTATCTAATTTGTTTTAAGCTCAATTAACTAGAGCGGAGAGAAACGATGTCTTTCAAGTTAAGACGCAGTTTATCTTAATCTTCATCGTGTTCATACCGCCAGTTAACATGATGATAATTAGCGGCCACTTCTCTTATTCGTTTAAAAAGCCGAACAAAAAAGAAAGTTGGCTTTCAAAACAGAATTAAGAAGAACTGTCGAAATTATGATACAGGTGAAAGATTTAGAAGGAGAGAGAAAGAAATGTCTGGGCGTTAATTTTTACAAAAAGTAGTTATCATTATTTATTTTTTTTGTTGAAGCTCTAGTTAACTAGAGCGGTGTTAAAAAGCAGTTTATCTTCATCCCGCTGTTGAACATGAGGATAATAAAGGGCCAATTCTGTAACTCTTTTAACAGCCGAAAAGAAAAGAAAATTAGCTTTTCAACTAGAATGAAAAGGCCCTTGGTTGCGATAATGAAACAAGTACCTGATTTGTTTTAAGCTCGAGTTAACTAGAGCGGAGAGAAACTATGACTTTCAAGCTAAGACGCAGTTTATCTTCATCATGTTCATACCACCAGTTAACATGATGATAATTAGCAGCCAATGCTCTTATTCGTTTAAAGAGAGAATTGTCTGGGCGTTAATATTTTTTAAAAAGCAGTTATCATTATTTTGTTTGTTTATTGAAGCTCTAGTTCTACAGCGGCGCTAAGAAGCAGTTTATCTTCATCCCGCTTTTGAACATTAGGATAATAAGCATGATAAGCGACCAATTCTTTAATTTGTGTAAAAGCCGAAAAGAAAAGAAATGTAGCTTTTTAACCAGACAGAAAAGGACCTGTCTCGAGATTATGAAACAAGCGCGTGATTTAGAATGACAATGAGAGAGAAGAAAAATCAATAATCGTCTCGCGCATGCAGGAGGTGACTTAATCCTTGTTCTTTGAAAGGGGCGAATTCTATACCTCTTTGACATGGCGAAAAGAAAAGAAAGACGCTTTTAGAAACTAGTAGATTGTATACATTTTTTAAAAGGTAGAATGAATTAACTAGAGCAGGATAAAAATGTTTCTCTATTATGAAGCTGTTTCAATCCATCGTTGTTTAATCTGGTAAAAAGTATACAGAAAAGAAAGATAGTTTATAAAAGAAGGAAAGACAACTCTGTCGAGATTATGAAACAGGTGCGTGATATAGAAGGAGAGAGAGAGAAAATCAATAATCATGTGTTAATTCTTAAGCTTCAAAAAGCGGCGAATTTTATTGCTCTTTCACTAGTAAAAAAGTTAGCTTTATATTCAGACATCAACGATCTCTGTCAATATCATGGTTGGCAAAGATTCGTCTATTCACTAATTTTGCCATGCTTGAATGACTTTGCGACAATCGAATCCAAGCTTTGAAAAAGAAAGCAATTAACATTGAAAGAAATCAAGTTTACATGATTAATTTAGAAAAAATATAATGAAATGAAAACCTCTTAAAGTTTAAACTATAATCTAAAACATTTCCCCGCACAAAATGACAGACTTATAAACCTTTTGACTATAGCTAGGTTATTCAACCTAAGAGTATACCGGCATATGAAAGGCTCAATGAAAAGAGCACGAAGTCGATGCGGGAAGCTTTTTCAGTGCTGTGAACTACTTGATTTGCTACCCCTTAAAGAGTTAGAATTCATGGCTTAAATGAATTAATATTCATGTTTTCATGAGAAGAGATCCTAAAGAAACATAAGGACTAGTTTTTATTAGAATTAATAAACGGTTGCTAAGGGTTTTATTTTCAAATCTAGTTGACATTGCAAACGGAAAATGCTGCATGTCGGCAAAAGGAAGTCAACTTTGGAAGCGTGTTTCTCGAAGAAATACTTTTCCACAGTCCTACTTTACTCAAGTTTCAAAAGCTATTATACCCACTAATACTCACTCTCTAGAGTTGAACTATATACCAAATTAAAGCTTATGAAACGGAGAATAATAATCAATAATAAAATGAAATGTCAAAAAATGCGACTTCTGTCTCATTTTGACGTGATGGGTCACATATATATTATTTTCCGATTTATGACACTCACCATACGCAGTTCATGGAACAGGGATATGTTTATCATCATGGAACTGACAACATGGAACTTACTCTCTCTAATGTATGGCTCTGCGAGTGTTTATTACTTGGTAAATTGATATTTATTACGATTTACTGACATTCATCACTTTATGTGCTGTCATTTTTTTTTTAATAAATGGTTAGATTTTGGAGAACTCTGATTCTATTTCTTTCATTATTGGATGAATCATCATCTAGCGAAAGTAATAAGAATAAGAATTTATTTGGAATGTAAGAATTTATTTGTATCGTGTTTAATCTACTTGAAGCATTTGTCTAGATCGATACCTGTGTATATCTTTCTCATTTTTTAAAAATTTGTCCTACTTAAATCAATAGCTGATAATTTTTAATACCAGCGTTGCATCGAATAACATGTCACTTTATATGCTGATTAATTGTTATAAAAATGGTTACATTCTTTAATAACTCTCAGTCTTTTTTTTCTCTCTCTTATTATGAGAGGATTTGTAATCTCGCGAAAGTAATAAGGAAAAGGAATTTATACTCAATGTTTTAAATGTACTTTGTCTAGATCGATACCTGCGTATATCTTTCTCATTCTTTTTTTATTTGCCCTACTTAAATCAATCGCTGAAAATCTGTCACTTGCAAATTTAAATAGGAAGAAAGGTGGAAGAAGAAAAATAAAAAAAGGAAAAAAAAGAAAGAAAGAGTATTCAAAAAATTTGTTAACTTTTTCCAATGAGTGGCTTTGCGAGTAATCATCGACAATTGATAATCAATTTACTGACATTCGTTGTATTATGTGCTGTATATTCTTTTTACAAATGGTTGGATTTTGGATAAATCTCATTCTATTTCTCTAATTATTCGAGGAATCATAAACTAGCGAAAGTAATAAGAATTTATTTGTAATGTGTTTAATCTACTTGAAGCATTTGGGGGAAGGAAGAGTATTCGAAAATTTGTTTACTTCCTCTAATAAGAAGCTTTGCGAGTACTCTACTATGAATCGATACTGACATTTTGTCTTTGTTTTTGTTTGTTTTTGTTTGTTTGTTTGTTTTTCTTAAATCGTCCTTTGCATGATTCGATTGCACCGAATTTAGTCTTATTCATTACGCACCAAGTGTAAAACGATAGATTTTTTTTTTCTCTCTCTCTCTTTTGAAAGTTTTATTATTATTTGTTTTATGAGAGGCAATGTTAAACCATGAAACCACAAACCAAATGCTAAAAGTCTTGTAGATATTACAAATCTTCAACTACAATTTCTATGTTCGCTTGTTGTTTTGTTTGTTTTGTTTTGTTTTGTTTTTTGTTTTTTTTGCTCATTTTTTTATAACACGTGCTGAAAAGGTAGCACGATCGATTAATACGATATCAAAGCAAATAAGTAATTTCCATACACCTGTTTTCAGCATTTCATTCTCCTTGTTTTAATATTACCTTTATGAATTTACAATACACATAATTGAACATATCTGTTTATTACATCTGCAATATATAATGAAGTTCTATGCGAACATGTACAACCTTTGTCTCTGCACTGCTCCTTTTCATGAAAAGAATCAGTCTTCAATTCTACTTCGAAATAAATTCATTCGAATTATGTATTTCTCAAACAAATTAACCTTTGATAGATTAAGTATAATATTACTATATTATTATTTAAAACTTCATAACTAACCAACAGTGCATACGTTGTTATTTGAGGCAACAGTGCTGAGACAAAGTGTTCATTAAGGGTTCCATAAGTTATGTATGTATTTTGTGGCTGAGGTGCTCATAATTAGTGAACTTGTCATTATGAAAGTTAATCATTTGATTAACGTTTTAGGAACTCATCATCATCGTCATCATCATTCATCCTTATGTCACCTCCTATCTTTACATTAGCATTCCATTCTCTTTCCATCTCATGACCATTACCACTGTCATACTAGTACGACACAGAAACTTTACATGCGAACTAGTTGTTACACTTTTAATTATAATAGATAGTATATAATAATAAAATATTATAATAGATAAATATTTTTTATGACTACTGATCTAGACCAATTATCTATTTTCAATACTAACAATTTCTCCTCTGATAGTAACTATTACTCAACTGACGAATTTACTTCTAGTTTTCAAAAAAACGGGGAATAGATTTAGTTTACTTCATGTAAATGCTAGAAGTCTAAGCAAAAATTTTGTATTCTCTGGAAACGTTGCTATTTACTTTGAACAATTTTCCCTTTTCTATTATTGGTGTCACGAAAACTTGGCTTCATAACACTTCGGCCAACTTATTTAACATACAAAAGTAAACACTGATCAGACATGATCGAGAACAAAAGAGAGGAGGGGGGGGGGGGTTAGCATTTTATGTAAATGAACAACTACAATTTAAACTCCGAAAGGAAATATCATTAAAACAAAGTGAATCATTGTTTTTAGAAATCATGAATTCAAACAACAAAAATATAATCGTTGGATTAATTTACAGACCCCCTCATGGTTCTATAAATTCATTGTGTGAAGATCTTGATATATGCCTTCATACTCTTACGAGAGAAGGTAAACAATTATATCTTATGGGTGATTTTAATATAGGCTTGTTATCTCAAAGTAGTTATTGTGATACCCTTCTTCATATTATTTATGCTTATAGTTGTTATCCACATATAAATAAACCAACCAGGATTGATAGTCAATCTTCAACCCCTATTGATAATATTCTTTCTAACATATTTGACAAAGACATGACTAGTGGATTACTATACTCCGATATATCCGACCATTTGCCATTTTTTTAATGTATAATAATGACATTTCAAATAAAATGTCAGATAAAGCAAGCATGTACAGAAAGCAAACACCCCAAAATATTGAATCCCTCAAAAGTGATCTAGCAACAGAAGAATGGTTGGATATTTATAGTGAGTCAATGGCAAATATTGCATACGAAACTTTCAATAAGAAGTTACAGAAGTATTACGACAAATTTTTTCCTCTGGTATCTGTAAACAAGAACAATAAACGTTGTAAAATGCCATGGATAACAAAAGCAATTCTGCGATCCATACACACAAGGAACAAACTTTATAAGGCTTATTTAACAAACTCTACTACTCTTAATAAAAACAAATATAAAACGTACCGAAACAATTTAACTAATATCATTCGAACTTCTCGTAAAATGTACTATTTCGATAAACTTAACGTAGAGAAAACTAATATGAAATCTACATGGGAGGTTATAAATGATATGATTGGCAAGTAAACAAAAAAAATAACTACTAATAATTTTACAATGGATAATACAGTAATACAGTCTGAAGATATAGCTCATACCTTTAATTCTTTTTTTGTAAATATAGGACCTAATTTAGCAAATAAACTCAATAAACCGAACGAAAAATTTTACTAAATTTCTTCCGGAACCTACAACTTCTTCACTGTTTTTTTTTAAATCCCATAAATCCTAATGAAATAATCGAAATAACAAAAAATCTCAAGTCAAGTAAATCACAATGTCACGATAGAATCAATGCTTTTCTCCTTAAACAAATTATACATTTTCTTGTTTCTCCTCTAACTCACATATTTAATCGATCTATTAACACCGGGAAATGCCCCGAGTCCCTAAAAATTGCAAAGGCAAATCCCGTTTTCAAAAAAGACAACCCTCACGAAATAAGTAATTACAGGTCTATATCCATTCTTCCCAGCATATCAAAAATCCTAGAAAAGATTATTTACAAAAGGCTGTCTAACTTTTTAGATACATCTCATCTTCTAAATCTAAATCAATATGGTTTTAGAAAAAGACATTCTACCGACTTAGCTTTAGTACAATTATATGATAAAATAACGAATGCCATGGCCAATAAAGAACATGTAATAGAGTACTCATGGACTTATCAAAAGCCTTTGATACGCTTGACCACCATATTTTACTTTAAAAAAAAATTCACTCTTATGGAATTCGTGGAGTTGCCCTCTCCTGGTTTGAGAGCTATTTATGTAATAGAAAACAATATGTAGTGTATAATGATGTTTCTTCAAATTTTCTACCAATCCAATGCGGTGTTTCACAAGGGTCAATACTAGGCCCTTTACTCTTTCTATTATATATTAATGATTTAACTAATACAACTCCTCTTTTATCTTTCATAATATTTGCAGATGGCACAAACATTTTCTGTTCACATCATAACTTAAATACCCTAGTAAATACACTTAATAATGAGTTACCAAAGCTATCTTTGTGGTTTAAGTGCAATAAATTTTCCCTTAATGTAGATAAAACCAATTTCATGTATTTCAAGCACGTAAATTCTCATGTCAATGATTTTCCTTACAACATACTTATAGATAATGTACCTCTAGAAAGAAAGAGACAAACAAAATTTTGGGGTGTCATTATAGATGAAAATTTGAATTGGAATGAACATATACGTTATATAACTACTTCTATTTCTAGGAATGTTGGTATACTTTATAAATTAAAGAGATTTGTCCCTTGTAAAACGCTCATTATGCTTTATAATTCATTTATATTACCATATATAACAAATTGCAATTTAGTATGGGCCACCACCAACAAAACAAAAATCAACTGTATTTACTTATTGCAAAAGAAAGCCCTTCGCATATGTACCGGTTCACCATATTTATCTCACACCAGACCAATATTTTACCAACTTTACCTACTGAAAACTCCAACAGTATTCGGCATCAATTCACTACAAAGTTTACTGTTTATATTTAAGTATCTAAATAACTTGCTCCCTTTCTCTCATTTCAAAACTTGTATAATTTAAGTAACACTATTCACTCCTACCCTACTCACGATTCTTCCAATTTTCATCTAGTCAACCCAAAGTTACTGATTGCGCATAGATCAATAAGACACCATGGTCCAGACCTATGGAATTCTCTCCCAGAATTCACTGAATCCTGTTGTTCCCTTTACTCATTTAAAACCAAAGTTAAAACGATGTTACTATATCTGAATATACAAGGTAAAATCTCTGTGTCAACTCTTCATTATCATCATCATCATCATCATCACCGTTATCATCATCATCATCATTATCATCATCACCATCATCATTTCATCATCAACATCATCATCAATATGCTTTTATCTTAGGATTTCAGTTGTTTATCCATTCTGCTTATTTAAACATGTTTCAGCTATTTCATGATATTTGTCTGGGGCTGCCATATTCTCAAGCAAATTGCTTATAATGGTAGTCCTTCTTCCGCAAATGACTTTATATTTGATGAATTACAATAATTTGACAATTTATCATTTTGTGTTTGTTCTTGAAAAATAATTGTCACATATGCTTGTTATTCATGATTCATTGTCAAAAAGTACTTTTGTATTTTGTTACCGAAAAATGCTGTACTTATATGAATGCAGAAGAAAACTAGAAATTTAATTTGTCACTGAAGACGAATTTGGTGGTCTGTCTGTCACTCTGGCAAATTGCTTTGTCAGGTGTGATAATATTTCTGCAAGATTATAAATCAAATCAAACGTAACCTCACACTGCAGTGGTAATGGTCATGAAATAAGATACATTTGTATTTCTTTTTAAAGGTGTCTCTTCGTGTTCTTCCTTCCCTATCTTCTCTCATTCTAATCGACTGATTTGTTTGTATCATTTTGTCTTTTCTTTAAAGCAGTTCTTTATTGTTAAATTTATGCAGATTCTCCTGTCATTGCCAACTACTCAGTTCGTCGGATACCGAATGGCCAACGAGGCGTCAGTGCCGTCTTTACATGTACATCCAATGGTAGACCTCCCGCTTCTATAGCCTGGTTCTATAATGAGACCGAAGTGATCACCGGCACCCGGCGTCAGATTCACCACAACGTTTTAGTGGAAGAAGATACTGCTATATCGAGTAGACTAATTATCAGTAATATTCGCAGGGATGACAACGGCATCTACACATGCTTGGCTATCTCAAGATTTGGCAGCGACAACGCAACTATTTCCTTCACGTTTGCTGGTGAGTCATTCACAATTCAACCTTGGCGAACATAATTGTATATAATGATCACCTTTTTGAGGGTTATCATGGTTATGACTAATATTATGCCAAATTTAACTGTATGGAGTTGATATATGTTGATTTTTGGTCACGAAAAAGACAGAGTTTACCTTACCACTTGGATTTTCACCATCTTCTTTTTATTTCTTCCAGGAAGTCCAGATCCACCATTTTTGTTCATCGTCGATAAAAACCGAACGACATCATCTACCCTCTACGTTGCTTAGCAAGCTGGAGCTGCTGGTGGGTTTCCACAAATTTTCACTCTGCAATACGTTATTAATGGCACACAAGTACAAGACGAGGATGTGGAATCGAGTTTCAAGTTAATTTCCACTCATTAGAAATAACTAAAAGAAAAAAGTACAAAAACATATAAAAATACAACTAAAAAAGATTTTTAAAATATGAATAAATACACTCGCACATTATTAAAGAGCACATTAATTTTAGAGCAGAGGATCCAGCAGAAGCCGAGGGCCTGTCAAAACCTATCAAAGCGATGGTAAAAGATATTTACAAATGTGTTAAGCGATTGCAATTTTATACTCATTTCAGGAATTTAGTCAACGGGTATTTTAATGTTTCCCTAAACAAAGCAAGTGTGTGAGAATATTGAATATTTGAAGGTATAGTATGAAAAAAAAAAGTGTTTAGGTCAATATAAATTAACAGAGTGTCCCGGTATTTTATATTATTTAAAAAGGGCATACGAATATACATTTGGTATCTTGTGTTATTGATATGAGAGCGTGAACTATATCACGATTCACGAATGGTTGATATTGTATTTCATAAGAAGTGCCGTATTGGGACATTTGGGATGAGAACTTGTTGAAATGTTCTTACGGGTTTTACCAGATTTATAGATTGAAAATACTCTCTCTACTTTTAGGTTATCAGAAAGTTTTGGAGAGACAAATTAAATTAAGTATTTTTGGAGCAATGATCAAATGGAATCTACCTTTGAATACCCTTCAGGTCAAATTTATCATATCAAGGGCACTATCCTTCAAGTTGAAGAACAAAGTTCAAAACTTCAGATTGGTTTCATGGATGAAAAAAAGTTTTTGATAGGATCGTTACCTAAAGGCCAAGTACATTGACCTTAATCATTAGATGGGATCGCTTATATTCTTCCCAACATTGACAAAGTATTTTTAATGCATCTGTAATCCGGGCAGTATCTTCAGTCAACTTTCCGTCATTAAGTTTCAAGAGATATTAGTTTCATAATGTTTGAATTGCATCACTGAAAGTATTCCACTTGGCTATATATATATCAGGGTGTTCAAAAGCATGCAAGCCTATACTCTTATTAAACGCCCTGGACGCCCCTTTCTCCCATTTGCAATATAAATAGAACCAAAGATAATGTGTGTATCTAAGAGTGAATCACTGTCTAACTGAGTATTCAATATCATTTGACTGTAAACATTAATATTTGTTTCAATACTTCTGATGGTGACATGAATAAAGAAAGGACAAGACATTTCGGTATTGTTATATGAATTTAAAATATTTGGATTCATAATACAAATAATCAGTAGCCGAGGCGGTTTGGAATCACAGCAATATTATCTTCCGGAAAAAAAAAAATCATATTCACCATGCCCCCCCCCCCCTTCCCCTCCCCCAAACACACAGACATAATATATGTATATATATATATATATATATATATATATATATATCCGACCTCTAAATTTTTGTAGATTAACAATGTTCGGGCAACCATTACCATATATCCGGTCAGCCAGTGTTTAATTTTATCTAGTACATTTTCATTAAAAAAATCACGTTTTCACTGCTCGGGAAAGTTGATATTTGGAAAATTGACGTCAGGCGGAGGGGGAGGGGGGGGGGGGGGTTACGGAAGATGTGGAAAACAGCGGATAACCGAAGTTCGTTATTATCAGGGGCGGCACCAGGGTATTTTGATAGGAGGGGCGTCATATGTTTTCTCCATTAAATAACAGGGGTAATATAGAGTTATATGTTTAAGACCTCTCTTTTTTATACTCCGCTTTCTTCTTTCTTCCCTTTTCTTCCTCTTTTTCTTCTTTCTTCTTCTTTTTTTTTCTTTTTTCACAACTTGAAAAATCATAGGGGGGGGGGGCGGTCGCCCCCTCTGCCCCCCTGTAGCGCCGCCCCTGGTTATAATCATCACTACCATCCATCATCTCGCATTTGTGAATATGTGTGTGTGTAAACTTATGCGTTGCGTGCATCTCATAAATTTATGACCGTAAATTGATCGGTCCCCCCCCCAAAAAAAAAAAAAAAAAGAGAGAGAAATATACTGAAAAGCGGAATACGCTACTGTGATAGCATGTATGTAGTAATCAATTCTAAAGTGGCCGAAATTGACACGTTGGAATGTGCATATTCACCCTATTGCCGCCATCTGTCACTGGCATATAATGCAGATAAAAGCTTTGTTTTGTTGCGTGCATGTATAATGGGAACAAGTCTGAGGAGAATGATAAAATAGCGCCCCTGTTGTTTAACAATTACAACCTCAAATCGATGGGTTGTGAGGTTTATGAAACAGTCAAAAGGACTGTTCATAAATATTACATCCATCAAGAAAATGCTTTCACTTTCAAGGCCTACACAATATGTTAGTCCAGGAATCCTCAAAGCGTGTTCAATTAAAAGCACCTTGTTGCATTTTTTTGTTTTGACTGCATACCTTCATGATCATTATGCACGCAGAGCAAAAAATTCTTAAGATATCTCTTCTTCGAATTGAATTACCAACATTCGATTACTAAAATATGAAATCGATCTTTTTCGAAGTGCTTCTTTTCGTTGATTTTATATTTTCCAGATCCGGTAAGATTTATTATATTATGTTTAGCTTGTAAATATACTCAATACTTAGATTTTCAGTGTACTAGGTTTGTCAGGTTAGATTGTGCATTGATAGAATATTAATGTAATGAATTCAATATGACCACTCGTCTTTGGACTGTCCTTTATCAATTCCTTCTTCGCTATCTTAATCAATTAATTGACGAAACTATGTAACAAAATTATCAAGTCAATATAAAAATTTTCATAAATCGTAATAAGCATGTATATAACTGAACTAAAAATAACTGGATCAATTTTATGCTAGACTTAAATTCCATGCATTATCAGTGATTGTTTCCAAATGTTGTCAAACACTTTATTGAGAACTATTCCGGCTAGATAAGTTAGTTAGCACTATGAATATCGTACTGCTGGCATTTCCCAACGGAAGTGTGATCAGACACCTATTAGATGAATGCTATTAGCATCCAAGACTCCCAAGAGAAAATTGTTCTCGTTTACCCCATACAGGATACCATGCATTTGAAGTGTCTATTTAAACATACAACTCTCTACCGGTTATCGGGGAAGACTTCACACTGGTTTGTAACTTCTCGCCGATAACCCGATATCGTCGGGATATTGGGAAAGGGTAACATCGTTAAGTTGGCCAGTCACTCTTGCTTGCCACATTATGCTTGTGAATGGTCTAGTGTTCCTGACCAGTCGAAAATCAGTTTTTGGCCGATTCTTCCAGTGGAAACCTTACAATCAAACATCTTACCAAGGATGATGAGGACAATTACCAATGCAGAGTAAGCAGTACATATGGGGGAGAGAATCCACGGTCAGCTTATTTGGAAATTGCCCCATTGTTGCCAGGTATACTCGTTTCAGAGTATTTGCATTTTACATTTTACATTTACACCTTCTAGGACGACTCAAAAAAGCATACCTTAACGCCAGTTCTTCATAAAAGACTATACGTTTACTGATCAGGTGAATGAAGCTCATTTCCCGTATTGTGTTTATATGAAATCACTGTGAAGAATTTAATTTCAAATAAAATAAAGATACTTCTACATTGCTACGAGACAATCATGTTTATTATTTAACAAATAAGAGTCATAATTTGGATTGAAATATACTAAAATACACAAGCTCAGCTGAAAACACTGGATATTTACTTCTTTTCTATCTATGTAAGGCCAAGGTTAATGTTTAGATATTATTCTTGTCTCTGGTATCAAGAAGCAATCAATTTAAGATCTCGTTCGTTGTTATATTAACCATTGGTTTTGAACAAAAATTAAAGATTATCAAAGTGGACAAGTACTATTTGAATGTAGGTTTATCTATCATAAACATGATAAATATTCCATTACACCAGCTCGTCCCTGTTTGCTCTATTTTATTGATGAGAGATCGAGATATTACCCCAACGACGAAAATATAACCGTATCAACTGATGACCCGTATAACATCGCATGTGTGACAAATGGTGCAAGGCCTCCTGCAGTACTGGAGTTGGTTATACCAGATGACTGAACGGTTCTTTTTAGAAATCAGACTGATGCGTACAAGGATACTCATATGTTTCTCGAAAGGATGCTACAATAATATCGTCCAGGAATAATGATGGAATGATTCTCCGCTGCGATGCATCACATCCTCAACTACTAAATAATCTTCAATGTTCAGTTTACCTGAAATTTAAATGTATGGATGCTTATTAATTAGGGTCCTTTTTAATTTTGTAATATTGTAGTGCAGATGTTATGAAATAGCGACTCCATGATTTGTTGCTCTTACGCTTTATCAGATACTGCATCCAGATCCCCAAATTTCAGCATAATTTAAGGGCAATACTCAATACCTCTTAAGAATGTTTATTTTGGTGACTTAGGTTTGCCTTACACATATATTTCTATCTGAAGACCTACTTACGAAAACAGATGCAGCTCTCCTCAAACTATTATATATCGTTTCTTACATGGCATATTTTTTTCATGTTTGTTTTCTATGAATGAAGTTCTACCTACAAACATGCTGCTTTTACTATCTAAAGATAGCAACAAAGCATACAACACTGGGCCAAATGTCATTTCCGTACAAAAAAAATCGTCGATTTCAATCACTTGTAAAAGTATTGGATCACTAACAGCAGCTGAATTGTCATGGATGCTTGGTGACACCAATATTCCCGGCAATAACATTTCAGAAGGTCGCAATAATTTGGATAGCAGTTTGTACGACACCGAAAGTATAGTCTAAATGCGCGCAGAGAGAAACCACGGCATTTTTCTCCACTGCTATGCGTCTTTACCAGGGTTTATTGATCAACGGTTAGTCAAACGGATAGTTTATGGTGAGTTACTCTTTAAATATAGCGGAATTCCTTTAGGTTAAATATATTGTAATATGTAGTAATTATGATTCATACGAATAACTACTCAGCATTACAATCTCCTTTTCTTTCTTTTTTTTTTTTTACCTTAGTTATTATTACCTCATACCTAATCATAATGGAAAGTGAGTGTGTATCGTATTAATTGTGAGAGCTTCCATTTTTATCAAAGGGCTATAACAATTCATATTATCTTCATTTAAAGGCCCACCAGATGACGTTACAATGATAACCCCAGAAGATGTAGACGACGGTTTACAAACAAATGTAAGCTGCAGAGCTACCAATGGATTTCCAGCTCCGCTCATCAATTGGTACGTTGGATCAAAAAAATGACAGCTGATTCGTCTTTTGAAGCTTCAGTATTGTAGATGGTCGATATGATGCTGAAAGCACTCTCAGTCTTACACCGAGAAGGTCTGATCACGGGAAACGTCTTCTCTGCCAGGCAGTTCAACCTACCACACATTATTTGTGGTCAGTTAGTGCTAGCATTGTTCTGAATATTTCATGTGAGTATCAAACTTTTTTTTTTTTTTTTTTTAGAAAGGACAGTATGACGACCCTCCTTAAATTTCGTAATATTTACATCATTTTTTTTTCTAAATAATTTATTGTATGCACCATTTTTTAAAATGCTATACACCTCTATCCTTCCTAATTTACCGTTTTTCATCTACTACACAAACAAAAATTTGAGAAACGAGCAAGTTTAGAGATTGTTAATATATATATATATATATATATATATAGTTCCAACGTTTTACTAAATGCCTTATAGCAAATTCCCCAATACTGCAGTCCCCGTCCCCATCCGATGCCGCCCCTCCTCTTGTTATCGCATCTTTTCTTTCAGATGTGATTTTAAATGCTTCTCTTAATCACAGACAGACCCACGGTCTCCATCTCCTCTCGACGGCTCACATCAAATAAGCTACTCATTGGTTTAGCATTGACATGTACATCAGACGCCAACCCTCTGTCGTCTGTGTTCCGTTGGTTTTGTAACGGAACAAAATTCAGTGAAGAAATGAGTAATGTGACCCTGCATGAGACTGTTCATCAAGAAGGTGAAACGCTGACCTCCAGTGAGATGATTATATGGGATATCCAGTTCAGAGATACTTACGAGTACAAATGCGTAGCTCTTTCGAGATATGGTTCTGGTAGTGTGGTCTTCAACTCTTCATCATTTTATCGTACGTAACACTTTTAATGATACCGTCAGTTTTATTTAGGTCTTGCCAGTACGATTCTCTCTTTGTTTTGCGGTAAATAAATCAGTGGGAAAGACACGGCAATCTGGTGTTTCACCACAATCGTAATTTCAGTTTTAGCACTTTTTGCACTCTATAGAGCAGTTTTGAAAACATGTTTCTTATATACATCTTTTACTTTTTTAAAGCAATAGGATGTCTGTATGAAAATGGTCTTGTTAAACTTGATTACCACCATTTTAAAATCATTTCACAATAGTTATCTTTCTCGTAGCATGCTTGCTTCTAAATTTGTGATTTCAATAATTAAGTATAATTCTTTAGACCAGCACCAAATTAGAACCCTATCAAAACGTCTGAATCCATTTAACCAAGAGACGAAATCATACCTTAGCTCTCGTCATTTATCTTGCCACTGATAAATCTTTAAATGCAGTTATCCCGGATCAACCTTCAGATTTTGACCAAAATCAAACGACGTCTTCAACTCTTTTTGCTGCCTGGCAACCTGGTTTCAGCAGCGGACTACGACAAACTTTAATAATGGAACATCGTCCAAATATATATATATATATATATCTTACAGCCACATCCCTGAATCCTCATGACCATTAAATTCTATAAAGACATATTCATGCATGTACATGTCTTCCTTGGGGAAACCATACAAATTGATTTCAGTTCCAGCTAGGGGAGATTCAGGAGAGTTGAGCCACTTTTTTTTAATTTTTTTAATGGGCCATATTTCTCCAAACCTGCATTGAGGGTAGGAGAACTTCTTCTCATTTGAAGTTTATCTCCTATGTTATAATACAGTTTGGGTTGTGATATTCAAAGTGATTGCATTTCAAGTAGTACTCCATAAAAAAAAAAAAAAAAAAAAAAAAAAAAAAACGGCACACGGCATAAGTCTCCCGCAGGGTGAGGAGAGTTGAGCATAGTCACAATGAGAGTAGAGCCACCCACGGGAGAGTTGTGCCACCTTGTAAATGGGAGTAGGGAAAGATATGTTTCGCTTGTGGATTGGCCTGCATTGCTAGTATATTACTAGTATAATCTCCATAATTATGCATGATTTCGTAAATGGAAGTGCAGTGATATTTATTATTGGTAAAATATGAATTATTTCCGACAGTAAATTAATCCGTTTTCCATATTGCAGAGATGCATCTTTGTACATCGATCTATGCTGACTTAAAGATGGATAGCTGGGGCTTGGGCATTTGTAACAAATTGTTATTAAACAGGGCCTCATGGAATACCACCACTATTGGTGACAATGTGCTACCCTGTATAAATATCAGAAATCAATGAATCAATCAATCAATCAATAATTACAGCACATATTCAATCCCATGAGTAATAGTTACTCATATAGTTTTTAAATTATCGATAGCCATTGTCATTTTTTAATTACTCAACTTGAAAAAATCAAAACGTTCACCACAATGCACACATAAGATGGAACCCTAAGATTTAAACAGTGAAGAAATAAAACCATTTTCGTATAGAGGTCTAACTTAGAACCACATGTCACTTTATTATGACTCAACATCAATGATTCTACTGTATAAACATTTAGCAATATATCAATAGTCACTAAAACACTGATTAAAACAACACATTATTATACTAACATGTTATTTGATGTTAGGCACCCTTCAAACATAAAGGAAATTGAATGCAATCCGAATGTGTATTTATTATTATTTTTTTTTTATTTGCCACTGTTTGCGATTTGGAGCTGCATGTTATTCTTTGAAATGTGAGGCTATCAAATTCCTGTCAAAATTTTTTGATGATTCTATTAGCTTTAATACTAATAAAATAAACAGACTGGATAATTATTTCAAATGGAAGGTCCAGATTAAACTGATTAACTAATAATGTTTCTATGATGCTAGGTATTCGAAACGCATGGAATCCAAAACGAAAATGATTGAAATACAAGTTTGTAGATAGTTTGCTACTATTTTCTATGTAGAGATAGATGTTATGATCCTATGAATGTGCAATAATTATAAGAATGTTTTGATGCATAACTTTTCCATCTCACTTTCTAAACAGATTACGTTCTTTAAATTGATATCCTTGACTGCACATCTCGTGCATATGGGTTGATATAACATTGTGTTTCATGTAGCCTACATAGGCATAAAATTATGTTATTCAAATAATAATATTAATAATAGCTACAATTATATTGCGCACATATCCATCCCCACGGGATGCTCAAGGCGCCTACAAAGTACTGCTATTACCCTGGCTTTAGCCGTGCTGCCCTAAGGCGCAGAAAGCATTCAAGGAATAAATTCCTACCAGGTACCCATTTACTACACTTGGGTGGAGAGCGGCAAATGTAGATTAATATCTTGCTAGATGTATCATTATCTCTGTTAACTCCCATTCCATGAGATTTCCATTTGAGAGACTAGGACAAAAGGGGGTTTGCAGTTTTTGTAGTCGCTTGAATACAGATTTTTATTTTTGTATTTATTTTTTTTTTGCAATGTCGTCCCACGACATTGACTTGTTTTCGTTCAAGTTCTGCATAAAAAAATCTTCTTCTTCTTCTTCTTCTTCTTCTTCTTCTTCTTCTTCTTCTTCTTCTTCTTCTTCTTCTTCTTCTTCCACCAAAATCATATTCGTTTTGCACGTAGTGCTTGTGCCCTCTCCTTAGGTGCCTTCCTCTTGTCCTTTCCTTTCAAATTTCATATGCATGTTTCTTGCTATTTCATCTTGGTCACTGAATTTTTCATTTTTCGAAATCACTCAAGCATGACTGTCAAGGCGCCATTTTATCCATTTTGTGCCATTTTCATGCCATTTTCGTGCCTTTCTTTCTCCTTTCCTGATATCAATTAATTTTTGTCTCATTTTTTTTTTTTTTTTTTACTGTGGTTTTATCTTGTCATTGCACACATCCCTGTCCAATTTCACGCTTCAGTGATCCCGCACTATACAAAAAGCGCCATCTAAAGTTTTCAAACTATCTTCTTTTGGCCGTATCTCCATCATGCCTGGGTAAACCCGTACCCCCCCCCCCCTTTTTTTTTTTATTAGATACTTTTCAGCCTAATAAAGGAAAATGTACCTTATCACTGATCAACTTTGCTAAAATTGCCCGTAAAAAATCACGATATTTACGAAATTGCCGAAATAACTTCAACTTGCTCTAAATTTGCGAACGTGTACCCTACGTCTTTGAAATTTGGTGGGTATGTGTATATATGTATTTGACAACTGACAGCCAAATTGTATAAAACTGATGACGTCATCGCAAAGTTATTGCGGAAAAACCTCAATTTACCTGCATTACATAATATTGAATAATTTGCTCATTTTAAATGGCGCGCTAATGGCAGTCAACGCAAAATGACTGCGATGAAATTCCCTTCTCAGGGATACCAAACACGGTATATGGTATCACAGAAAATTTTCAGTAAACCGCGATTAAGTCAGGTCATGATAGAGTTTCCGCCCATGCATTACACGTATTGTCTATGGGGCAAATCGGTTTCCGGCCTTTGGTCCCCTGAACGATCTTTATTTTTCTTGAAATTTTGCAGGCACATTCTTTGTGGCAAAATGAAGAGAATCTTGAAGCTGGGTTTTGACAATCGGTCAAGCGTGACATTTTAGACGCCATTGTGTTCTATAAATGTATCATGCATCACATGTTTCGATAGGATTGCCATAAACATATGAGAGTGATCTCAAAATAACGGCAATGAAATGCTCTTTCTTATAATACCAAATACGGCACATAAAGAACCCCCCCCCCTCCCAACCAAGTAAAAAGAAAAGAAAGTCATTTCAATTTATGCCATTTAAGTATATTTTCTTTCAATACAATTCTATACAAAGCCGATGTAGCGTGGTATACAATGCGTATGGAAAGGCATTTTATCCTTCCACCCTGCCCTATGTTATTCTTTGTTTCCATCCTTCTGTCATCTTGTCTTTCTATCTATGTTTTACCCTACTGTCATTGTTCTATGATCTTTTATTTCTTCCTTTCCTTATGTTAAATACCACACAACCCCGATGTGTCGCGCTTAGTTTAATATGCTTCATTATGTTGAAGCCACGTGGACCAGAGCCTTTGGAAAGCTATTTGGGTCAGGGCGTGCGCCACCATCATCATCACCATTATTGTCATCACCATTAATCATCATCACCATCACCATCGTAATAGTAATAATAATAATAGTAATAATAATAATAATAATAATAATAGTAATAATAATAATAATAATAATAATAATAATAATAATAATAATAGTAATAATAATAGTAATACTACTACTACTACTACTACTACTACTACTACTACTACTAATAATAATAATAATTTTGTTTCCTCAGGGAAACCTCATCAGCTTCAGTGCTGTTCCTTCTGAGGGCCCCTGCAATCATTATTACCCCAGCAATTGCTAGGTACCTATTTGCACTTGGGTGGAGAAGGATATTTCTTTTACTTTTTTCATCGTTGCTATCACCTTTAATTTTACCTTTCCTTATACTATTCTTTGTTTTCATGATTCTATCATCTCCTAATTTCATAATGTAGCAAGGTGGTAGATTACTCATCCTGTCCTCTTTTCCTTCGCTTGTATTCATTCTTTTCTCTCTCTTCATTTCTTTCTTGGTAAGTCTGGACTTATAACATATGCTGGTAATATTATGTAGGTTCATTCCCACCGTTGCCCAAACTTTATTGTCTTTTATTTTATTCATATCTCTAATCCTCCTTTCATGCCACCATACACTAAGCCTTTATAGCCACCGCTCCATTCATGTCCTAAATCCACTATTATATGATAGTATACTATGTTTGCTGTTCTCACACTTCCTGTAACAAAGGATGAATAGTAATGTTTGTTAAGTTTTTATATTAAATAGGCCTGATTACTGGAGGTTCGGAGAACCTGTACGTTATTAGGTAGACGCTTTAATTGGCAGTGATTTGTAACTCCTGATCAAAGAGAAGTATAGCTTATGATCAAGGACCACCCCCTAGAGAATAATTGACCAATGAAGTAATAGTAAAATGAATGTTTAATTAAGTATAAAAGAAGGTCCACTGCATGTTTTCTTCACTTGGTTTTCCCCGACTTGGTCATCCCCGTTTGGTCCCCCTTCGTAGATCTTCCCCACCCCTTCCTTACTAATTATTAACATCTGAAAGTGCAACTCTGAGTCTTCAACCTGAAAGTACCTGAAGTTTGAGCACCGCTGTTTCAGAGACCAAGTCATCTAATCGCTAAGTCAGAATCAGCAGAACAGTGCTAAATTCATCAAACTCGACGAAGGATATTTCTTTAAAAGTATCAAGAACTGAAACATCCATTTTTCCTCAAGTGATCAGTCGTTTGCATTTGGGTACCATCAACCTTTATTGCAATTCGCTGCTCTGGAGTTCTTCATGTTAACTTATCCTGTGTTCTCGAACTTGTTCCTGTGTTCCCGACCCCGTTCCTGCCCTTGAAGTCTTCATCGTTCCTGTATTTTCATCGTCATCCCGTCGTCCATCTCATCTATGCGCCGAACCGGTTAATTCGCGGTCGCCTAGCGAAACGATCAAGTAAAAGGTTTGAACTACCGCGTTGCATGTAAGTGGCCACAATACTAACCATCCCTTCCCTAACTAACCTTTCCCTATCTTAATTTCCCATCCCCTTAAGTCCCATAATTAACATATTAAGTTAGGTTATTTAAAGTACTGCTTTGTCCGAAATAAGGTCTTTTGATAGAAGGATATAGACTGAGAGTATATTTGATTGATGTTATTTTGTGTAACTGTTCTATTATAACTTTGTCAGTTATACAGGTCAGTGATCTGTAAATAAAGAATCATATGACACCTTATTATACATTGTGTCCCAGCGCTTTTGTTTATTAATTTTCCTTATCTTTTATTTGGAATTTGTTTATTTTATTGGTCTTGTGACTAACCCCCACCCGAGTTGGAACCTTCGCTAGCAGACCAAAACCTGGTTCCTTCTCGGTTCCCGAATTCACTGCTTTTGCAGTGAAGGACAGGAGTAGGGAGGTTAGAACAGTATGCATTATTTCCTCCCATCTTATCTTATGTCATATTTTACCATGCATATCTTTATATTTCACCTGTCAACTTCTCAACAAAATATAAGATATGGACGACATTGCATGCACATCGTTCTGATACGATTGCAGTTTTAGTTTTCAAGTAGTAATCTCACCCAATGGCATTAAATGTGTAGCAGAGAAGAGTTGAGCTATGGATCAAGTCTCCTAATGACTATGGCTCATCTCTTCCCAGGTCGGCCTTGTTGACATCTGACTGGACTCCCTTCAAAGCAGTTGTATCAAATTCAATCAAAACATCCTCAATAAATCTGCAATGCATAGGCTACATGTCGCCCACAATGCGACAAAAGTAACTGTTCCTATGTAAATGATAGAAATGGTCGAAGCTCTTGACTCTGAAATCCACTTTTTTGAGCAATTTAGAGTTCTTCCTTCACCTCATGTCTATAGAGCTGTTATGCAACTTTTTTGCCTTAACTGAAAAGAAAGATATGTGACACACTACCAACAGAGGGCGTTTGAACTTTCTTTCTTGAATGTAAGTGGTAGTTCTTGGGGGTGGATCAACTGTCCTTGTGGCTAAACTCACCTGGACCTCCCCTACTCCATTCATAAAGACCTTTCCTGAATTATTATTCAACTAAGTGACAAATTACAATTAGTTCTTACTGATAAGAAGAATACTTAGGATACCATGGACTGACAGAACATCAAATGAGGAAGTACTTGACAAGGCGTGCGTCAAAAGGTCTCTCCTAAACATAATAAGAAAAGGACAACTTCTCTTTGTCAGTCAGGGAGAGTACCGAGTTTTTGGGAATGATCAAAGTCCCCAACAAAAGGGACGATTGGCCTCAATGAATCATTCATGACCTTTCACCACTTTCTGGCCGTTGATCGACATGTACAAAGTGAATGACAATCCTGCACCGTTTTGACGTACATATCTTTAAACATTCACCACAAAAAACCCTCAAGGAATGTTAATGTTGAAATTTCAGTAAATGAAAGATGAATAAATAAAGTTTATCCCCTCCAAAAATCAGGATTCACAAACCATGAGGAAAATTTGTAATTGAAGGATGAAAACGCAATTCGAAAATGTATTTTTTTAATATGCGTGTCATAGATTCGTTTAACGCGTTCTTAGTTTGCTGCAGCAATGCAACGAAACACGCTGTGCCTGTAATGCCCTATGTATAGGCTGTGTGTACACCATATACACACACACACGCCTGTGTGTGTGCGAGTGTGTGTGTGTGTTTCTTTCTCCCCCCCCCCCCCCCTCTCTCTCTCTCTCTCTCTCTCGCTCGCTTCGGTGAATTATTCTCATAGCGACTGGAATAAGGACATTTATAACGGTTCCCTGTGACCAGTTCGCTTCGCTCCAGTACATAACAACCTCTTATGCTTCAGTGTAGCCTAAAACGCGGGACTACGGGATAAGATTCGGCTATCTCCCTGACTGTTTGTAGGTCACATAATGAGAAGAGAAAGCACAGAAAATGGAATATTGACTGGAAAATAGAGGGAAAAGGAAACAGGAACACAGCTGATTGGTGACAATAGTGCCAGCCAGGGGCATCAATCTGTCTTCACATGGGGGGGGGGGGGGGGTGGGGAGGGGCAAGACAACCTAATAGTACCCTTCATGATATTTTTAACGCCTCTTAATTACCAGCTTCTCCACGGTTACATGAAGCATGGAATATTAAAGAATTTGCGCTTTGAGCGCGAGGTTACATGGAAGTCTGATCGTGTAATACCTTTTGTATTTCATTATTTGGAAGGTTTCATTTTTCCGATATGTTTACCCTCCCAATATATTCGGGGGGAACTGCCCCCCCCCTTCCACCCCATAATCGACGCCCCTGGTGCCAGCATGTTACAGATGACCAGAAAGATGTAAGTAGATAGAGAGCCCTAATCACTAGTGTCTGGAACATACAAGACACCTAGCAAGCAATTGACAATATTCAGAGTTTAAGATAAAATACTCTTGGATTGACTGATATTATCAATTATTCTTTTACTGCCAGTTAATATAAGCTTGCGAAAGTCGTTTCAATTAAAGGACAGTCAACTTTTGTTCTTCAGAAAGACAAACTGCTTTCATTTTCGGAGCACAGTAGAGTATTATGATCATGTTAGTCGCGGATGCTGATGTTCACTCATCTTGCCATCACTGTTCAGGAAACATTATTCATCTTGTTAATCCTGTTCTTCTCCAGGTATTCTGCTGAGTTGTTTAGGATGGTTCGTGCAGTAAACCCCCTCGGTTGAGATATACATGGAAAGGAGGAGAGACAATTATTTATTGACGATATGGATCCTCATCTTCAAATATTCTTCTTCTTCGTCTTCATGGTTTCTAAATCGTATGAGCTAAGCGTTTCTACAAGTATTCAGAATAGAGAAATTATCCCAGTCGTTGGCGAAAATATCACTCTTATATGCACATGCATGCCATCTTACATGTTTCGACTACTGTCTTGGAAGTTCGGGAGTGAACAAATTCTGGCTACCGATAGATGTCGAGAAGAGAGTAGTGGAAGTGAGCAAACTATTCCTAACATGTCTAAATGCAGTTTGAAGGCAGATTCTTCCAGTGGAAATCTTACAATTACGGATTTAACAATGGATGACAGCGGCAGCTGTCAATGCTTAGTAGTCACGTCTTCTGGCGCAGTTTCAAATAGGACTGAACTAAAGGTGATGTTGTCAGGTAAGATATTTTCAATTTCTTCTCAATACCCTTGGCTGGTACTAAAGTTTAGATATTAATTTTTATTACAATTCAGAGCGTACCTATAATATAAACCTTATATACAAAAATAACAATAATGTTGGATGTACGGTCTTCGGTTACCCCACTTCTCGTTAACCTTCAAAATCTCTGCAGAAACTGAAAGGAAGTACTTTCTTACGCCGCCATGACTGCTAAATGAATACGTTTAATTTTTGTTTTAACGATTTTCATTTGTGACTGGAAATCACGCTGAGGATACTTTTTTTTTTCCAAGACATGATGTTGTGGCAAGCTGTATACGTTTGTGTCAAAGAGGTCCTGGCATTTCAAGGACGACCCTATTAATAAAGTGTACTAATAAAAAGGGACATAAAATTTTGTCTAACTTTCAGCCATGCCTAGAATAATATCCATCACTGACGATCGGTCTGAGAATCGATACAAGAATGAAACATCAGTGAGCATTACATTTGGGCAAACCCACAACCTTGCATGTTCACTAGAAGGCGCCAGACCACCTGCAGTAATAGCATGCCAAACGCCTGATGGAGTACATAGTTTACAGCATGATCAGGACAACACTGTTCAACGAGTTTTTTTTATATATGTCGAAGAGTTGTCTCTATAAACCTGTCCAGAAATGATGATGGAAAAAATTTCAGCTGCGTAGTTTTGCATCGGGATCTGACAAATCGTTCATCCGTCTTGATGTCCAATGCTCGGGAATGACAGCGCTACCATTAACTTCACATTTTCAGGTAAATCATTCATAATTAGACTTTAGGTGTATAAACATGTGAATTACATTATTGCGGGGAATGAAAATATGATATAACGACGGATTTGATGATATGGATATATTTCCATTTATTATCAAAGTGAATTGTCATCATTTCACAATCAATTTGGTTATTACTTTGTGAGCTTTCGCCTACTAGTTTCTGCAGGCTTCTTCAGAATGGCACTGACCCGCCGTAGATAGGGTATCGGCAGTCGGGTGGTCCGATAGAATGGGAATGTACGTGGAAGATAATTTGAATTGCCCCGCGTATCGATTAATTTAAAATGTCAAGCTCTTCTGGATGTGAATGGCCTCCCTGATCCGTCTAGTATATTTGTTGCCATCATTAGTTAGGACTTTGCTATTTTTCCAGTTTATAGTATGGTTGTTTTGAACTACTTGTTCACTAATGGCTGACATGCTTAGGGTTGACTCTGCATCCTTCTTTCTAGATCTTGTGTAGTAGGCTTCCCCCCAGAGTATCTGCTTCTTGTTTATGCTCAGCCTTCCTTATACCAAATTTCCTTTCTGTTTCCCCAATGTACACCTTGTCACAATCCTGACAAGGTATTTGGTATACCACACCTTTTGAGTCATTAAATGATCTCTTGTCCTTGGGGCGGACTAACAATGTCCTTACTTTGGAAAGGGGACACATTGTGGTGGATACATCGTACTTATTGAAGATACTCTGAAAAGTTTCTGAAATACCCTTGATATAGGGAATGGTGACCATGGTTCTCTTATTGGTGCTATGATAAGGTTTCCTTTTGGCTGTGGCTGATAATTACGTCTGTTCTTCCGTTCTTCTAAATGACAATCCGGGTAGGCACATTTTTTGAGACATGGTTTAATGTGGTCCTCCTCTGTCTTGACGTCGTCTGGTTCTGTGACAATGCTGTGTGCCCTGTCGAAAAGTGTGCTATAAACTTCAAGTTTCTGAGGTAGGGGATGGTGTGAATCAAAATGAAGATACTTCCTTCCTGTAGACAATGAGCTTCACACTTCCATATTCTCTTTTAACTATCCTTGTGTCCAAGAAAGGAATGGAGTTGTCCTCCTCAAATTCGTGGGTGAATATAATGCTTCCGGTAGAGTCTGCATGATTCAAGTGGTCCTTTAGTTGGTCTACGGATCCTTCCTTCACAATGGGTTATATATCACCCACATACCGTTTCCAAAGTCTGGGTTTAATGGCAGGTGGTGCAGTGGATAGAATATTGTTTTCCAAGTTCTCCATGAATATATTAGCCACAATGGGGGATACTGGAGTGCCAATAGCTGTCCCAAACCTCTGACTTTATATGCCTCCATCAATTTTGAAGTAGGTTGTAGTGAAAACAAATCCTAGGAGTTCGACGATGTTGTCAACTGTAAGGTTTGTCCTGTATTTCAACCCCCGTCCTTGGAAAGACGATCTCTTGCAATATCCAAAGACTGATTGATTGGTGTGTTGGTGAACAGACTTACTACATCAAAACAAACTAACACCTCACCCTTCTCCAAAATAGAACTGGTCATTTCATCAGCAAACTCCTTTGAATTTTGCACATGATGGTCTGTCTTACCCACTGAGGGAGCTAGAGTGTCTGCAATTGTTTTAGAAGTGTTATAACCAATAGAGCCTATACAATCAACAATAGGGCGTAGAGGATATCCTTCCTTATGAGTCTTAGGCGTGCAGTACAACTGGGGAATATTTCCCTCCGTAGGATAGAGATATTCATATTGTCTCTGTGAAATCTTCTCCTCGTCAAACTATCTTCCACGTACATTCCCATTCTTTTGGACCGCCCGCCTGCCGATACCCCATCTTCGGCGAGTCAGTGCCAGCATGATCATAATTCAAGTAGTACATAATTTTCTGTGTAGCATAATTTGTCTCTGAAATCAATTCTACCACACATAACATTTACTGGTAAGATCAATTTCTTAGTTATACTCTCTGATATCATGAATGTTGACTCTGCGCGACATTTTTCATTTCAGTTCATTATTGATCAAATTTCTCGTGCGAATGGTTTTATTCGTTATATGTAACTTTTATTACCTTGTCTTTTGACATTTTTTTTTTAACTGTGCACTATTTATTAACACGAATTCCAAGTTTGTTTGTTATTCAAATTTTGATCTTTTATTGTAAATACGACAGCATCGGTCTTTTGAAACCGAAATTGAATTGAATTGAAAATTGAATTGAATTCACTCTTAAATACTTTGTTAAAGATTCGAAGTACAAAATGACGGTTATGGTACTGTTACCAATTTGACAGGGGAACAGTACAGATTAAAAACACTAAAAACATTTATCTGACATCAGTTGATTTTATTGGGGTAACCTCGCCAGTCATAAGGACCGCTATGCATAAGGATCACTTATTCATAAGGACCGCTATCCATAACGCGTGACTAAATGAACAGCGGTTCTTCTAGCCTCTAGCCGAGGCCTCTTGCTGCAATCCCCTGTGCCGCATTTCCCTGTAAACGGCTGCCAACGAGACTACGAGGCGCGTCAGCGCCGAGGCCTCAACTCACTTGCCCTTTTTACTTAACACTAACAACAACAATTCTTTTTTTATTTTTATTGAAAAACATCTAGCGGAGCGGTAGATCTTAATATGCGAAAAACTTTTGATTGGCACTGTGGTACTCCCACCCATATCTCCTTCCACCAATCAGTGAGCGGGACAGATTCCTACTACTAAATATTATTTTTTAGATTCACCAATCAGTGTCCAGCAAGGGCGTAGGCTGGTTTGGGCATGGGGAGGTGCACATCTTGGGGAGGTGGAACTAAAGTTTAGAAAATTAGAATAGATATCACATCACAAGCAAGCTTTTCCTGGACGATACAGTGTAGGTTATGTAGGTGTTTAAGTATTGTTCAGAAAATTATAAAGCTTGTGATTTGGTACCTAGCCTATAAGCTGCTTTGTTAATCAAATGATTGCTTACCTGATGTCAGTAATCATTCAATCAGCAAAATATCATTCAACAAGTCAAAACTATTTCCAGTAAAAACATTTACTCTTGAAGATGGCTGGTTTTATTTTAATTTAAATGTCGATTTAATCTCAGCTTATGCTGAATTCTGTCAGGCCACATTGCCTCCTTGATTACAACATATCTAAATCCAAGATTATGATGCCTAGGAAGGTTCATAATGTTAGTTTTAAATATACTAATAATGGTCAAGGGTTACAAAGTACATCAACTGAGAAATACTTGGGTCTTGTGATAAATAACACTTAAAATTGGAATGATCATTGTACCGAATTACATGTAAAGTGCAATAGACCTTTTTGGTACATAATACGGAGGGACTGCGTTGACTGACCAAAACCAGTTTTAAAAACCCTTTACAGAATCTTTAGTACGCTCATGTTTGGATTATTGTTGCACAGCATGTGATCCATACAGAAACAAAGCGGTAGCCAACTGATTGTAAAGATTAAAAAAAACGTTATACGTAAGAATGTTGAACAAAGACTGGAGTAGTACATGTAGTTACAACACTTTGTTACAAGAATTTAGTATGAATACATTAGAGAGTAGACGAAAGTACCTCCAACTTATTTTTTTTAGTGTTATAAGCTTGTTAATGACATCACAGATATAGGACGTAATAACATGTGCAAACCTGCGAACAGAATTGGAAGAACAGATCATCATAACTTAAAGATGCATGTACCCAGAACAGCAAGAACAGATTATTATTATATGAACTCATTCTATCCGAAAACTACAAACGACTGGAACAAACTCCCTAAAAGTATAGTCAACATGAAAACTCTTGGCTTGTTTCAAAAAAGTGTTAAAAACCACCTCAACCTGCAGAGTTAAAGGCCAAGTCCACACTAATATCAAGTTGATTTGAAAAAGTAGAGTAAAATTAAACAAGCATAATGCTGAAAATTTCATCAAAATCGGATGTAAAATAAGAAAGTTACGAAATTTTAAAGTTTCGCTTAATTTCACAAAACAGTTATATGCACATCCTGGTCGGTATGCAAATGAGGGAACCGATGACGTCATCCACTCACTATTTCTTTTGTATTTTATCATATGAAATGTGAAATATTTCATTTTTTTCCTCATTATGATGTGAAACAAAAATTGATTCCTCACTGAACTTGTGGAATTGTCATTGTTGTAACATATTGTGATTCAAGGAAGAGCTTCCTTATTGTCAAATCTGCAAAAATTGAAATATTCTATAATTCATATAATAAAATACAACAGAAATAGTGTGTGACACCATCAGCTATCTCATTTGCATATCCACCGTGTTATGCATATAACTGTTTTGTGAAAATAGGCGAAACTTTAAAATGTCAAACCTTTCTTATTTTACATCCGATTTTGATGAAATTTTCAGCATTATGCTTGTTTAATTTGACTCTATTTATTGAAATCAACTTGATATTGGTGTGGACTTGGCCTTTAATTTTACAAAAACCTATCATTGCATATATATCACCATGCAACTCTGTGCTTGAAATGTTACAATGTACGTTTTTCTGGCAATCATAGCTGGTGTGTATTAGTATTTTATAACTTGATCCTATATTGATTCTGCAAAATGTGCTTATGATGTTGTTAATGTTATTGTATTTCTGTCCGGAAAGCAGACCTGTATGTGTTTTCTTGAACATATTTTGTCTTCACTAGACATTTTTTATACTGTCTAAATAAATTCAAATCGAATCAAATCAAATCTATATGGAGATATTCATTGTACTGAGAAAGAGTTTATATGCACATGGATTGGTAAAAGGTGGAGCATCCACAGTACACACGCACGAAGAAAATTTATATAGCTGAGTGACTGTTTTCACTTTTCAGCGCATATAGTCTTGAAGGTGTGAATGGAGTTTGCTAATTGACGTTTAGTAGTGTTAAAATCACTCTCACATCATTACATCACTTATGGTGTGATGAGGGACTTCAACTCTAGTCGCCTTGGGTGGAGAGAAGCGTAAATGTCGACCACTCGATCAAGATCAATGTGTTTGGTATAATGAATGTGTATCAGAGCCAAAGATGACAGCCTCTCCTGACCCATAGTAACCCGTAGATATGAGTGTAAGCGCCTCAGCGCACTTGCACTCCTCTCACATTCACAAGACGTAGCCGGTATGGTGCAAGCTATCTGCAATAGGACACGAATGTTTGGGAAGATCGTCTCATCACAGTCTTTTATAGCTGCAGCCGGTGAAGCTGGTCTGGCGTCTGCATCCATCCTTTGGTACCGTGACTTCCATCTTTTAACCTCCAGCTGAATTAGCTCAGGTGATGGCAGGTCCGTGCTGTAAAGTTCAACTGCTTCATTAATGTTAATATCTGGATCATGGCAAATGATGGCAGGGACGAGACCCAACAAAGATGTTGCCTTCTTTGCCAAACCTGTAAACTGAGTGTTCAGATTTTCATTTATGTGATCCAAGAAGGGAATGGCAAGGTTTCGTTTGTAGTACTCACATGGTGTGGATGATGGCACATTGGATCGATGTTGCTGTCTTCCTGCAATTCTTGGTTTTGATGGTTCTGTGCCAACCCTCTCTGCCATTCGTACTGCTTGACTGTAGATCTTGTCAAAGTCGGTCTCTACGTCGTTCCTTTCTGCTTTGTAGGTATCTCTGACTTCTTCGACCATCGCATATGCTTGCAGGATGTCGACAGTTGAACCTTGAAGTTTCACAGTAATGCCTGATAAGTGTGACAAGTACTGGTACACAACAGTGAATGTCATGATAAAGTCAAAGTTTGTTACTCCAGCAAGGGTTTGTTGGGCATCACTTTTCGTCTGAGTTGACCATTCTTTGTACATTTTCTCAAAGTCCTTGTAGAGTTTGCTGTATTCCTGTAGATGCAAACCGTATCCCATTACCTCGAGAGTATCCACAATGAAAGTGAACCCCTGGTAGAAATGCCGATACGCATTATGTCTCTCAGCCCATCTTGTTCTGCATAAATCTATCATGCATTTCTTTGACCCATCTTCAGTTTTTAGCTGGACGATAAGCTCTAGGAGTTGATTCCGTTTAGGATGGTTCTGGAAGAAAAGGCAGCAGTTCTTCAGCTTATCTAACATGTTACGCACCTGTGGAATACTGCAGGAGTGGCTGATGACAAGGTTTAGGCAATGGCCACTGCAGTGCACATATGTAGCCAACCGTGAGTGTTCTTGAATTATACCCTGCACCCCCTTACGACCAGATGACATGTTGCTGGCTCCATCATATCCTTGCCCCCGGATGTTTTCCAAAGGAAGGCCAAGTTCCACCAGCGTGTTGATTATATCTTGTGCGAGATGCTCACCAGTTGTAACTTTAACTCGCGGGAACTTAATGAACTCCTCTCTGATATTGCTGTCTCTATCTACAAATCTGATACACAAGGCGAGCTGCTCTGTATTGTGCGAAGTCACTTCATCCGCCATGATGCTGTATAACTTGGCCTCCATTATTTCATCTACCAGGTCTTTCAGGATGATGTGCTTTGCTATGACCTCCAGTAGCTCATTCTGGGTTTGAGGTGACATGTAAGTGACACATTTCATCCCAGGCTCATCTAAATGCTTTTTTAACACTGGACAGTACTTTGAAAGCAATTTCACAAGCTGAAGAAAGTTTCCTGAATTACCATCACTACCAATGTCCTCCTTTTTCCCACGAATTCCAATGCCTTGTCGTCCTCAGTAAAGCAGAGCATCGGTAACATATCGTAATATCTTGCGATTCTTTGCGATGTTCTGTGCACGCGTTTTCTCCATCATAACAGGGACAGACGAATTCGGCTTTTCAACACTACGTGCAAAGGTGTCGGCAATGTCCATTGCCTTTTCATGATAAAAAGATTTTTCATGATCTGAGCACTTCTCAGACTTCTTCCGCCAATTTTTGAACGGTTTATTCACAAATGTTGATTTATTTTCACGCTCTGGACAAAAAAGAGCACATGAAATGCAAAAGACTGCATCAAGATGATCACTATATACCAGCCACTTGTGTTGCTGTAACCATTCTGGTCTGAAGCTGCGGTTCTTGCCACCCATGCTAGCCTTCGGGAACTCCTGCGATGGCATAGGCTGCTTGTGATGCTTTAAAAGTGTATACTTTTGACCGGTACTCAGTTGCTCAATAGCGCCTTTGATCTCTTGTACTGTCATTGTTGAATTGATGATGAGACCAATGTCATTCTCTGCATCAAGAAGAGACACCGGAGCCAAAGAATCCGTTTTCTTGGTGGGATGTTGGGTGTGATCTTGTGTCTCATTTTGACTTTTATCATCTGTTTTATCATTTTCGACTCCTGACGGCCCTCTCTCAGGCTCGGGAAGTACTTTTTCATTGCTAGGAACTTCTGGCGAATCATCTTTATCTGCAATGAGAGCAAATAGGCCCTTATGAGAACTATGGAAAGATTCACTTGTTTTCTTTAGTTAGTTAATAAGCCATTAAAGTGGCTTATCAGTTAAGCCATTAAAGTAGCTTATCATCAGGGTGGGCCTTTAGTGAACTTAGCTGATCTTGGGACTACAAATGTACTGCAGACTAAAAAATGGCATTTTTGCACGTCACGTGATGTACATGTAAACAATCACAGCGCATATGATACATACACTATTTATTATTAGATAATAGATAATGCTGAGATGAAACAAACCATGAAGGCAGAGATAGACCTTTTGTCAGTGATTTCCACTGAAAAATTTGCTCTCAGCCAATCATATGCAAGTATTTCAGTAGCTTATAACAGTTGTCATTTCAAAATCATGGGCATTGATTAGGATACTTCAGTTAAATGCAAGCGAGCTCTTCCCGGTAGCCCGGTATCCATTCTTCTTTCTTTTTTCCTTCTTTTCCGCTTTCTTTCACTTTCCTACTTTTCTTTTCCTTTCTTTTCTCTGTCTTTTTTTTTTCTTTTCCTTTTTTCAGTTCGAAAGTTATGGGCAGGGGGGGGGGGGGGGACAAAATAGATTCTTCATGAAACGCTCCCCTGGATTAATCTAATTAATGCAGCTTTTTAAGTTAAAAATCAAGAAACTATTCGTACCTTCTCTAGATTTTTTTTTCTGAAGAAAGCCATCCAACGTGCCACAGTGCTTCGCTGCCCTCTTTAACTCTCTCTTTCTTTGTTCAGGGCGACCCATCTCTTCTCACATGGCCGCTACTGACTAGACCTGGACCTGTGAAAATAAAATTTCATATTCAGTTCCCGTTTTAAACTGATAAAAAAAAATCCTAGGCCTATTATCTACCCAATCGTTCTCTAACTCTACATCTAACTTAGACAGGAACCCGGAAGCACGCTTTTGTACACAAATTGAATAGCTAGGGCAATGGGAGACAATGGAATGTTAAATTGAATAATGGTCGTTTTCTGTCACAATGTCAATATAGGTATAAGCAACAAATAATCGAAGTAAGTTATGAGTCAAAGAATGTGCTACGTACCTCAAAATAAAGTTGATAAACCAATAAATTGGTTGTAATAAGAGATTGCAGACTGTCCTCTGGCATGCAGAGCTCACTTCGGACGTACGGACTGCACGAGAAATTTAAATTTACCGATGAAATCGCACTGAGTTTATGGTATCTTCGATAGGACAACTAAACCAGTATGGGGATCGCAGCAAAAAATTTCTAAATCGCCCACTGAAGCGGAGTTGGCACAAATTTTGCGGGCATGGCAAAAACCATGACTGCACTTTCAACCAATCAGATGATAGGATTAGGAAAGATTCTTAAAGTGAGGTATATAAAGGATACTGAAGTCAAGCGGGCTTTCTGGGCCCGGGGGGGGGGGGGGGGGGGGGGGGTCACTCAGAGACTGAGTGAAGTGGTACCCATGCCGGGTACCCATGCTTGTCAAAACAAAAAAAAAGTCGAATGAAAGGATCAGATGACGTCTTTGGGGGAAAAGGGGTGTTTTTCAGTCTTACATTCGACGGTTTTGAGAAAACGGGGTGTTTTTCAGTCTTACATTCGACGTTTTTTTTTTTTCTTTCTTTCTTTTTTTAGAAAAATGGATTTTGTACAGTCTAACATTCGACGTTTTTTGAGAAATAGGCGTTCTTCGACATTTGTTGGTACATTTTCCATACGCCATTTATGCCTTTTAAGGGTATATTTTACAATATCCTTTTAGAGGTAGAATTTGACACCAAGAATTACTTCCTTTTGGGTCCAGTTTTGAGGTGCTTAGACGAGCATGGGTACCACTTCAGTCCGCGAGTGACCCCCCCCCCCCCCCCCCAGGTTCCGGGGCGTTTTATAAGTAATCTCTGTTTCGGGCGTCAGTTTCGGGTGTTATAGGTGCGAAAGGGTTTTAATTAACTATAAGTCTCGCGGTACTGTCGTCATGAGACAAGAATGGATTTGGCCGACCTCTATGGATGGCCTGACTTTTAGTATAAAGTTTGGGGCAGAAATCAAGACTAATAATTGTTTTACAGAATGTTTCGGGTCATGTGCCCCCTTGTTTTTGAAGCTGTTGAAAGGAAGAATTTTTTTTTTTTCAGGGGCGGAACTCCTATGCCTCCGCGGGGCCCTTGTCCAGACTTTTGCCTTCCATATTAAATATTCATGACACATCGTTTCATCATGCCGGAGATTTGTCGCGAAGAAAGGTTGACCAGAAGCCTGAATTTGCTGCAAAAAAGCTCAAAATACCACATTTCAAGGATTTACAAGTTGAAGCCATTACCAGTGCATTGAATGGGAGAGACGTTTTTGTAAATCTTCCCGCCGGCTACGGAAAGTGTGCCATATATCAAGCTCTTCCTCTATGTACCGATTTCCTGCGGACAGGCCCCACCATCTCGGACGAAGCAAGCCCCGCTGCGCTGGGCGCAGTAACCGGGTGCTCACCGCTAATACTTTAAGTTGCTCTGCCAATGGTTCTTTTACGCATGTATGCTTTCGCATGGTCACTAAATCGCGATTGCAAATCACACAAGTCCTTGGTCCTCTGTGACAGGCTAATTTACCTTTATTTTATTTCCAATGCGGTACCACGCGTTTGGTTGAAGTGTAATCCATGATTTGATCCCATATTTTCACTCGAAATTGCAAAATCAAACAAAATTAACTTATACCAACTTTCCTCAAATCAGCTGATCGACTCAACAACACATGCACACGTCCACGCAAGTAAACATGCACAAAAGATATAATACAGTGTTCACAACATAGGTTTACAATCACAGTTGCTCCTACGCAGGGAGAAATATATTTTATTTTTCAACTAGGACTCAATAACAGCCATTATTTTTCGGCAAAAATGCTATAAAATATAATTTTGTAATGTAAAAGTATGAATATTTGTTCAGATAACTGAAAAAAAGGGAGTTTTGTTTTGTATTACTTTATTACGTAAAGGAGTTCCCTCTAAAATAATGGACGAGTTCTCCGCCAAACACGCAGCTCATTGGTCAGAATGCTTGAAGACAGCAAATTGCATATAATCTGCATACAATTTGTGACGTATCACTACCTTATTTTAATACTGCATATTTAATTAGGGGGCAAGTGAGTAGAAGCCTCGGCGCTGACGCGCCTCGTAGTTTCGTTGGCAGCCGTTCTCGTTGGCAGCCGTTTACAGGGGAATGCAGCAAGAGGCCTCGGCTAGAAGCTACGGTTCTTCTAAATAGCGAGCAAACCATGGACAAATTACCGCGCTATTCATAAGGACATCGATTCATAAGGACTACTATTCATAAATATTCATAAGGACCGCTATTCATAATGCTTGTTAAATGAATAACGGTTTTTATGAATAGCGGGCATTATGAATAGCGAGCGGACCCGATTTTATTGACGTAAATAGGGCTGACATTAAAACAAAAAATGTGCCGAGATCGGCAAGTACTGATAACTGATATGCTGTATCTAGTAAACATGGCTCCAACAACGGCAATGTAACTCAGATTTTTTTTAATGTATTTTTTTTTACCATAAAAAAGATGATGCAGATGTAAGAAAATTATGACAAATGTGCATATTACTGATTAACCTGTAGATATACATGGAGCTATATTTCTGCTAATGAAAGAAGAAATATATGTAGAGAGGATATTTGCTGCTTGAATTTGTGTGTTTTTAAGGGGATGTGATTGCTACATCTGTTCTCTACTTTGTGATATTGCAAAGTAAATAGTCAATATCATATGATATTCATCAAAGGGTGTGTTTCATGAAACTATATCTTCTTGTCGCACCCCCCCCCCCCCCTCTCGTAAACTGATTATAGCTTGGCGAATCGTCGAACAAAGATGTATTTTAACGTCACTGGAATACAATAGAATAATAAAAGTGGTCTTCTGCGAATTTTGTTGTGTCTGCTGGAGTACCTATGCCCAGTGAGGGTATGTAATGTTTTCTACGAAAACAAAATAACTTCCGTGATAATGAAATATTGCACTCAAGAGAAACTTTAACCCCGCATGGTTCACGGTTTACTTCAAAAATATGATTTACCCAGACTAAACGTAGGCCAAGCTTCCTAAAATAAAATAACCATCTTGCAAGGGGGCGGGGAAAAAAACGGGTTAACCTTTATACATGTAGAAGAAAGCATCTGCCCACGACACCGGGGTCTTGATGTAGACTGTGTTCCTACAGTGCAATGTTTACAATCACTGAAATAATCTTGAAATGTGAGGAAATAGAGCGATCGAGCAAAAAAAACTTAGATTATTCAATGGGTGATTTCACGCTCGGTGTTGGTGTTTGGGGTTAGTGTTTATTTTGCCGCGAAATTATGATCCAACACCGACTATGAAATGAGAATTAAAAAAAAACAATCGGTGTTAGGTGTTGACCTCTGATTTTCTGACGTAGTTCTGTTGCCGGTGTTTACTTTTGGGCAAATGTTGTCTGCTGAACCGAGCTCGGCAGTGGGTTTGATTTCATGTACGAAATTCCGTTCACTATCACTATACCCCTAGGGATTGAGAAATTTTCACTTCGCGTTCAGTGTTGGTGTTGGTGTTGCTACTTAAGTGCTAGATATGGGAAATTGGGGTGATTAGCCGTGAGAAATAAAGTCATTAGGCATCATTCGATCTGTAATTTTACAGTTGTTATGAGGTAGTATGTTCATATAGGTCTTGAAATCTAACTGAAAAATCTTAATAGAGATGATAGTAGCAATTACCAATGCAGCGTGAGCAACGGTTCGGTTATAGGGTACAGAACCAAGGATCAAGCAGGAAACAAGTGACACTATTGTTGCCAGGTATACTACTTTTAGGTTGACATTTAAACACAATGGAATAGCTACAAGGGGGCACAGGGGCACGTGCCCTCCCTCTCCCCCTCCCAATCGAATGGCAAAAAAAAAAAAAAAAAAGGACAAAAACGATTCTTTAAAAAAGGTCTGGTAATTGAGGACATAATGATAGGTCTGTAATAAAATTCATATTCCTCCGGAAAATCATAGAAATCTTGTTACTTCAAGCTATTTCAATTCCATCATATAGATCTTTCCTAAAATACAATCCAACTAATGTACCCTATATCGAGAGTTAAAGACAAATATACACAGAACGTTCATAGCTTGGTTAATACCCTCACTTAACATTATACTGCCTATAAGGCTAAGTTTTCGAAACCCTGGCATTTAAAATTGACAGCCCACATTGTTGAGAAAGACAAATTACTTTCATTTTCGTAGGGTGAGAGAGAAGTGAATGATCGTGTCAGCCACTGTTGTTCGTGTTCACTCATCTCATTATCAGGATTCAGGAAACATTGCTTCTTCATGCCCATTCTTTTCTGCGAAGTTGTACGATGGCTAATGCAACAAACATTATAAGTTAAAATATACAGGAAAAGAAGAGACAATCCTTTAATGACAATATGGATATTCGCTTTCAAACAGTACTCCTTTTTTCCTTCATCGTTTCTAGGGCGTACCAGATTAGCGTGTCTACTAGTTTACTGAATCCAGGAGTCATCCCCGTCATTGGTGAAGATATCACTCTTGCCTGCACATTCACGCCATCATCAATGGTTCACTTCCTATATTGGAAGGACGAATTTGATTATTTTCTGGCTTCCCACATTTGTCAAGAAGGGGGAAGTGGAAGTGAAATAAATGTACATGATATGTCGAAATACAGTATGATGGCAGATGCTTCTAGCGGAAATCTAACTATAAGGAATTTAAAAATGGATGACAGCGGCAACTACCAGTGCTTCGTTAGGTCATCGACAGTTTCAGGCTCAGATGATATTGAATTGAAGGTGATGTCATCAGGTAAGACATTCCAATCATCATGATCATGTAAATTGCCCACTCCGTTATTAACAAACAAACAAACAAACAAACAAAAATATTTGGTTATTCATATTATTCATTCAGATGATATATTGTGATGAAACAGATCACGTATTCGTGACGACGCTTATTACATTTTATTTATCGAATTTTAATATTGGCTAGAAAGAGGAGAAAGATGGTGTTTTGCGAATCAAGTTGTTGCGGCAAGACTATCCACTTTAGTGTGTACACAAAACGTTGACCTACTTGGTAAAGCATATTTTAAAGTGTGAACCTCATTTTGTCTATTTTTTAGTCGCGCCCAGTGTGGTGTATATCACTGACGATCGGTTTGAGGATGGATACAAGAATGGAGCATCAATAAGTATTTCCTCAGGGCAAAACCATAATATCACATGCTCAGTGCAAGTTGCAAGACCACCTTCAGTACTGGAATGGCAAACGCCTAATGGAGTACATCTTGTTCAGTTCAACCAGTACGATATTGTTGAAGATGGTGCTTACAACTCTCGAAGAGTTGTCTCTGTAACTCCCTCCAGAGATGATGATGGAACGATTTTCTCTTGTATGGTATATCATAAAGAACTGAGAAATGAGCTTCAGTCGTCCGTCCGTCTTGATGTTCAAGGTAATTATTGTCATAAATCCGATGCCGTTCTCCTTTTTTTTTGAGGGGGGGGGGGGGTTTTCTTCTAATAGTCCAGTCGGCTTGGATATTATACAAGAAATATTCCTACCAATATGAACTTTCGCTCTGATAGAAATCAAGATATTAAAAGACGCACATACTTGTTGCTCACTTATTTGATTTCTTAATCAAAACGCGATATTTGCTTCGTATCTGCATTTCTCTCTCCATGTTAAAAGAAATACGGAAACGATTGTGTGTGGTACTTTTTTTCTCTCTCTCTTCTTTTTTTTCTCTAAGTCTCACCAAGTGACCTTAGGCTTACCGCGTCTAGATCCATAACTACCAATCCTGCAGGGAAAAGAAGTGTTATTGTCTTTGAAGACTCTCCTACTTCACTCACCTGCAGGAGTGTAGGATCTCGCCCTAAAGCTTTGATATCATGGATCCTTGGTTCGGAAGACGACCCTGGAACCACGACCACCAGCTTCGGCCCTAATATCCAAGACCACGGTTTACGTGACGCAGAGTCTACTCTGCAGTTAATTCCAAAGAGGAGGCATCACAATAAAGTTCTTCGATGTGTTGCAAATGTTGGTATAAGTCAACGTCAAGCAGTAGTTGGCATTGTCGTTCTTGGTAAGTATTGTTACGTGCCATTAATGATAGATCTCCTTAATAAATTTAAAGTGTAAAAAAGCAACCAATTTCAAACAATTAATATACATGTCATTAGGAGACTGCCATAAACCATACATTTCAAATTGCATTCCAATTGATCTGGCCTACTCATATTATGTTCCCTTTTTAATTCTTTATGATAAGTAAAACATTCCTATACAATTATCATCATATTTGATTTTATCTGAGGGATTATCAGTTATATGTGTTACTGAAGTCGTTGCTAATCTTGAAAAATCCCTTGGTTTTAAGGACCACCGGATGCTCCATACTTAAATGGAACATATGGGTTCGAGGCTGGTGTACCCGGAACCATAACATGCACATCGAACAACGGCTACCCAGCACCCACATTCCAATGGTTCCTAGGATCACAGAACGTCACCAAGGACTCATATGCACTGTTTACAGAGAATGACAATTATCGAGTGGACGCCATGAGTGTTTTCACGTTCATACCAAGAGTTAATGATCATGGGAAACGCCTTTTATGCGAAGTGTTTCAACCAACCGCTCCACCATTGAAGATTGCTAATGTCAGTGAGGTTCTTTACGTTTTCTGTAAGTTTTCTTTACTTAGTCTAACTGAAAGTTCATTCATCAGGAAAAATTTCCAACGACACTGCTTCTAAAATCAAAACATAAATTCGTATGATTCTTTCTCCTCCAACAAATGATTCTTTGTGTTACAACTAACTTTCTGAACCGTTTAGTTCTTGATTGATACAAACAGATTCAGGATTATACGAAAACATGTTAAAAACCTGTAGAAAGACTATTTTATGTTCTCATCATTGACTGCTTACATGCTGGCCTGACATTACATTGATAACATCAAATTATCTCTATATCCCTAGTACGAGAAACCGTTGCGGTGTCTTTTTTTTATTCTCTTATGCCAATTGAAAGAAATTAAAGAATCTCACCTCAAAATATTTCTTCATGAGCCCCGTTATAATGTTCTTCTAACGCATTCCGTTTTTTCACCCTAAAAATATGCAGATCCTCCAGTTATCGTAAACTATTCTGTTCGTCGAGTTCCGAGTGGCCAGCGAGGTATCGACGCCATATTTACATGTACATCAGATGGCAGACCCCCAGCTTCTGTATTTTGGTTCTTTAATTACAAGAAACTTATCAACAGCACCCTGCATGAGATAAACCACAGTATTTTTCATGAAGAAGATACGTTTATGTCGGGAAGTCTTATTATTGCTAATATTCGACCGAAAGACCATGGCATTTATATATGTTTGGTTGAATCAAGGCGCGGTAATGACAGCGCTACTACTAATTTCACGTTTTCAGGTAATTCATTCACAATTAGTGAGACCGAGATCTATTATTGCGGGGGATGATAGTATGATACAAAAAGTAATTTCATGATTTGGATATACTGTCTGCCATTGCTTAAAATTAGGAAATTAGGAACTATGATTTTTTTTTATTTTTTTCACCAAACCCATCTCCTATAATATTTGTTTAGGTGGTCCAGATCCACCTTCTTGGTTCATCGTCAATCAAAACCAAACGAAATCATCTACCCTCTCCGTTGCTTGGCAACCAGGAATTGCTGATGGATTGCAGTAAATGTCACTCTTAAATACTTTACAAGAATATAGTAGGGTCAGTAGATTCGGAGGAGGGGAGGGGTGCAGCCTCCCTCCCCGCCCTCCTCCCCTTTAAGTGTGCCGGTATTGAATTGACAGTACATTCTCACCATTGTCACTAATTATGAAAAGAAACGTTAACTATGATTGAATTATGCAAATGATTTTGAGAAGTAGAAAAGTATAACTGACATGTCGAAAAGTCTTTGCTGTATTTAGTAAACATGACGCCAACATCGGCAATGTAACACGGTTTTTAACCATGAGAGATAATGTAGATGTAAGAAAATTACGAAAATGTTGAAAAATGTGCATAGTGATTTACCAATAGAAATACATGTGCTTATATTACTGCTAATGAAAGGAGAAATAAATGTAAGGAGGATATTTTCTGATTGATCATGTATCTAAGTGTATTTAAGGGGGTGAGTGCGATTGTTACATGTTGCTGTTTACTGTGTCCTATTGCGAAACGAAATAAATAGTCAATTTCACATGAACTTCAACATAGGGCATGTTGTGTCTGTTGCAATATTGTTTGGCGAGTGAGGGTATTTAATGTGTGCTCAATTTTATAGAGATTAGAAAACAAATATTATACGTAGAATAAATATGAATGAAATAACTTTATTATTACCAAAAACTGATCACAATATAGTATACATTTGAAAAACAAATCTTTGGTAATAGGACGCCACTAGATAGCAATACTGCTAGTAGGGTGTGGTGCCCTTGAGACAAATATGAATACACTTACATTATAAATGGATTACATTGTAAAAAGATTGTATGACATAAAATATAGTAGATACTATCTACACGTAAGTAAGATAATATTTACAATGGGTGTTGAATATATTCTTGTAATAAATGATCTTTTGTAGCTGTACAGAATGGATGGAAAGAGCATTTTCTTCTGATATATTTCGGCAGACTATTCCATACTTCTGATCCTGCGAATGATATTGAATTTTTTCCATGCTCTGTTCTCACTCTAGGCAAGAGTAGCGTCTTAGCATCTTTCTGCCTTGTATCATATTGGTTTTCAAAAAACTTACAATAATCATATATTGAATGAGGCAGTTGTTGGTTTATCAACTTATTCATAAATGTTGACACTAAAAATTTGTACAATTTTGAAATGTCCAATATACGTAATGAATGAAATAAGGGCGCGGAAGGTGATCTATATTTGCTAAAAGTAATCGCTCTTATTGCCATCTTTTGTATAACACGAACATTATGTATAGTTGCATCCCCATACCTCAAGACCATATGATATATGTGTTTGGATAAATGAATGATATAGTATTTAAAAGTACCCTCTTTGGAACAAAATGTCTCACTTGATATAGAATTCCTACTTTCCTGCGGAGTATATCACAACCAGAGTTGATATGATCAACACACGTAAGATGCCTGTCAAAATGAATACCAACGAACGGGGCAATATAGACTTCTTTTAAAATATGATCTTTCATTTTCACGTACCCTTCAACATGGGCAGACTTACGTCTTGGCTTGATAATCATAAAGTTAGTTTTCTTAATGTTAACAGTAATCTTATTGGCATCACACCGTTGACTAACGTATGCTAGATTCTCAGTTACTTGTGATAAATCAATATGAGAATTTCCTGGCGGAAAAGAATGAAATATATTCGAATCGTCTGCAAACAATCTGAAATCAAAGTAATTTGATGATTTAGGGAGGTTATTTATGTACATCAGAAAAAGAGTAGGGCCTAATACAGATCCCTGTGGAACTCCACACACTATTGATGACCTCGTTGAAGTAGCACCATTATGATGAACTAATTGGGATCGATTACTTAGATAGTCATGAAACCATTTTAAAGGCAGCCCTCTAATACCGTAGTTTTGTAACTTATGCAAAAGTATATCATGGTTTATCGTATCGAACGCTTTGGCAAAATCAATGAAAACTCCTATAGTTATTCTACCTTCATCTTGACATTGAATCAGTTGATTAACTAGATTTATAACAGATAATTTAGTGTTGTGATTTTCTCTAAATCCATATTGGTGTTTATAAAGTATACTGTGTTTTTCTAAAAATTTGACCAATCTGAAATATGAAATAATTTAAATGAATAAATATTCATAATCAATATGGGCATCATAAAAACAACGAAAAAGATATCTTCCTGTTGTGCATAAATAGGATTGGGATACCACACTTTAGAAAAGAACAAGAAAAGAACAAAATGCAGGGTTACGTTTGCCATTGTCGGGAGCGCCGTTGAGGGTTCCGTTTTATTTTATTTTATTTTTATTTTTTTGAGGGAGGGGGAACTACTCTAGGGGCCTACCTCAAATCGATGTGGAGGCGCAATTCAAAAACCTACCACCTGCTAACAGCCATACCCCCCACCCTTCACCCTCGAACAATAACATTTCCACCTTTAAAATTGCGAGGTATAGAATTTTGTATACAAAACAAAATGCAATATTTGAAGCACGGTTATGATCCATTGTTTTGCATCATCCCTCATTCCACCTTTAATAGGATTATTTGTCACGGCTTGTAGCATGTTAGGGTTGTACGAGAGGGTAGAGACAGAACATTGCAATGGGAGGTTATAGGCGGGGTATACATAGGAGTACGAGAAAATTCTCGCGATGGGGGCAGACGCCTTTCGCCCGAATATCAACTCTTCAATTTCCAAATGTTGTGGGCGCCCGCTTTGCTCGTGAGCAATTAAAAAAACAACAAAACAAACAACAACAACAACAACAACAACAACAAAAACTTTCAGGTAGTAAAAATGTACAGAAATTACATCTTCGGGCACCCCATTGCCCAAATTTCAGAATATTCACGTCTCTCGCTGTCCAATTTGAGAATATTCAGGCACATTGTTGCCCTAATATTAGATGGAAGTTGCCTAAACATTGGAACTTTAAAATCCTCGGGTGGGGGGGGGGGGGGGGCTGCAGCCCAGTCTCGTACGCATATGCGTATATCCATGAAAGACATGCTTCGGATATATTTGTGTATGTGTGTGTGTGTGAGTGTGTGTTTGTTCTGTTTTGTTTTGTTTTGCTTTTTTTTTTTTTTTTTTTTGTTTTTTGTAAGTATTGGAACATAACTTTCTAATCCTAGAGCATGTTTCAAGCATATTCCTGAATAGGCTTATTCACAAAAATTATGTTTACAAGACAGAACATTTTTGATAAAACAAAATTTATGTAGTATTTTATAAAATCATTTTTAAAAAGGTTAATACTCGGCGAGAAAGGGTAGCTAGCGCGAGAAAAAAAATTGTTCTCATAAAAATTGAATTTTGCATTTAAGAGAAACTTAACACACCGGCAAGTCACAGACTACTTCAAAACCATAATAAGATGAATATAGGCCAAGGTTGACAGAGGGCTTTTGAAAACGGTCGGGTAAGTCGCGTGATTGTCGCGTTCATTTAGCAGTTCAAAAAAAGAGATTTAAAAAGTTATCTTCAAATGGTCCAAAAAACAACAAAAAAAAGTTTATCAAAAGCCTTAACCGGCGAGCGCGCAATATACGTGGTATAGGTCTACGCTCAAACCAACTTTAGACAAATCAAAACTTATGAGCCTGGGAGCAGAGGCGTTAACATGATATTGGTGTTCCTTTAAATACATTACCTTCTTTTCATCCCTCTAGCCTTTTTCCTTCGTTCCCGTCCGTGTGAGCCTTCGCCATTTCAGGAATTAAAACCGTCTTTGTTTGAAAAACCAGTATCTACTTACTCATTTTCAGAATCCAATGACACATCGACTCATCGCTGCCACATTACAAATATTAGCAGGGGCAGGCAACTGTTACCTCTGCCCCCCCCCCCCCCCTTCCCGGTGCATATGACCATTACTATTATATTTGGAGGGGGACGTGACTATGAAATGTACATATTCAGTAAATTGTAGTCATCGGTGTAAAGGCCGTGTATACCATTAAAATATATTATATAAATAGTACATAGTCTATTGTGCAATATACTGGATTGTGTGCACGACAGATACTTATCCTGAGTGCAGTCTTGTTTCACCGAGGCCGCAGGTCGAAGTGAAATAGACCTGCACCAGGGATTAGCCTTTGGAATTCATATAGTCCAGTAATGGTGCATAAATAGAACATGCACTAATTATTATAGTAAATAGACCCCTAGAACTATAACTGTTATTGTGTATTATATACCTCACTTTAAGAATCCCTAAAGAACTTCCCTAATCCTGTCATCTGATCGGTTGAAAGTGAAGTCATGTTTTTATTCATGCCCACAAAAATAAGGTATGCCAATTCGGTTCAGTTCATTTGTTTTTCTCCAATTGATTGAAATAAAAACATCAGGAACAAGAATATACATGTACATTCAAACTAGAAAATAGATAAAATACAGCAAAACAAATTTTTAAACAATATCAAAATGTGGAGGGATTGACAGAGGCCATTCGACCTATCTAAGGTCAAGCCCCAAAACATTAAAATATAGTTAAAACTTCAGAATATAATATGAATCATTCTTAAGAACAGTGAAATACAAAAACTAATTCTACATCAAAAAGAGACAACAAAAGGACATAGCAAAGAGGGGCAAAAAGAAGAGTATCAAAGTTTCAGGAGATGCAACTTATACAGCTTATACATTTATACAGCACAGGTAAATTTTGCTGTGATCCCCGTTGCTTTACGTGTAAAAAATTACATAGTGCGAATGGATACCATAATCGCTGTGCAATTTGATTGCTTAATTTAGGTTAGCTGCGCAGAAGACCGGCGATCTCCTATCTCGACCTTTTCTCCGATATTTTTTTAGTTTTTTAACAGTTTGATGATGACTTTTAAATGTGAGGACCCAGAGAATGGTAAGTCGGACATGTATTCTTTGACTCTTATATGGCTTTGTTCGGTATATAACAGGTATACTGACTGCTTTAATATTCGAGGCACAGTTGTTTCTATAGGCTCTAGGGGACCTCACACCTTGCTATGACCCCTAGTTGCTCCTCGGGTTCACAGCAGGATGTAAGGTCCCCTTGAGCCTATAGAAACAAATATGCCTCTCATAGCAGTCAATGTATCTATATAGGCCCGGGCCATAGGTCTATAACACGGGATTCCCCCTGCAAAAATCAAAGTTATCGTGAACGATCGTGCGTGCATTGTAACACATTTTTTTGCACGTCATGTGATGCAATCACAGCGCATATTATACATACATTATTTACTATAAGACTATAGTCAGCCGAGGTATTTTTTTTTCTTTTGCTTGCGTGTATATGATAATGGACAAAAGTCTACAGCGAATTGTGAAATAGCGCCCTTATTGTTTAAACAATTGTAACTTTCAAAGCGATGGCATGGTGAAGTTTGTGAAACTGATATGGTGCTAGAATGACATGTCATAAATAACCTGTAAGACTTCTCCTATCATAATACTGCTGTCATTTTCAGGGTAGACGCAGTATATCGAGGACATATTCCCCGATGTTCATTCAGTCAAACAAATCGGGTTTGTTTTTGACATGCCTGCATGATCATAAAGCAGATCTTCGAGTGACATTACCAACGTTTGGTTACTGAGTCATGTTCGTGGTTTATGTCGAAATACTTCTTTTTCTTGGCTTTATCATTTCCAGATCTGGTAAGTTTTATTCTGTCTTATTCAGTTTATGAGTTTTTTTAAAGACTTTGATGAAAAAAAAAAAAAATGTGTGAGGTGTGCCACCTTAGCTATCACGGTAGCAGAATATGAATGTAACGAATGTAATATAAAACTTATGGTTATTTTATAACAGTAAGTAACAATTAACAACTGGATAAATACTCTTCAAATGATGTATGTATCTTAATTCTGTAGCATTTTTACTTCCTAACTCCTTAACTTATGTTGATGGAACTTGATAAAACTTTAAGTGACAGCACTGTGAATATTGGACAATTAGACTATATTTTGCATCTGTAAATAGCAGGATATGTCTCCTAACAGCACGGGCGGATCTAGGGTTTTGTATTAGGGGGATGAGCACAATTCTTTAAAGATCCGACAAACAAAAAAGGGATCACATCAATTAATAGTAATCCCCAAAAATAGTGAATCTAAAAGCTAAAAGAGAAATTAATGAGTGGCACTTTGGGGTTTGTACTGAAGGTAGGCCTATACAAAACGTTTTAAAAAGAGGAGCCATGGACCGGCTGTACGCCTCCCCCCCCCCCCCCCCCCTCTTCAATCCGACAGGACTATTAGCTAGGTGATACAGCATAGATGTCTCTACAAATGAAACATTGATTTTGTTTTTCACCCTTTGAAGGATACCATGCAATCGAAGTATCTATTCACATGTTCAACTCTCTACCAATCATTGGCGAAGACTTCACTTTGGTTTGTACCTTCACGCCGCAAACCAGCTATTGGCGGGTAATATGGGAAAAGGGGCAAAGCTCTATCACCGTCTTACATAAACATCAAAATCACTCTTTGAAATTTAGAATAGAAAGTTTCCAGTCATGGTTACGTACTAAAATTAGAAGTCATAAAATGTTACATGTCTCGGAAATAGTGATGCTAATATTTACCCTACCAAGTCAATTTCACTGGCGTAGCCAGGATTTTTCAAGAGGGGGGGCCAAGGCGAGGGAGCGAAGCGACCGAGCGGGGGAGGGTGTGGGAGGGGGTATCCCCCTCCCACGGTAGGAAAATTTTTTAAAACCAGGTCATGAAAATGGCATTTTCTGCACCCTAAAATTCTATTCTGGTGTAACCTACTTGAGAAGTGACAGATGAAATAGGATTTTTTTTTTTCTCTACTCCGCTGGAATGAATTGTAGTGGAAGGATTACCACTCCTTGGGGCTCCAGAATTCCAAGCAATACGCAAAATTACATGTAGTTGGTGTGTATAAATAGCTGTACCAGTGTACATACGAAACGTTGAAACCCGTGTTTTCGGATAGGAAAATATACAGACTAACAACCAAAAACCCACACACAGACACACTGACTATTGACTAACATATGACTAAGAGGACGCCCTTTCTCATGGAGTGGAATTTATATCTCATCTCAAGCGGTAGTCTCATTTGAAAACACATGCAACATCTTTATTAGGTGTATGTAAAAGACTTTAGCAATTTATTTAGCTGCCTTGTTTAGCTCTTTATCTCATTTTCTCGGTTAGAGGTTGTTCATTAGTTGCCTAATTCGTATATACTACACGAATCCAGCTACGTACTCCTTCATTTAAGTACTGAGGAATTATATAGTTTGATTAATTTTTGTAACCAAAATGAACATCAATGTGAGTATTTAGCACGGAAAAATATTAGAATTACATCGTGTAAAGAGTATAGAGATCACAATTTGTAATAAAAACATATGGAAATAATGTAATTACACATAGCGAACGGGCTAAACAAAGTCTTCATACAACCAAGTCAAGCGCACATGATTTGCCACATGTGAAGGCCGTTTTTGTCATTCAATTTAGTGATAATAGATTTGACTCAAAACTGTAAACATCAAAGCAGAAAGCATCTCGTCCGATGACTTACTAGTATATAAAATACGACTTGAACAAAGAATGAAATTGTATCTTTTTTGAATATTCCTCTATAAAATCGAACTCTACCTTGAAAAACAGTGTTTTGCTTCTCCTCGGATGAAGACCATAAAAATGATATAACGGTGACATTGTTTTCGTATAAAAGCAATGTTGGCTACCACAATGATAACTCTTAAACAAACTCAAGATTTACAAAACGAAGAAAATGGTTATTGCCTCCATCGGACATATACCCATTCACAAAGAGAGGTTTATATTCGGCAAGAATAACTGATACGCCTCTTCATCATTCTGAGTACAATTTCTTTCAACTCTCGACAAACTAAAAGAAATATAAATGTTCTGTTACCAATCTACTTAGTCAATGTTGTTAACAAAGTTTCGGGGTTATGATTTGGAAAGGAACAGTTTTTGCTGGAAATGAAAGCAGTGTTTATTTTGTTTACTTTTTTGGTAATATTTCCATTTTATTTTTCCTTATTTCGATTGTAAGGTAGGGGTAGGGTAAGTCCTAGTAAGACCAGCATGTGAAAAGGAAATTAGTTGTTGTTTTTTTTTTTTTTTTTTTTTTTTGCTCTCCGATCAACAGGGGGGGCCATGGCCCCCTTGTGCCCCCCCCCTGGCTACGCCAGTGGTCAATTTAATACGTTCTTATCAGGATAAACTTCGCAATCTTTAAAATGTTATGGGTGAATTAACACGTGATTCAAGCGTATTTTGCTATATTGGCTAGTGCCTATTACAAAATATGTTATAGCTCTCCTCAACCATACACGATTCTTACATGATTTTGAATATTTCTTCTCTCTCCAATATAGTTCATCCGACCGAAATGCTAATTCTACCATCTGGAGATAGCAAAGGATACGAAACGTGGCCACAAATTATTTCCGTACAAGAATATTCATCGACTTCAGTCACGTGTAAATGCATCGGATCCCTACCAGCAGTTGAATTATTTTGGTTTCTTGGTGACAGTAGTATTCCCCGTAATATAGGCATTTCAAGTCATCGCCAAACTTTGGAAGGAGGTTTGTTTGACACCGAAAGTACTATCACAATATATCCTGAGAGAAAGCACCATGGAGAGTTTGTTGAGTGCCTTGCATTTGCGGGAGACTTTTTTTTTACCAACAAGTAGCCAAATTGGTAGTTTACGGTAAGTTTAACTCTTTGAATACAGCGGGATTCTTTAAGATACGAAATGCTGATGTAATGAATAGTAATTATAATTCATAAGAATTACTACTCATTACTAAGAATTCCTTTTCCCCATTATCATTATCTATCCAATTATGATGAAAGTGATGGTCCATCATGTTAATTCCAGTGGCTTCTATTTTCATAAAAGGGTTGCAACCCTTCATGTTATTTGTCCTGAAAGGCCCACCAGATGATGTTAAAATAATTAGCCCTGATGATATACACGACGGTATGCCAACCAATATTAGCTGCAAAGCTAGTAATGGATATCCTGCTCCGCTCATCTATTGGTACATTGAATCAAGAAATTTGACAGAGGACTCGTCTCTAACGGATGCAATCAATGAATATGATCGGCATGATGCTCACAGCACCCTTAACCTCCGACCAAATAGGTCAGACCACGGAAAACGTCTCCTCTGCCAAGCAATTCAACCAGCAGCGCCGTCAGTATGTTCTTTGAATGCGAGCATGGTTCTTAATATTTCATGTGAGTATCAAAGCTAAATACATTTATTAAGATTTCGGTCATGGGACTCCGCTTTTATTTTCATTTTTTTTTTCAATAATGATCATTTGTATATGTACATCCATGTTCAAAGTTGTAGTAAATGCCTAACACTTCACCTCTATTTTGGCATCTAAAAAAGGAGCACACATTTATTTAACGAACAATTGAAGTAATTGGTTATATTATTTCTCCTCTTTTCCTAAATATTACAGCCCCATCCCCAAAAAACTTTACTCCTCGTCCCCATTCCATATTTTTAACACTCTTCCCTTAATTATGTATTTACTCTTGCTCTTAATCACAGATGAACCCGGTGTCTTCATCTCTTCTCGACGGTTGACGTCAAATGAACTACGCATCGGTTTTGTGTTGATATGTACTTCAGACGCTAATCCTCCGGCATTTATTTTCCACTGGCTCTGTAACGATACACAACTTTCTGAAGGCACACGTAGTGAAACACCAAATGAGATTTTGCAAGGACGTGAAACGCTAATTTCCAGTGAGTTGACCATTAGAGACTCCCTTTCCGAATATCCATGTGAATACAAATGCATAGCTGTTTCAAGATACCTTTCCGGCAGAGCGGTATTCACCTCCACCTTTTCTCGTAAGTACAACTTAAAAAGAAAGAGAAAAAATACATTTTAATAGGTAATTGAGACTTGCCCACGTGATTCTCTATCTGTACAAAAATATTAACCGACATAAAAGGTTTTGTGATTTGATATGGCATAGGAGGAATGTTGGTGAGCTGTTTCAAAACCGTAATTGTAATCTCAGCATTCTGCATAGCAGTTGTACACATGTTTCTAAAAAGTACATTTTAGTCTTCAAATGTAATAACAGGTCTACATCAAAATACATTTATAGTGTAATACTATATCTGCACAATAACTTCACTTCCTTTTAGTTTACTTGCTACCAAAGCAAAGTATTCAACTTATTTATTTTATATATTTTTATTTTTTTGTAAGCCCCAAGTCTTTCTTTAACAAGGACGCAAGGTACACGATTTCTCCTCGTATTCTTTACCACTGATAATCCTTGAAAAGCAGTTATCCCGGATCCATCGTCTGGGTTTGTCTTCGACCGAGACCAGACAGCGTCTTCAACTCTCTTCTTCGCTTGCCATTCTGGATGCCACCCTGAAATCGTGTTATAGCAAAGTTCAGTTGACTCAAGCCATTTGGTAACATTACTCCCAGTGTACATCCACTGCGTTGACTCGTGTGTGATGGTATGCCCACACCTGGGGACTGAAAGGCATTAACTGGTAGTCCTCCGGGTTTCTTTTTTTCACTCAATATACCTTGAGATGTTATGTAATGATTGTATGATTGTATAATAAATACCCTCTCTATACTTCTCTATTATTACAAACAAAACAATATTTCTGGCAAACTAGCCGTCATATTCTTTCATACAAATATGCATTTTCTTGGTATCGTAAGATTGTAAGACAATTAAATTATTCAGCTTGTCAAATAACAATATACATTACTAAACAACTCCTTCGTTCGCTTCATATAAAAAAAAAAGTATGATCAGTTTATCAAATTCACATTTTCATTTGTTCGTTCTTGATAAATTTTACATAGTAAGCAATTTTACTGACTTCTTCTTTTATAAGCATCCAAAAACCATGTACAACTTAAACAGAAAAATAACTTATGTTATCTCGAATACAACAATTGCAGGGCAGCTAGTGCAACCTCGGAGAGATAGAGTAGAGGAGTGGAGACTGGAAAATATCTGGTTTCCGCAAAATACGAAGAAAATGCGCCTGAAAACAGCAAAACTGGTTCCATTTCTCGTCTATCAACATCCTCTCACATTAAAGGTGCTAAGTTGACTGCTGCCATTATGAGCTGACTGCCTGCTCAAACAAACACATCTGTCGTGTAGCAAAGACGGTGGTGCAGTGCCCGTATACCTTGGGCAAGGCGCAGTTCTCTACAATATGCAAATTAGGGACGCTAGCTCCCAAAACCAGCGAACCAATGTAATGCTCTAAAATAACATCATGCAAGCGTAAACAAAACATCACGCGTCGGTCAGAGGTTGACAGCAAATTGCGCAGACTCACAGACTAAAGGGAAAAGTATTAATTATTTTATATAAAACTGTAATTAAATAACGTTTAAGTTTTACTAGTTGAATTATTGGAACTTAATTTGTGACAGCATAGACAAGTCCTAGTGTACAGAAATATAAAATACAGATGTAGATAAAAATACAGATGTATAGCTTATAATTATATATGGAATTAAGGGTACCATTAAAGACAGAAGCGCTCATGTCAAGACAGTCCCCTCACAGTAAAATAGGAAAAGATAGAGGAATGCGAGACCAATATGAGGTTAAACATTTAAGTACATGTATATACAAAAGTTAATATGAAAAAAACATAAAAAACATTAAGGGACACAAAAATACATAAAATACATAAACGACCAAACAACCCTTAACAAAATTTGAGTGATTGTTGTCGTGAAAAATCAGGAATTAAGATGAATTTCTTTAAATTCCTCTTGAAACTATTATGGTAAACAGCAGAAGTGATTTCATTTGGTCAGGAATTCCATAGAACTGGCGCCCTATGTCTGAAAGTAAAGGAAAACTAAGTTTTATCTACAATGATACTTACTAACACTTATAGTATTGTAATTATGTACTGAACTATTCAGTGTAAGCATATTGCTTAAACTTTGGGGGTAGTAGGCTGTTTTTATGTTTAAAAGGCAATATTGCACAGAAATAATTATTAAGTTGCAATATATTGAGAAATTTCAATTCTTGAAATAAGGGTTCAGAGTGAGCAATCTAATTTGACTTTGTACATATCTTTACTAACCTTTTTTGAAGTAAATATAAATGACGCAATTTAGTTGCATGTGTTTTTCCACATACCACATTACAATTGCTTTAAAATGGTAGAATAAGTGTGTTATACAATGATATAAGTACATTTTGGGGGTGAATATTAAAAGTAATCTTCTGATGACGCCAGTATTCCGAGAGATGATTTTTGAAACATGTAGCATATGCATAAAAAAATTACATCCGTTAAACACGTCCACGTATTCCTCGCGTAAACAACAGCTTGAGAAAAAGTATGTCAGTCACAGCTGTCTCCATTCATGAAAATGTTTCCTAAAATACTATCGAACTAACTTACACTATCGACGGCTTAAAATAAATTAGATAGACATTAATTGCATTGCTTGATCGATATTAATCAATCTTTTAATGCCCATTGATATAAGTTTCCGAAACCCCTTTTATTAAAATGTGACAGCCCACTTGTGTTCTTCAGAAAAACAAATTGCTTTCATTTTCGGAGCAGGAGAGATGAATAATTGTGCCAGCGACGATTGTTGATATTCACTCACACTTTCCTACAAGGAAAGTTATTCATTATTGTTTCTCTTATTCTTCTCTAGATATTGTGCTAAGTTGTACGATATACCGAACAGAGCAAAGCTCTAGGTTGAAATATACAGGCAAAAGGAGCAAAAACATTCCTTCAAAGACGACATGGATTTTCGCCTTCGAATATTTCTGTTCCTGGCAGTCATCGTTTCTCCAACATACGAGATCAGCGTGTCTACCACTGTACAGAACACAGGAGTTATCCCTGTCGTTGGCGAGGATATCACACTTGTATGCACATACACAACATCGTCCGTGTTTCGGGTACTGTATTGGAAGGACGGGAATGACAAAATTCTGGCTACCGATACGTGTAACTGTTATGTATAAGTACAGTTTGATGGCAGATTCTTCTAGCGGAAATCTAACAATTAGGTATTTAACAGTGAATGACAGTGGCAGCTATCAGTGCTTAATAACCTCATCTTCTGATACAGATTCTAATATGATTGAACTAGAAGTGAAGCTACCAGGTAAGATTTGTTTTTTTTTTTCTTCAAGTATTCTACCTCCATTGGGCTAGTATTAAAGTGTCTGAAATTAAGACAGGAATGATACATTGCTAATTTTAAAAAGCACTTCGGTTTTGTTTGTTTGTTTGTTTGTTGTTGTTGTTTTGTGTGTGTGTGTGCGTGTGTGTGTGTGTGTTGTATTTTTATGGATTTTAAAAAGTACTTAACATCCCACCGTTTAAAAATAACAATCGGGTTAAGGTCCCGTCGTTAATATTAACATTGATTCATATTTGATTACTCAAGTTTAATCAGTGTAGTAAAATCACGCAAAACCGTTATAACGCAAACCCGTAATAATTTGACGTCAAAATAGTTAATCGATTACCAGGAGATCACTCTCTGCGCTCCACTGTGCAAGAGAATTTGCACGCAAACCCTATGTGAATGGAGAAGGCATGAACGATTCCAAGATGCGTTCTCAATCTTTAAATTCACAGGGACGGCTTTAAAAGCAAAGGGACGGCTGCAAAATACGATACTTTTAATGAAAAAATTATACTTGATCAATCTATCCGCGCCGAATTTTTTTTCCCCGTGGCGTTTTGCTATAAATCAATCAAAATCATAATTCATCTTTTGCAAGCAGCTGAAATGAGTGCCTGATAGATGCAATGACAGTCGTTGTTTGTCCATTATCCACGTGTGTATGATGACCAACACGGCTGGCGTGGCAGCAGTACTATAGTATTTCTTTGTTTTTTCTTCTCTCTGTCTTCATTCTTTTCTAATAAATTTCTTTGTTTTACTTCTCTCTTGTCTTCTTTTTCTTATGTATTTCTTTGTTTTTCTTCTCTCTGTCTTCCTTTTTTCCTTATGTATTTCTTTGTTTTTCTTCTTTCTTCTTTTTTCCTTATGTATTTCTTTGTTTTTATTCTCCGTATCTTCTTTTTATTTGTTTATGCATTTCTTTGTTTTTCTTCTATCTTCTTTTTTCCTTATGTATTTCTTTGTTTTTCTTCGCTCTTCTTTTTTCCTTGTGTATTCCTTTGTTTTTCTTCTTTCTGTCTTCCTTTCCTCATGTATTTCTTTTTTTTTCTTCGCTCTGTCTTCCTTTCCTTATGTATTTCTTTGTTTTTCTTCTCTCTGTCTTCCTTTTTTCCTTATGTATTTCTTTGTTTTTCTTCTCTCTGTCTTCCTTTTTTCCTGATGTATTTCTTTGTTTTTCTTCGCTCTTCTTTTTTCCTTATGTATTCCTTTGTTTTTCTTCTCTCTGTCTTCCTTTTTTCCTTATGTATTTCTTTGTTTTTCTTCTCTCTGTCTTCCTTTTTTCCTTATGTATTTCTTTGTTTTTCTTCTCTCTGTCTTCCTTTTTTCCTTATGTATTTCTTTGTTTTTCTTCGCTCTTCTTTTTTCCTTATGTATTCCTTTGTTTTTCTTCTCTCTGTCTTCCTTTCCTTATGTATTTCTTTGTTTTTCTTCGCTCTGTCTTCCTTTCCTTATGTATTTCTTTGTTTTTCTTCTCTCCGTCTTCCTTTTTTCCTTATGTATTTCTTTGTTTTTCTTCGCTCTTCTTTTTTCCTTATGTATTCCTTTGTTTTTCTTCTCTCTGTCTTCCTTTCCTTATGTATTTCTTTGTTTTTCTTCTCTCTGTCTTCCCTTTTTCCTTATGTATTTCTTTGTTTTTCTTCGCTCTTCTTTTTTTCTTATGTATTCCTTTGTTTTTCTTCTCTCTGTCTTCCTTTTTCCTTATATATTTCTTTGTTTTTATTCTTTATATCTTTTTAAAAATTTCTTTATGCATTTCTTTGTTTTTCTTCTCTCTGTCTTCCCTTTCCTTATGTATTTCTTTGTTTTTCTTCTCTCTGTCTTCCTTTTTTCCTTATGTATTTCTTTGTTTGTCTTCTCTCTTCCTTTTCAGTATGCACAACTCTTGCGTCAAATACGGGCCAACGACTAATAAGAGACTAGGAAAATCACTGGACCGTACGACCTTGCTGTGCGGGGCTTACGTAACAATCAGCAAATATAACGCTAAACCTTATAACGGTTTTGCGTGATTTTACTACACTGTTAATTCGTGACTTGAAATCATTCAATAGAAATGATTTCATAGATAATGTTGATGTTAAGGCAAGTTTAATCTCTTTTGATCCGAGTAATTGGTAAATATAACAGGGTTTTTTTTTTTTGGTTTTTTTTTTAAGGTAGATCAACATGGTAACTATATAAGTTTTGCCTAATTTCCAGCCATGCCTAGATTGATAGTGATCACTGACGATCGGTCTGAGGATCGATACATAAATGGAGAATATGTAAGCATTACATCTGGGCAAACCCACAACCTAACATGCTCAGCAGAAGGCTCAAGACCACCTGCAATACTGGAGTGGCAAATTCCTGATGAAGTGCAGATTTTACTGGATGATCAGTTTAACTTTGTTCATGGAGATGTTTATGTCTCCCGAAGAGATGTCTCAGTTACACCGTCCAGGGACGACAATGGAAAGATTCTCCGTTGTATAGCGTCTCATAAGGAGCTGGAAAATGATCTTTATTTGTCCATCCGTCTTGATGTTCAAGGTGATAATTGCTCATCATTTCCATTACTTCAGGACCACTCTCTCCGTGAAAACAAAAACAAAAACAATAATGTAGAAAATTCTTATCGCCGTTATCGAGTCATTCACAAACTATTACTTTTATTCGTAATTGTTCATATTGCAGTAAGGAAATATCAGCTAAAAGAAATCTTAATAAAGGACACACACTTGCATAACTTTATTTTGTTCATTTTCTGTAATACATGTATTTGTTTTAAATATGTTTTTCTCTCCCAAAGGAAACGAAAAAGGGAAATAATTTTGTCTCCACGCAATAATTTGTGGTATATTCCCCACTTCTCGTTCAGTCTCACCAAGTGATCTCCAGCTTACAGCATCTGAATCCATAACTACCAATCCAGCAGGAACAAGAAGTGTTATTGTCTTGGAAGAATCGCCTGCATTATTCACCTGCAGGAGTGTAGGATCTCGTCCTACAGCTAGAATATCATGGGTTATTGGATCGGAAGTCGACCTAGGAAGCACGACCTCTACCTCTAGTCAGAATGACGCAGACCATGGCTTACGTAACACAGAGTCTATTCTACAGTTAATTCCAAAAAGGAGGCATCATAATCAATTTCTTCGATGTGTGGCACATGCTGGTAAAAACCAACGTCTTGCAGAAGTGAGATTCGTCGTTCATGGTGAGTATCCGTTGTAGTATTTGTGATACATCACTGCGCAACTTTACATTTCGACTGAGTTGGTTTACTCATAACATGTTTTGTCTATTTAGCAACCAAGCATTCCTACAGATATCACCAGATTTGATTTCTAGCAATGAAATATCAGTAATATATCATATTTAACTTGAGTCGTTCCTGCTAATGATCTTTAAAATAAATTGATTTTTAAGGACCAGCGGATCCTCCATACCTGAATGGAACGCATGAATGGAAGGATGGGGTAGCGGCAACTATCAACTGCACATCGAACAACGGCTATCCAAAACCAACTTTCCAATGGTACTTTGGATCACAGAACGTAACCAAGGATTCTTATACAGGGTATTCAACAAATGAAAATCATCGAGTGAACGCAGTGAGTGTTTTAACGTTCACACCAACAGTAAATGACCATGGGAAACGCATTATGTGCGAGGTGTTTCAACCAAACGCTCTATCAGTGAAGTCTGAGAGTATCAGCGAGGTTCTTCATGTTCTATGTAAGTTCTTCCACTTAAATTAAGCCTAACTGAAAATGCATTATCTGCATCAGATCCCGAGGCGATTATTTCTTTTCCATTTTGTTTCACTATGAGTACGTTTAATAGGCTATAGTAGCCTACTTACTATGTTTCTTTCACAAACAAACATCAACTCGTGATCTTTTTTATCCTCTTTTTTTTTCTTCTTTCTTTTTTCTTTTTTTTTTTTTTTTTTTGGGGGGGGGGGGGGGTTGACATAATAGGATGCCATTTACCTGTAGGTAGAATTCGTTTTGCGTGGTACTAACAAATCTACTTTACATTACACTGCTGATGTTCATATTATGCATCTCCATTTTACGGGATATAATTTTATTCATAGTCATCTTTTCTTCTCAGTTCTCTTTACAATAAAAAAAAATACCATCCCACCCCCCCCCCCCTCTCTCTCTCTCTCTCTCTCCTGTTATCATTATTTTCTACAAATAACTATGCAGATTCTCCTGTCATTGTTAACTACTCTGTTCGTCGGGTTCTGAGTAGTGAGCAAGGTGTCGATGCTATCTTTACATGTACATCAGACGGAAGACCCCTACCTTCTATTATGTGGTTCTTTAAAGACAAGAAACTCAGCAGCAACACCCAGCATCAGATTCACCGGAGTATTTTACAAGAAGATACCTCTCTTGCGGGAAGGCTTATTGTTGCTAATATTCGGGCGAAAAACAATGGCATCTATATATGTTTGGCTGAATCAAGGCTCGGTAATGACAGCGCTACTATTAACTTTACGTTTTCAGGTAAATTTTTCACCATTACTTTGACCAAGGTCTATATAAATGTGCATATATCACATTGTTGCTGGGGATGATAATATGATACAAAAAGTAAAATGATGATTTGGATATAGTTTCATTCATTGCTTAAATAATGAAGAAATTAGGACATATGACCCGATTTTTCACCAAGCACATCTCCTCTTTTATCTTTTAGGGAGTCCAGATCCACCTTCTTGGTTCATCGTCGATCAAAAGCAAACGACATCATCTTCCCTCTCCGTTGATTGGCAACCAGGAATTGCAGCAAAGTTTCAGTCTTAAATACTTTGTTAATGACACGAGAGTTATGGTGTTGTTACATGTACCAATTTGACAGGGGTATTGCAAACATTGAATTGAAACCCTTTATCTGATATCGGTTGATTTTATTGGCGTAGATAGTGCTAACAGGAAAAAAACATAAAAACATGTCATAATTTTCAATCATTTAAAGAAAAATGAAACAAAGCACAAAAAATAACACACACACACACACACACACATACACAAATCATAGAAACCTCTATCCCCCACCACAACCTTAAATCTGCCAGTTCAGATCTAAACGTGTCCGTTATCTGTAAACACATGGAAGCAATTTTTTTTTTAAATTCTTGTCACACTTTGAATTTGAATATGTTCGCAGGAATACAACTCTGACATCCAGCTTCGTCTCATTGTTTATTCAGCATTCATTTTGCCATCGTGGATAAGTAATTATTACAATACTGATACATGAATCAAAATTGCGCAACTGGGCATGTGTGGGCAGTAATCTAACATATAACATCCTAATTAACTGTACTTGAACAATTGCAATTTTAATTTTCGTTGGCAGGGAGTAATCGGAATAGTGTCAAATTGGGGCTTTAAGGATTGTAAAATTTTACTTCTTTTCCGCAAATTGAAACTACTATCATACAATATAGCCAAATTTCTGGACACAATTAGGCTTTTGTATTCAATTTTATCATATGTGAAAAGTTATTTTTGTTTATTCAAATAAAAAGTGAAATATTCTCGATATTTCATTTGTGACAAAAATCACTACTCAAGCGTTCCCATGAAGTTGGCGGCTTCGAATATCGGACATCAAAGGCTACAGCGCACCTGTAGATTCTTTTGTGCATCCTTAGAAAGGAGCAGCTGCTTGAGATAATTTGTTGCCAGTTGGAACTACACTTCATCAAGCTCCTTGGTACTTCATATAGGATAAAGAAATTGCAAAGGGATCATAGCCCCGCTGTCCAAATAAGAGGTCAACATTACCAGAATATGGTAGGTATGGAGCTCCAGCGCCCCCCCCCCCCCCCACCCAAAAAAGAAAATAAAATAAAATTTAAAAAAAAATAATAATAATACACATAAAATAAATAAATAAAAAATAAATTAAAAAAATAAACCCTCCTCCCTTAGAGTAGTCCCGGTAACTCAATTACAATACCTTCTTATTGCAAAGAGGATAGAGAAATTCCAAAGAGATCATAGCCCCGCTGGCCAAATATAAGGTCAACATTACCAGAATATGGTAGATTCAGTATTTTCGAGGGAGGTGAGGGTTGCAGCCCCAGCCCCCCTCCCAAACCCTCCTCCCCTTAAAGTAGTCCCGGTATCTCAATTACAATACCTTCTCATTCACTAATGATAAGTAAATCGTGAATGTCTCGTAAACCTATTATGATTTGCTGCTGGAAATACTTTGGAGAAGTAAAAAAGCACAGGTTGATTAGTATGTCGAAAGGTTTTTCTTGTATTCAATAAAAATAACCTCAACACCGTTGATGAAATGTAGCTTTTAACCATAAATGATGTAAATAAATTAAGAGGAGCGTGATTAATGATTATCTTTGAGATACACCTATTCATGTACGTATATTTCTGTTAAAGGGTGACTAAATTAGAGAGAAAAAGGGTGCTGTTTCCATGTATTTTGCTTTCCAATCACGAATCTGGCAATTGATTGTCAAAATTATGTCTCGTTTTTGCGAAAAAGGGGGAAAAGTAGAGGCTTTGGGACCATTCCTTAAAACTCGTGAGCTGATTGGCTAATTGACGTCACACCCCCAAGTGACGTATGAAGAGTAAGAGGCACAAGATCTACAGGCTGCGGCAATGTAACATTGTACACACAATGCGGTATTTGACCCCCCCCCCCCCTGTTCAACGGACAATTTATGAAAAAGGGAAATTAATCAATATAGTCTTAGGAGTGCATAATCATTATCAATATATTTTCTACAAGATCAGTGCACACTTTTGCTCCAATATACAGCTCTTGTTTTGTTTTTTTTAACTTTTCTTTGAACAATGTTCTCATCCATTTGAGCTTGCCGAACGATAGTTTTGCATTGGTCTTAAACGCGTACACAGCCGTTTTATGCGTCTGTGCAATGTACTACACGTCTTTAGTACGGCAACTATGTTCCCCCTCGTACTAAGCGACCGGTGAACGCTTTTCTTTGGTTTGTTTTTACTCTCGCCTTTTTTTCCTCGCTTTACATATACTATACGGTACAATTACAAGTACTGACTTAGATTTTTCGCTGAATTCTTCGAGTAACTTAGGGAGATGGATAGTGATCGCGAGTCCGATTTGGAGGACTTTTTTGAGCCAGATACGAACTTTGATTTATTAGATGATTTATCGATCCCGAAAGAGAAGAAGCTCAAGTGCAGTGGCAAGGGGAATGCGACCATATATGTTTGAACCCCTCGCAGAAGACGCGCCAGGGCATGGTGAAGGGGCCGCGGGGGAAGGGGCCGCGGGTGAAGCGGGGTGAAGCTGCTGCAGCTGCTGGAGAAGAAAAGTGATCACTGCAAATTGTACTCCACTCGCTTGGCCCTTGCCACTCTGCCCGCTTGAGCATACCTTTGCGACCCACAATTTCCGTAGATTTTCATCTTTAGGAGAATGATGTACGTAGGCTTACATCATCTTTAGGGGTCTTGCTACAGCCCGCAACTATACACCGATTTGGCATTATTGATGAAATTGTGTCCCAAAATCAAATTTATTATGAGGAATTAAACACACGAAGATATGCGATGCAAATGGTCGATGCGGTGAATGTCATGCTCGGCACCGGGCTGGGCCTGCTGGGGCCTGCGGGCGCGCACGGTATATAGGTTGGTGGAATATTTTCCCTTACTTCTCGTACGTCACATATCACGTGATCATGATGTCGCTTCGATGGTTTTTTTTTTGGGGGGGGGCGGGGCTTATGACTGTGTAAATCAGCAAAAATGAACTTTTCAAATGATTATGAAATACGACTGAATGCATAAAAAAGTGTGTGATAGATATTTTTTTACTCCTGATGACTCCTTCCTACAAAAAATGGGCAATTAATTTTCTATTTTAGTCACCCTTAAATGAAAGGAGAAATAAATGTGTGAAAGATATTTTCTGATTTTGTATTACCGTGTGTGTGCAAATGTGTGGGCGTGTGCGCGCGTGCGTATGTGTGTGTGTGTAGGAAGGGGGTAGGGGGTTTGGGTGCAGGGAGGCCAGTGCAATGTGTAAGAGGTTATATGATATACATTTATATTGTTTCCCTTGTTCATGGGGGGGGGGGGCTAATTTATGAAAAGGTTTCATTCAATGTTTTCTGTATGGTTTTGAATGTCAGTTATTCATTTATAGTAGATTTTACATGATAATTTGCTTTATTTGTTATATAAATTCACTTAAATGTTGATTTATGATTCATGTATAGTCATTGCGTGGAATCAAAATAAAGATCATTAAAAAAGAATGCTGTCAACTTTGTCATATTGCAAAATAAATAGTCGATAGCATAAGATGGGTGTTCAGTTCAGTTCATTTTATTATCATCATTTCGCAGCCTCAGCTGAATTGCATGACAATTTACAATTAAATTTTAAAAACAACAACAACACATCACATTTCAACAATATTTATATAATACAGTAAATTTAAAAACAGGAAACCTTTACATATAGGGTATTTAATATCAATTAATCTAAAGAAATATTTAACATACATATATTTAAATTTTTCTTAACCTATTCCCAGAATATTATCTATATATATATATATATATATATATATATGTATATTATATGTATATTTGTACAATAATTCCGCAGTTACAAGGAACTTTAAAATGTATTATTGTTTAGGAATTTACTTTAAAAGAGACCTTTTTAAAAAAATGTGAATGAAATTTTAATCTTTCGGTTGGAGTGACTAAAGAAAAATACCCGTCATACTTTTTCCATATATTATACAAGAAATTTCAGGATATGCATACTAATCTGACAGTAGGAGAGAAAATATAATATAATATAGAACATTTATAAACCGAGGCATATCTTAATGTCCATTCACTCCTCTAACACAACCATCTGATTTTATTCATTTAGGCAAGTTGTCAAAAATGGGATAGGGCTATTCTGGTACCTTTTGGTCCTGGCATGAACATTTTTGTACTTTCTGTTGGTACGGAGCTGCATTGAATGAGTTGTGTCGTTAATGGGGAACGATTCGAGGTACCTTTGGGAATGTGCACATCCGATGGCAAACTTTGTACTGAGGTTATGTCTTCTTTCTTCTAAAGTTTCCATCGAGGTTTTCCTGAGAGCATTTTCATATGACTCATAATGAGGGCCAAGCACAATCCCCATCGCTCTCTTCTGTATCTTTTCCAGGTCACTAGTCTGTTGCATGGTGAGTCCAGAGTGCCACACCGGTGCCGCGTATTCGAGAGCTGGCCGGAGTAGGACTTATACACAGCTACTAAGTATTCATGTGGGATTCTGAACTTCTTCAGTCTACTCAGAATGTGTACTCTGTGCTTGCTCTTTGACATCATTTCTTTAACCTGCTTTCCCCATTTCAGGTCATCTTGAATCCAGACACCTAGAATCTTTGTCTCCTTTACCACATCCAAAACATTTGGGCCTAGGGTTATGACAGGTGGCTCTGGTGGTGATCTCTTAAAGCAAATCTGGAGTTGTTTGCACTTGGCTGCATTCAGGTGTAAGTGATTTTGGTCAGCCCATTGTCCAAGTTCATTGACGACCTGCTGCAGGCAAGAGGCCACATTCACCGTTTTTGTCTCCCCGATACTAAGGTCGTCCACATACTTCCAAGTATGTAACTCAGTCGATCCTAGTGCGTCGTTGATAAGTGCGAGAAAAGCCAGCGGGCCGATCTTTGTTCCCTGAGGGACACCGCAAGTCAGTCCTTTCCAGGAAGAGACAGCATTCTGGTACTTTACTCTCTGTTGCCTGTTAGTCAGAAAATCAACAATCCATGGGATGATTTCGTGGCGAACTCCGATTCTTATGAGTTTGGTCACCACCATGGTGTGGTCAATCGAGTCAAATGCCTTTGAGAAGTCAGTAACTACGAGATTTCCGATCCCTTGTAAAATTGGTGCATCATTTCAATTAAACAGTGTGTTGTAGAGGAGCCTTCCAAGCTCCCATACTGATGTCGGTCAATATTTGGTCTCGTGTCCTCTTTGATCCATTTAGCTACGAATCCCTCACAGACTTTGGCACACTGTGATGTAAGCGATACAGGTCTGAGTTTAGTGATGACAGGGGGTTTCTCTTTTGGCGCAGGAACAACATCAGCATCTTTCCAGACCTGCGGGATCTTGCCTTCTCTGAAAGAGGGGTTGAAGATATTAGTGATAGGTGTGTTGATCTCACAAGCAAATTCCTTGAGAACTCTGTTTGGCAAGTCATCAGGGCCGACAGCCTTCTTAACGTTGATCCTATTCAGCTCTCGATACATCTCCCACACTTCAACCTGCGGAGGTTCTTGTGCTGGAAGATACGATGGAAGATCATGCTTGTTGAGAGGTGGCCGACCCGGTGATATTGTGCAAAACTCCTGGTTGATGGCATTGGCTATCTCCTCATCATTACCATTAGGTAGTGTTGGCACAGATATAGGAGAAGGTTCCTGGATCTTGTTGGCTAGGAGCTCGATACCACTGTGCCATTTCGAGGGGTCTGATGTTCTTAGCCCAGCCAGGGAATTATCGTATAAGTTTTCCTGGGCTCGTCTGATTTGGTTAATTGCCAAGTTCTTGTAGCGTTTCCATTCAGTTGGGGAACCATGAGCAAACGCTTCTTGACGCTTCAGGATAGTGTCTTTCACTTTTGCCCTCATCCAAGGCTTGTCAGCATTGTGAAGTTTTACTGATTTGCGGGGGATTGTTCATCTACAGCTCCTTGTATCAGAGTATGAAAGGCATGTGCCTTTAATTATGTGTCTGGTGCCGAAAGGACTTCCTGCCAAGATTGAGAGGTAGCCCATTTTCCAAACTCATGGATGCTCTGATATGTCATAGGGCGTGATGTCTTCTTGATGACCTTGTTTGCAACTTTTGTTCTATTCTTTGCAGGCCATATCACTGTGTTATGTTCACTCATTCCCAGTGGAGACTCAATGTCAGGTGATTTGTAGTGTGTACTCAAGTCAAGAACTACATCATCTCTAGTTGGCTTATCTACTACTTGTTTGAGCCCATGCACTCTCAGCAAGGGGTCTACATCTACCCGGTTGAAATCACCTAGTATAACAAATCTACAGTCTACATAGGTAGTGTTCAGTAAATCAGTTGAATTGGTTAAGTGATCAATCAGGGTTGTGTGATGAGGGGATCCCGGTGGGATATATACAACACATACAATGATACTAGATATACATCTTGGTAATCTATGTGGTCTTAATCTTAACCAAATGCATTCAAAGTCAACTTCAGATGGGAAGGATGTCATGGGAAGGGGAAACGTCGGAATATCTTTCTGAACATACAAAGCTACTCCCCCTCCCCGCCGTGTGAGGCGGTGATCGGTGAATACCACCAAGTAATTGTTAATTATTGACAACTGTTCATCTGATATATCGGGGGATTGCCATGTCTCAGTTATAGCTGCTACTTCACTGTGTCTATTGTTCAGTATAACTCCAAGTTCATCTGTTTTGTACACAAGCGTTCGTCATGAGAAAACTTGGCAGAGTGTTTCTATGCCTTTTCTTCGGAGGTTCTACTTTGATGGACACCAGTGTTCTCGGTCGGCATTCACGCACTTTATCATTATTGTCATTTCGCTTCCCTGTCACAATGCTAATCTTCCGTCTTAGATTTCGCCCTCCTCGTTTACCTCGCCTCGTTTTTGTTCGTGCTAACCCGAGCTGTCTGATCCATTGTTGCGTATCTCGATTTAGCGTAAACGTTCTATCATTCAAAGCTCGGAATTAATTCTCTGTGTAGACCATTGGTGATGGATGTGACTTAATATCACATTTAGGCTTTCTGATGGTTCCACACAATACTTCATCCATGGTGGGCATAAGTGATAATACCCCCAAACCATGTCCTATCATACAGTAAGTAATGTATAGTACTATCAATGTGCGTACAGCTCTTGTTACTTCAAAGAAGACCATTTTCACGTCCAATAACAATCCTTGATTCAAAGTATATTTTCAATTTCTTGGCCATTAACATGAATTTCCAATCAAATAGGGGACTATGTAAAGGGAGGGTAAATCCAAACATCCACTCGACAGTTATCATAAGATGTATTGGTGAGCTTTATATATTAACATTTACTTAAAAGTCAGTTTTGGGTCATTGTCAATTACTCATCCTAAGTAGCCACGGTATATATATATATATATTATATATATATATATATATATATATAGTGGGATGAATTCAAACCAAAGATGACGCAGGATACTCAGGAAATTTAAGCTTTCGTCTTTCGACTTCTTCAGAAATTTATTCTGAAACAGTTATAAAGAGAAGATACAATCACTAAGAAAGGCATGACAAAATTAACGAAGAGAATAATTCACAAAATACAAATAGAAGACACAATCATTCAAAAATTGACGGACTAATATTACTGTCAGTAGAAATATCATGTAAAAATACCGAAATTTCAAATGAATTATAATAAAGCCGACATACCTGTCGTAAACAGAAGTGATGCCAAGGTCTTGTTGAATTCCTTGAATAATGTTAATAGTTTTGATTCGCTTATTAGATCTGATACTGAAATTGAACAACTTTCAGTTCGCAGGGGAATTCTACATACAAACCCAAGGTACAGCCATGGGTACACCAGTGGCACCCTCATATGCCAACCTCTTCATGGCGGACCTAGAAGAAAGACTCCTTTCCACAGCCCCACAACAACCCTACAAATCATCATGGTGTAGATACATCGATGACATCAATTTCCTTTGGTCTGGCGACAGAGAATCGCTCAATCAATTCATCCAAATCGCTAACTCATTTCACCCCACAATCAAATTCACGTTTGAAACATCCAACTCACATGTTCCCTTCCTCGACGTTCTTCTCTACGTGAAAGATGGAGTTCTTCACACATCTCTCTATTCTAAACCTGCAGACACCCATGCCTACCTCCTTCCTGATTCATGTCACCCTCCTCACATATTCAGGAGCATCCCTTACAGTCAAACCATTCGCATTCGGCGCATCTGCTCTGAAGAAGCCGAATGTGAATCAAGCATTACTGAGCTACAGGAACACCTCGACAAACGCAACTACAAACCAAACTCCATGAACAAAGCTATCAGCAAAGCTAAAAGCATCCCTCGGGAAAGTCTTCTGAAATACAAGAGGAAAGAGAAAAAACTGAACAGAACACCACTTGTACTAACCTATCACCCCAACCTTCGTAAGGTCTCCCGCATTGCACAAGAACACATGCAAATACTGCACCAATCTCAAGTCACTAAAGAAATATTCCCCGAACCACCCCTAATAGCATTCAGGCGATGCCGCTCACTCCAAGACCTTCTAGTATCATCTCGTGTTTCCACCAACTCCCAAAGCAATCTGAATGAAAACATGGGCTCATCCAAATGCAAAGCCAAGAAATGTTGTATCTGCCCATTCATGATGAACACAAAACAATTCACGAGCACAACAACCAGAGAGAAGTTCCCAATCACACAACATATCAATTGTAAATCCTCATGGGTATTATACCTGATTACCTGCAAACGCTGTACCAAACAATATGTCGGCAAAACAACAAATACTCTCTATACGAGAATGTGCAACACACGGTCAGACATCAAGAAATACCACACAGACAGGCGTAAGGAAATCCCCATTGCTGCCCATTTCAGCACAAATGGGCATACTGCAGATGACATTCAACTCACAGGAATAGAAGTAATTAGAAAACACCAAGAATCAGTCATCCTGAAACGCGAATCATACTGGATCCTCAAACTTAAGACGCTTACACCAAACGGCATCAATGTTGAGGAATAAGTCGCGAGCTCGGCAATTACATACACTTGTTTCTCTCTTACGGACTTTTGTTTTTAGCTATTTTTTATTTTTTTATTTTTTTAATTGAATTTAATTTAATTTAATTTTATTTTTATCATTGTCACATATATAATAGGTTAAATAGACAGAAGAGAGTTAGTTTGTTTTCTTACCAAATTATAGTAGGTATTGGACAGTGTTTCTTACATAAGATTATGGAACGGCGGTTTCATTTACCAGTGCATTATAGCTGTGATATCCCATAATTTGAAGCTAATTGTTTTATTTCGTTAAAGATGTATGATATTTTGTGTATGATATTCACCATACAATTCGTATAGTACATGTAGTATATAAGGAGAATGTTGTATGAACTCGGTGACTTGTTTACACTCAAATATATGCACTTGGTGCATTTCATGTATTTAATGAATATTCATGATATTACCCATGGCAACACATACGCATTGGCAAAGCGCAGTACGCTTTTTAACACTAGTGGGTATCCAAGCAACTCAAAACTATCAAAACTATTAACATTATTCAAGGAATTCAACAAGACCTTGGCATCACTTCTGTTTACGACAGGTATGTCGGCTTTATTATAATTCATTTGAAATTTCGGTATTTTTACATGATATTTCTACTGACAGTAATATTAGTCCGTCAATTTTTGAATGATTGTGTCTTCTATTTGTATTTTGTGAATTATTCTCTTCGTTAATTTTGTCATGCCTTTCTTAGTGATTGTATCTTCTCTTTATAACTGTTTCAGAATAAATTTCTGAAGAAGTCGAAAGACGAAAGCTTAAATTTCCTGAGTATCCTGCGTCATCTTTGGTTTGAATTCATCCCACTATGTTCTATATCACCCAAACCATAGCGAATGGTAAAAGTAGACTCAACATCATCACATTATATATATATATATATATATATATATATATATATATATATATATATAAATATATATATATATATATATATAAATATATATATATATAAAGTTCAGTCGATGTGGGACTGACGTGCATCATCGCTTAACAATGCGGGAATTTTCGGCTTATGTCACTATAGAGAGGACCGTCTCTTTGAATAATATAGTATGGTAAAGGCTCCAAATCCGTAATCAGTGTCATCAAAGTTCACACAAAATTTTAGCAAACTTGTTTCCTCCTTTCAAATTCACAACACATAAAATTCCTTCTACGGTACAGTATGAATCATATAGTTATATATCGTCTTCCACAGATAATGAAATTTTGCGAAAATCGGAAATTATTCCAAATAATGTTGGCCCGTGCAGCTATCATGAAGCGTCACCGGGAATATCATGAGAGAGAACTGGTTAAACCACCCCCTAAAGTGACTATAAATCGGAGAATTGTCGAACAAAGATGTATCAATACCCAAATAAAATACAATAAAATACAATACTAGAAGTGGTCCTCTGCGAATTCGGCTGTGTGTTTATTGTTTAATATTTATTTCCAGTGTGGGTAGGTATTGTTTTCCCCTTCTTACAAACATGGGAAAAGAAATATTTAACTACAATAAAATACAATAAAATACAATACTAAAAGTGGTCCTCTGCGAATTCGGCTGTGTGTTTATTGTTTAATATTTATTTCCAGTGTGGGTAGGTATTGTTTTCCCCTTCTTACAAACATGGGAAAAGAAATATTTAACCGTAGAATAAACATGAATTAATTTCAATAAATAAAATGATGTGTATAACATGTAAAATCAATAACATGTACAATCACACAATTATAACTTTCAACGCGATGGCTCGATGAAGTTTATGAAACTGACTTAGTGTCATAAGGACATGTAAATTTACTCCATTTCCAGAGAAGACGGAATAGATCATCGACGAATTTTCCTTTACATCGTGTTGCTCTTTTACCAGTTGTTTAAATGTCTTCATGATCATAATGTGCATACATCCATAAATTTGTAAAAATGCCAATTGTTCGAGTGATATTAGCAAAGTTTGACTACTAAGTGATGGCGGTGGTTTGTGTCGAAACACTACTTTTTATCGCTTTTATCATTTCTAGATCTGGTAAGTATCAGTTTATCATGTTTTTTGTAAGGAAATTGTGACATTTTATACATGTAAATCGTGGGAAGTGTGTCACCCTAGCTTCTACGGTGGTAGAAAAACAGTGTAATGAATGTATATGTCACAATAAGTAAAAACTTACAATTTCATGTGTAATATTTTTCCAAATGTTATAGATCTCTTGATTCGGTAGCATTCTAATTCCACACTCCTCAAATTATGTTGACTAGACTTGATAAAAGAATTTATCACAAAACCTTACACAGGAATTCCGATAAACAGCAAGAGACATGCTTACAACATATCTAGTGAAAAAATGTCTCTGAGACATTTTTTATCTAGAAAGTAAATTTCATGTTTAGTTTAACAATCATCGTTCTCCCATGCAAATAAGCTTTAGCATATAGTCGTCACTCCAATTGTAACTTTGATTGCGTTTCACCATGTGCAGGCTGCCATTCAATTGATGTATCTGTCCACATAAACAACTCTCTACCAGTCATTGGCGAAGATTTCATATCGGTGTGTACCTTCACGCCGCATCTAAGATATCGGCGGGTAATTTGGGAAAGGGGTGATGGAACAGGTGTGAAGCTGGCCACTCACATTTGTCTGCCATATCGTTCATGTAAGTTAAGTATTCCTGACCCATCAGAGTTCAGCGTGTTGGCAGAGCTTTATAGTGTGAATCTTACAATTAAAGAGCTTACCATGGATGATGGCAATAATTACCAATACAAAGTAAGCAGTACATATGGAACAGAGAACTCAGGATCAAGCAGCAGACAAGTGACTCCATTACTACCAGGTATACTTCTGTATTATAACTATTAAAAAAATACACATACTGAGAACTATATACTTTTGGATACATGATCAATCGTTTCACGATAAGCTCAGTTCAGGCACTTTTCTAGTCGTGTACAGAAATTAGAATCACTGAGAAATTTGAATAGAAAATTGAAAGTCCTTCACAATCATACATTTGAACCAAACAGGCGACTAATAAACTTAGTATGCGTGTAGTAAACTGCTGATAAAATCAGCATTTGGTAGACGGGAGCTAGATTTGATTATAATATGAAAATATTCCAAAATCCAACACTTGAAAAATTATATTTAATATAAGTTTTCTAAAGCGTGATTGGTTAGTCACAGGCAGGCATTTGACATGATTTTGAAAATTAGAAATCCCCTATAAGAAATCAGTATGCATTGGAGAGAGCTGTTTTATGTTTCATTGAGAATGGTATCATGAAAGGTGTTGAAAATTTACTGGATTAGAATCCGCAAATTTTCAATGTCACGGATGGACGACATGCTAACAACGACTGATGAGGCTGTTAAGTCAATGTCACCTGATAAGAAGCAATTTAAGGTAGCAACCTTCAAAATGATTTTTTTTTGTTGGACAAACCAAATGGGTCATCTTAAGAGGTAAGGATGATTAGAGAGGACAATATAATTTGAAATATGGTATTATCTATTATGAATATTCCTTTACTCCAGCTTCGCCCCAAAGGCTCGTAATTCGTGTTGATAGATTAAGTAGATACCTCAACAATGCACCTGTAATAGTCACAGCTGGTGAACAGTATGATATCACATGCGTGTCATATGACGCCCGCCCTCCAGTGGTCCTTGATTGGGAAGTACCAGATGATGTATCTGTCACTTTAGGAAATCAGTCGAATGTCGTACAAGGCGAGAGTTATGTCTCTCGAAAGATTGCTACTATTATACCGTCCAGGAATGATTAAGGAAGGATTCTCCGCTGTGTGGCATCGCATCCAAAGCTAACCAGAAATCATCAGCGTTCAGTTTACATGAATGTCCAAGGTAGGAATACTAATTAACTTCATTACTTGTTCACACATTAACAGCCTGAGAGAGTACACTTTCTAACCATATCGCGCTGATTTTCATCACAGATGTCAATTACTCTACTCGGATCCAAAGGTTTAAGCATGACAAAGGCAAATACTCAACACTTGCTTTCAAATGTTTATTCAGGTGATTAGTGTATGAATTTTGTCTATGTATGCTTCAATTATTGATTTATCATTTACTTATTATCATGTTATTACTATAAATGTATTTGTATCTGTACTATGTTTTTATGTTGGTGGACCCTATGGAAACCATCTTTTGCTGTTAGGGTGTTCCACCCCATGAGAGGAAAAAAGAATGAATGAATAAATGAATGAAATATTTTTCTATACCTGCTAAGGCATACTTACAACATCAAAAAGAAGGGGGGGGGCAGATATTCAGTTCAATTTATTCAGTTCTGATTATTTAGTTCCATTTTTTTCATTCATTTCTCAATCATAAAAATCAACAATGGCAAAAACATACAAATTCAGTATACAAATATATACATATCTGATTGAAGAAAAAAGGAAACTACAATAAAAAGTTTTGTAAAAACTTGTGAGGCGTAGCTTCCTATATAAACAAAAGTCAACAAAGTAAATACATCATAAAAGGAAAGAAAAACAAGCAGAAAAACAGACAAAAACAACAGCAAACACCAGCAAACATGCGGGGTGGAGGGGGGGGGGGGGGTAATGGTAAATGTAATTCAATTGATTATGGGTTTTCCTGAATATGAATCAATATATAATTTCTTCAACTTTGTTTTAAATGAATTTATAGTAGTAGAACTTCTTACATCGTCTGGAAGATTGTTCCATAGTCGTGGACCACAATGTCTAACAGAATTAAGTAGTGACTGCGTTTGAACTTTTGAATAATGAAATTTATTACTTGAGCGAGTGTTATGGTAGTGAATGAATTTATTAATAACGAACATTTCGGAAATGTTGCTAGGAATAATATTATGAATTGTGCGAAACATTAAAGTTGCTATCTGAAATTTGCGTATATCATAAATATCCAAGGTTTTAAGACGCAAAAATAAAGGACGCGAATGAGCTCTAAATGATGAATTTGTGCAAATTCTTAATAATTTCTTTTGTAATTTATGTAAGGGTTCCAGTTTGGTTATACCAACATTCGCCCAAATAATATTACAATACTGTAGATGTGGCAAGGTGAGGCAATTATACAACATAAACAATTCCTTTTCTGGCAAAAATAAATGAAGTTTACACAGAATTCCAACAGTTTTGGAAACCTTATTTATAATGGTAGAACGATGTTCGTTAAAAGATAATGTATCATCTAAAATTACACCAAGAAACATGACTGTTTTAGAGGAATGTAAAGAGGTTTTGTCTATATGTAATTTCACAGCAGAAATATCACGTTTTATATGCTCTTTACTAAAGTACATGACATTTGTTTTGTTGAAATTTATTACCAATTCATTTGCATTAAACCAATTAAAAACCTTAACCAATTCTTCATTTGTCTTTTTTAAAAGGACATCAAAATCATTGTGGGAAGCAATTACATTTGTGTCATCCGCAAAGAGGACAAAATGAAAAAAATGATGAAACATTACATAAGTCATTAATATAAATCAGAAACAGGAGAGGCCCCAGTGTGGAGCCCTGTGGGACTCCACACCGGACCCTCTCATGATGAGAAACAGAATTAGAAAGATTCTAACTGTGGTTGCTTTGCTTCCTTGTATACTTTATATCAGGATTTTGTTGAATGTTTTGCTCCCAGTATATGATAAAGTACGTACAAGGAAACAGCATTTTAAAAAGTTCAACATTCAAAGAAATCCTAACTATATATTTATTTTTTTTTTCTTTTCATTTTTTTTTTTTTTTTTTTTTGGGGGGGAGCGAAGTTTGATTGTTCGGCCCGAGCCCCAAAGTCCCCGGATACTCCACTGCGTGACATTTCCATGCCCCCCCCCCCCGCGTTAAAACAGAGATACTTTGGTGTACAGCAATAAATTGGAAAGCCTTTACAACTCATTTAAATTCTAATGCCTTACCCTTCTTGCCACCCCTTCTCATTTAAAGGTTAACCAAATTAATATCTCCAAAAAAAACAATTTAGACCATAAGTGAAATAACGTGAGAGTTGGATTCAAATGATAAACAGGATTTACACCCCTAAACTTGTAGATACTTTGTGGTATGGTTCCGAACTTGGGCTCGAATCCCCCCCCCCCCCGAAATGTCCATGCCTATACCCCTAGACCCACCCCAGTTCAAAAGAAGAAGTTCGTGACAAGGGCAATATTGTGAAATACAATGTAATTGGGGGATGAATCTTGACCAGTTACAATATTTATTAAATCATGTTAGATTAAGCTCAATCCATTTCTACTTAAGAAAATCTATTTGGGTTAATTTCAGCAGGAGTGGGGGCAGGAGGCGTAGGAAATTTGTGAAAAGTTTCCTCCTTAACTACTCTGCTCATTTCCCTTTTTTTTTTTTTTAATACTCTTCAGTTTGCATCAATTACACTTTGATGGATGAAGTTTATGATTTCAAGCAATGTCTAAATTTGAAAAATAAAAAAATAATGAGAAGAAAGTGGGATAAGGCCATAACTTGTGGGGTAGCGGTTCAGATCCCAAAACAGGAGCGTCGCTAGAGCCTAGAGGAAGTTGTGACGACTCACACCCTACCAATCAAAATTCTTATTTGGGCAAAGTCGACATTTTTATAGGCTGTCAGGCAAATCTTTAAAAAATGTGAACATCTGTTGGCAAATTTGGAAATCCGACAATCAGTTTTTTGTCGGAAAATCGTAAGATCTGATGAACTTTTTTATTTTGGCTTGTTTTATATAAAAAATTTCAGCCACCTTATCAGCAAATGTGGCCGCACATCCTCCCCCCCCCCCCCCCTCATTCAGAATGGGCTTTTTTTTTGTGGGGGGGTATAAAACTTTTTTTTCTTGTGGATATCGATTTGAGTACAACTTTAGAGGGAAGGAAAGCTAGTGGGCAAGAAGTGTAGGATATAGGCAGACATATGATACCCAAAATAATATATAAAGACTCATATCGTACTTCGTTTTTTTTTTTCTTATTCTGTTTTTTGACTGGAAACGGAGGAAGGGATGGGGGAGGGGAGCATGGAAATGTAATTGAGGGTTAGCGAGATTCCTAATACCAAGTATCTACATGTTTTGGAGTTTAAAATAATGTCTATCATTTGAATCCAGGTCTCACTTATTTCACTGATGACCTCAACTGGTTGTTCTATAAAACAATTCATGTAGATATTGATATAAGTCAAATTTAGGAGAATGGGAAGGGGGCAAGAAAGGTAGGCACTGACTGATTTTTCCCCTTTACAATAAGATTTTAAATGAGTTGTCAAGACTCTTCGATCTATTGATCTATTTTCCATTAGTATATACCTAATGAATATTGTTTTGCACTAAAAACTCTCGCTTTTAACGCCAGAAGGGAGGGGGGTGCATGAACATGTCATTGGAAGGGGGAGGGGCATGTGGTTCAAGTTCTAAACCCCACTATCCATTATCTTTAGTTGTTGGAGTTATCATGACTATCAAATCATTTTACGTATCATTGTACATGTAGTCTTGAAATGGTTTCTGAAGGCTTATCTTGGGAACAGCAAGCTAGGGGGAGGGGGGGGGGGTGCACAGACATGGAACGAGATGGGTGTTGGGTGCACGTTCTGAACCCTGTCATCCAGTATGTACATTTCATGACTATCACTTGAAAGTTGAAAACCAGGTCTCATATCATGTATTACTGGACCAACTGTCTTTATTGGTTTCTGTACACACATATCATCCGTTGCTAGACACATTTACATCATCATTATCATAGCAGTAATAAAGAGCTATTTATCAATAAAATATGATCAAAATGCATTATCTGACATCACGCTGAGTACTAAAATATTCATCTGCACGCCGATAGAAATTAATAGTGAAATATTTGATTCTAAACTTCACAATGTCGCCGTTGCTAGGGAGAAGGCAGCCCTTAGCAACCAATTGTTCACTCTTCAGCTAATATCAAAGTGTTAACTTTAGAGCGCTACAACTTCTTTGCCAGAAAAGCAGCGAACTTGTAATTTTCACAGGATATTGACCATATATTTGGGCAGCTTTAAAAAAAAGTCTCAAATCATTAATCATAAGGACTTTTGAAATATAGAGAAAAATGTAATTTGGAGCAATTAATATTTTTTTCGGAAAAATGATAAAAATTCACATATTTGCCAAAAATCGTTGTGTAAATCATCATCAAGACAATCGAATGTGGTAGCATGTTGTAGGGATTTCAATTTTCTTCGATTTGATGCATCATACGAGGTATTTAAAGGTTCTATTTCAAAGTTACATTCAAAATTGTCAATGCTAGTAATACATGCCGGCCATTTTGAAATATGGGCACCATTTTTTTTTTCAGCAGCATATTTCCGAGGTAGTCCACCTGGAAGTTGTGCAGGGTGGTCCCCCAAACAAGTTGAAACCCAACAACCTTTTACAACAGCCCGTGTCTCATAAACCTGCTTTGCCCCCTAGGTATAAATAAAAATAGCATAGTACATGTATAATTAAAATATGATAGTAATTTCAACAGAAACACATCAATGGTAAATAGTTAATTATTTAATCATTTATTTATTTACGTTTACTGCCCATCATTTGTGTTCAAAGAGTAAGCACAATTTGAATTGGGCCCAAAATCTCTAGCCTTTCATTACCTTTCGCCATTAATTCATTTTTCTTTGGAAATGTGCTAACCATTTATCATTAATACATATAGTAATGCACAAAGAAAGAAAATCTGACAGAGGAAAGGGCTTACACTTCCAACAGCCCTTATAGGTAGTCATGGTAGCGTGTGTGGAGGTTCGTAGATGTACCATCTTAAAGGCCAAGTCCACACTAATATCAAATTGATTTGAATAAAGAGAGTAAAATTAAACAAGCATAACGGTGAAATTTTTATTAAAATCGGGTGTAAAATAAGAAAGTTACGGCATTTTGAAGTTTTGCATTATTTCTTGAAACAGTGATATGCATAACATGGGCGGTATGCAAATGAGTGAACCGATGATATCACACACTCACTTTTCCTTATGTATTTTATTATATGAAATATATATTTCAATTTTTTTTCTTCAATAATGTAAAACATGGTTTGACACATTATGGAGCATGTAAAATCACCATTATCTTTATTATCACATTCATAAAAACTGAAATATTTGAAATTTCATATAATAAAATACAAGGAAGATTGAGTGTGTGACATCATCGGTTCACTCATTTGCATACCGCCCATGGTATGCATATATCTGCTTCATGAAAAAATGCAAAACTTCAATATGCCGTAACTTTCTTATTTTACGTCCGATTTCAGTGATATGTTCAGTGTTATGCTTGTTTAATCTTACTCCATTTATTCAAATCAACTTGATATAAGTGTGGACTAGGCCTTTAATGATGAAGAATAAATAACAATGGGGGGGGGGGGGGTAACATTCACGTGAATCACTATTTGATGCAGAAAACAACGCCAAAAATCACTACGGAGGGGGGGGGGGGTGATTCCTGAAAATATAAGAAGGGGCTGTGCAGTTCTTAACCATAAGAATGATACTGCAATCGGTGCCTATTTAATGTTAGTTATTTATAATAAAGCATTACAAAAACAAGCCATAGATTCCTCGAGGTCAAGCGCTCACACGAGATGACGGTTTTTGTTCCACGTCGTTTGCAAATGCCGCTTTCTTACTACCTACTTTCACCCAGTGCTCAAAAAGAAACAATTCTAATTATCAGAGCAATATTTTCTTCGATATTCTCTAATATTCTCAATCATATTCATAGAATTAGCGTAATGTGTTAAATAAAGGAATATCCTTTGAAAATGATTCTCCATCGTGTAGACTTCCGCAACACTTGTTGCACTACGATATGACATCATTACTAGTCTCAATGAAAGCCCTTCCAATTAAAAAAAAAATCATGATAAACTGTTGGGTAAAGTATATAAAACTGTTACTATTCGTGATTCATCGGCAGGTAAAACAGCGAAATATAGACCAAACACTTTGTAGATAAGAGGGCGTGTTTCTGCTACAGTACTCAAAACGTGATATCGCACCATGACATGATTACGTGAGTGAACGTTGCAAGCCTTTGAACAGTATGATATCATATGCGTGTCATATGGTGCCAGACCTCCTGTGGTCCTTTATTGGGAAATACCGGATGATGTATCAGCAATTTTAAGAAGTCAGTCGAATGTCGTACAAGGCGATAGATATATCTCGAGAAAAATTGCTACAATTATTCCGTCAAGGAATGATCAAGGAAAGATTCTCCGCTGTGTGGCATCGCATCCGGAACTAACCAATAATCATCAACGTTCAGTTCACCTGAATGTCCGAGGTAGGAATTCTAATGAAAATTAATACATGTTCACTCATTCACAGCCTGGCAGTGTAGATTTTACAATCATATCGAGCTGATGTACCAAACAAATTTCCATGTCTTATTGTTCTTACTTTTTATCACTTTTCCACTCAGATCCCCAAATTTAAACACATTAAAGGGCAAGGTTACTTTCATTAGCGATAGATTTTTTTTTTCTCATTCCTAAGCCCTACTTACAAAAACAGACATTGCTCTCCTGAAGCATTACCTGTCGTTTCTTACCAGATTTGTATATTTTCTTTATTGATGATACAGTTCAACCAACCAGCATGCTGCTTTTACCATCTGGAGATAACAAAAAATACGAAACGGGGCCAACAGCCATTTCCGTACAAGAAAATTCATCGATTTCAATCACTTGTGGACGCTTGGTGATACCAACAATATTCCTGGTAACACAAGCATGTCAAAACCTCGCAATGCTATGGATGAAGGTTTGTTTGACACCGAAAGTACTATCACAATACGTCCTGAGAGAAAGCACCATGGAAAGTTCCTTCAGTGCTTTGCATATTTGAGAAACTTTTTTGATCTACGGGTAGCCAAACTGATTGTTTACAGTGAGTTATATCTTTGGTAATATGCCGTTATTCTATTTTTTTTTAAAATTATACTATTTGATGAGAAGTATACTTGAAGCATTGATTATGCTGTTCGTAAGAATTAAAAAAAA
>CM046833.1:43753051-43777967 GCA_025618425.1 Heliocidaris tuberculata
TCACTATTAAAATACAGCCACATATCACAAAGAAAACATATTATCTCTCTTTCATGTTGTATGTACCATTAACTTATATGTTCGCCATTATTTAGGTAGCACCCCACCCCCATTAAAGATGCCTTTTCCGTCTTACAATACTTCCAGCATTGCCACTTTTCCTCTTTCTTAGTCTACCTTTTTTCCCCTCTCCTCCTTTTCTCTTTCATTCAGTGACTATGACTTTACTCTTTTCCTTGACTTCATTGTTTGCCCTTTCTCCCTCTCTCTATACCATCTTCCTATCTGTCTTTGTCTTTGTCATTTTCTAGTTCCTGCAGCTCATAAAACATTCTCTCTAGCTTATCATATATATTAACTCCCACTTCCTTTTATAAATAAATCGTTCTCTCCATCTCCTTTCTCACTCTTTATTTCTCATACAATGCGTTTGTAGGTTTGTAGTCATCTTAGCATGAACAAAATAAATAACAGTTCAGTACAAAGACAGGTATTGATATGTAAAACAAATGATAAAGAAACTTATGTTAGAGGTACATGTATAATGAATGTGTAAAGATCCATTCATAAATAAGGGAAAATAAGATGATTATGTTGAACTTGTCTAACATTGATATTTACAATAGCCATAAAATGAAGGGGGGGGGGGGTTGTTTTGTATTTACATGAAAATGCAAATGAGTAAATAAATACTCCTGTTTACAGACTTCAGATGTTTTCTCATTTTTTTCCTTTCCTTTTTTTTTTATGTTAATGAATTATAATGGTAACTATCAACTAATTGGTTTAAACTTTCTAAATACCAATTGTCTCATGTTGCTGATATGTCTTTACCAATAATTACTTATTTCCAGCCATTTCTTGAAGAATAAACAATGATTCATCATTTCCATTATCTATAATTTTGTTATCATCAGATAATTGTACTCATTATGGTTTTATGACGTTTACTATACTTTCTACAATAATCGGCCATTCTAAATTATTAAACTAAAATGACTGCAGTTAATGTTCTCTTCCTCAGCACGGAGAGAAGCTACATCGGACACAACAACCATCCCACCAGTGACGACATCCAAATCCCCCTCGCAACAGGTTAGTATAAATATTTGTAAGGTTTCAATTTGGAGCACCAATCTTGTTTTGAAAATTATTCTTTACGTCACTAAGACACATCATCTTCAGGGTGTAAATCAAACAATCTAGACCTCTCTCACATTCTATTTCTTGTCAAAAATATTTTCTTTGAAAACAAACGTTAACGTCTCTATATTTGGCCAATCTTTCTGAAATTTGTCTACGCTTCCTGAGTATATTCACTAACAATTGATATCATGTGAATGTATACAATAAACTGAATTGGATCATCATTTTCAATTTAAGGTATCCCAAGAAGGCTATGCTGAACTTTCACTGACGCAGGAACACAAGTACGAGCCTCTGAAACCAAATACTAGTTCCTACATGGACATGAAACCCATTTCGTCTACCTATTCTGCCATCCCTGGTTGTAATCTTTCTAGCAGTGGTAATGATGAATATGTCAGTCCCAGATTCGGACGAATGGAGCCTGAGCCAATGTATGCAAGTGCAGACGATAATGGTGTGACAAACACATACATGGGGATAAAACCTGAATTGCCAACCGAGTGCTGTTCCCACGGCTCTGCACCTTATGGATCTGACAGCAAAGTATGTGCTGGTCCTTCTTTCAAGCTGAGCCAGAATAGTCATCGTTTAAACACGACGGAAGTTGTGTACACCAACACGGAAAACAAGGTGACAGAGGAGAAACTTGATGAATCTCAGTATATCAATACCGTTCCAATAGCAACGGATGATGAGGATGATGAGACATCCAGATATATGTAGATGAAGCCCCTGTCATCCACCATGGTCATCTAGATCTACTATCTAGTTCTGAAGATGATGACTGTGTTTGTCCATCTTTCACGCTTGGGGTGAACGATACTGCAGACAGGTGTGAAGCCCAGTATGTCAACACGGAGGAAATGGCATCCCAGATGTGAGGGGAGGATTCTTTAGATATCATTATTGTTCTCGAGGAAACACGAAAAAGGTGTAACTACTTATTGTTTAGCAACTATATTGTATCCTATGAATGCACACACAAGCATCGTTTCCTCGCCTGGTGATTTGTCACTACAAAGTGGTTCTTAAGTTGGACTTAAAATGCTAGATGCTTATAATTTTTTTTTTTTTTCACAAACAGCAGAGCAAAATATAAATGCTGAGATTATTATCATACCACTCTCTGATGCTCATCACTCTTTACTGAAAAGTTGACGGCAGTTGTTTTTTATAATCTCATTCAGGTATTATGCAGTAAAGTAGCGATTACAACGAGTCGAATGTCTATTGAATAAATGGTGATTTTTTTTTGCAATATGTTGCCTTGAATACACATTTTAAAAGTTATAGCACCTTTTAAATCAAGCATTTGTCCCCATCTCATGTACATAAGCATAATTAGAATGCAATCATAATATATTGTAAACCTTCAGAATGAAGCCCATGTATGCAAACTACTTGGTAAAAATGAAGAAAAAAATGTGAAGGCGAAGGCATTTAAGCACTGACAATTAAATTTACTCCCCCACCTCCCTTTCTAATATAAATAAAGCTAACAAATGGAGTTCAGAAATGATAAGAAGCAAATACATACAGTCTAAATTTGAACAAAACTTGCATTTTCCCCAAAATTAATGTATTTGTATCACATGTCATATACTCTACACATTTATCACTTAAGCATACATGAAAATGAAACGTAATGCACTTTATTATAGCATCATGCATGCCTGTTCATATATTGTATAGAGTGTAATATTGGCTACCTTATAAAAGCAGCATTCATAATGATGTTTAGATAGTACTAAAAATATATAAAATAAAGCTTCATGTTTACAATATTCTTGGTGGAAAATACTGAACAGCTGTAAAATTTCTCCTGAATCACAAGTGACCATCCATGAAATTATCCCCAAATAAAGACTTAATGCATCTTTTGCCGCCTCTCGAAATAGCTCATGTTTACATGAATATAAGGGCAAACAATTGCTTAACATATTAAGCATATTTGAATATATACTTATAATCTCCAAAATAACTTTTGTTTATAATGGCTAACAATTGCTGAACCTACTAATCATATGTAAGGGTATATATTTCTACTTTGTTTGGTAATATTTGATTGATATGACATACAGTTATTACACTGTACATTACAATGCTATTGCATTTTTTTTCTTCTGTTTTTGTTTCCAATGACTTCATTTCTTATTCTGCTAAATCTTAGTGTTGAATTTTCATGGACGAAATCAAACCAAAAGAAGAGTGAAACACTTTTATTGACATTCCTATGCACATAATATTCATTAGATTGTATAGCATTTAGTGTGATATTGCAAAAAATAATGTATGTAGATGATGTTATATCTTGTAAGACATGGATTCAAATATTTAGTAAGAGATATCAGATTTTGCAGGATTACAAGGTCTTTGATATGAATTCATGAAAGTTCTAGGATATCACAAACTAGTACTTTGCAACATTTTGCAATTTGTATGAACTTATTGCTGTATACCAAAGTTGCATTTATGCAGCTACTGTGCAAAGATGGTTGAAACTATTACGACCACTTTATTGACATCAACAAGTATCTTGAGAATGAGTTTAATAATGAATATTTTGTGAGACTATATTTTGAACAACTCTTTTTTACATTTTCTAATATCATTCACATATAAATATCTTGATACAATTTTCATTCATTCTACATATAATTATGGGACAAATGTTACTTTGGGGGGGAATATTTCCTTCATTTGCATTAGGACAGACATATAGTAGTTATGATTTTTAAAAAAAGAGGAAATGTAGCATACTGAATTTATAATCCAATTAAACATTTCAATATCGATTATGCGAAATTTGAGAATGCTTCGTCTCTAAAGGGATTTTTAATATTTGAAATACTTATCAATGCTCTACAATGGGCGGTTTTGTAACCCACTCAAGCACAAAATTATATTGTCACGCTACTGCACTCAACTGTGAATAAGATCAGCATTTGCAACAAATTATTACAATATCCCTTAAGGGAAAGTCGTATTCCCTGTAAAAATATGATTTTATGAAGTAAATCCCTTAGAATTGACTTTCAAAAAGAAATGTATAAACCAAACTTTACTTAATAACAAAATGTAGATGTATTTTTATAATATATAGTTCTAACACGGTCATAAGTTCTTAAAACTCGCCTGCATGTATGGAGTATTATCTGATGATTCCAACCTACTGATTCTAAAGACAATGCAGTAAGAAATGTACATGCTAATGAAGTATCTGCTTACCATTTAAACTAAAAATTAAATTATAATGCAAAGTAAATTATATTATTATGTCGTGATGAATGAGAGTAAAGTAAAACAAAGTTATATATATTTCCAAATATCCCTTTTTTCCCCTTTTTAACATATTTTCTCACTCTTAAAACACATAAGATCACACAAGCAGATATTCCTAATGAAAATACAGCTTTGCTGTTCATGTAGTTTAAACAAAAAAGTCACACTATTGTATATATCATCTGTTAAACTGAAGTTTAAGTTCAGGATTACAATTTATCTTTTACTGTACTTCTTAAATCATTAGGTCAGCGCTTAGTAGGCACTCATTTTCTATCAGAAATCAGTACTCATTAAGTAATAGCTCATCTATATTTCTGTCTATTTAAAATTTGTTCCTGAAAATGAAAGTGATCAAATTGTCTGGTTCAATGTCAATCCAGAAACAAGGAACTCTTTCACATTGCAATATGACAAGTAACAAATGTACTCCTTCTAATGCATTTCAATAAAAGCTGCACAAATAAATCGCTACATTTTCAGGGTTAATCTTTACTTGTGTGTGAGAGTAGGTTATCAAGATGGTTACCCTGTCGTATGTACTCTTCTCTCTGCTTGCGGAGGACTTGAAACATTTTGATCTTACTTGAATTCGTTACTGCCAGAGCTAGTTCTAGAGTATGAGTGTAGGACTCCCGTTAAACAGGCTTTAAGATGTCTGAAATTTTAAATATTAAACTGAACAATGACTGCAAAGTATACCAAAAATACAGAAGAAGAATGCAACATAGCAAATTACAAACGAACTACCATATCAAAGACAAACATAAGGAAAGTCAGAATTTAGTGAAAAGAGAGCAATAAATGAAAATATGTGAGCAAATAAAAGGAGGGGGAAATGCAAGAGGGTAAATGAATTGAAAGGAAAAGATTGAATACAAGAATGCATAGTGGTTTATGAATGATTAGACCAAGGAATTGGAAAGATGGAATGAGTATGAAAATATGAAAGAGTTCAATCAAGTGACCAGGAACACGAGAGAACATGTGAAAAAATAAGGAAATAATGAAAAATGGAGGGGAGAGTGATCAAAAGATGCAAACAGGATAAAGATAATACATATATAATAAGAAAATAATAAATATTTAGATTTTAAAAAGAGAAAAACCACATGCGAAGAGAAGACGTACATAAAATGAGTCACAACCTAATGTTTAAGTTACAACAAATATTATATGATAATCCTAACGAATTTATTAATACAGAGTTTTAAATTTTCTCAGAGAATTCAAATATTTTTGGAGCAGTGCTCAATATAAAAGAAAGAAACCTCACATAATAAGACAAATATAATTTGTTAAGATACGTAACCGACTGGAAGAAAAGTTTTGAGTTTATTTAAGCATTTCAAATAGGTTTTCAAATCTCTACAGTCCTTGAGCCCTGTAATAAATAGGTTAACGTGTCACGCAAACACTATTATCAATCAGTGAAATACTCTACGCATTCTACTTAAACACTCAAGAACACACATTTGTTGAATCAACTATGACAAAGGTAAAGTAAACTGCATAGTGGCACTGATATAAAGTGCTATGAAACTAATCTACTTGGTATATTTTATGTTGTTCTCTTTTTCTTACACGAAAGAAGAGGGAAATGTAATACTTCAAACAAGGATGTTGCAAAATAATTTATATGAATATATTACACACTCATCTGTGTATTTACTAAGTGTCTAGCACTTCCATACTTCTCATCTGAAATCCAGAACAGCAGTAACTTATACCCTTTACATTGAGTTAACGCCCTTCTGGGTCTATACAGAAAATTTACAGATTATCATCTTCCTCTTGACATTCTCTGTCTTGAAGTAACACGGTCATCGATTGGTGAAGTTAACATTAAATAATCTTGACTCAAGACCGATGACCTAATGCTGGAGGGAGTTGACCTTTGACCCGATGGTATAGACCTTCGACCTAGGTGGGAGCTGAACATCCTGTTAGAGAATAACGACCTGTGTAGCGAAAGGAGAAAAGATGGTGAAGTGGGATCTTTACAGTTGAGGATGTGTCTAAACATAAATGAAAGTGAAATTCATATTTTCTTCTCCCTGATGAAAATGTAACAAAAACCTAAAATGAGGTTTTCAAATAGTATGTAACATGACATTGCATGAAGGAGAAAGACCAGGAGTATAACATAGAGGCAAACAGACAAAAAAAAATCATAATCATCATGAAACCATGTCTGAATGAAAACAAGTCGTAAAAGAACACTCAAACATTTCAAAACTGAAAAATGATTGATTTATCTGAGAACCTATTAATATTGTAACATGCTAATGTGATGTGGGTTGGACTGCTATCATTTAAAGAGTGTACTTATGCACAAGGTTTTAATCAAACAATCAAGCAAAAAACAAATTATTATTTGTTATCACACTTAGACACTGTCCATACCACATGGTGACTTGAGATGATTGATTCAGTTAGGAAAACAATTGAAATAAACAAAGAGTGAAATTCAGAGTCAAAATCAAAAGGTTCATCTACATCATTCAAATCGTAAGATCATCTTCCCTGAAGAGGAACTAAAGAATTATTATTCAGACTTGAAATCCGATAAAAAAAAAAGAATCATTTTCTTCCAACTATATGTACATTTAATGTAACTAATGAACTTAAAAGTTACTAATATTAGTGGTCATTTTTGAAGAGTGATCCACCATGCTAACTCTATGATGTGATTGTCATACAATTTGAGTCATCAAGAGATCAGTGTACCTCAAAGGTCATACAGACAATGATGGAAGACGTTCTTGTTATCATAATTTGGGTCAGGAAAAAATAACTAGAATGAATTGTTCATTCTACTGATTAGAACACTATTTACCTGATTACTAGAGCGTGATCTTTATTAATGCTGAATTAGTCTTTGTCCTATCATCTCTATTGCAATTCCATTTTTTATCCTATATCTTAAACCCTTACTGTACAAGGGTGGGCGTGGAAGCCCCCCCCCCCCCCCCCCGACAAATTTCGCCACGCATTTAAAACCGCTGCAATTCATGACATGCAACTTTCAGAAGTTTTTCTTTTTTCTTTTAAGTCTTGCGCATCTTTTGACACCAAGTTTACACACACACACAAAAAAAAAAAAAAAAAACCTTACCGAGCCACGTGACCTTCAATGACCTCATGAAGGCCCGAAAACGGAAAATATGTGAGTTTTGTATACAAGATGCATGGGGAACTGCATTTCATCATATTCCTCCTTTATCACCTATAATTTCTTATTTGAAACAGCAGACTTAAAAAACAACAACAACAAAACATTGAAAAGGGTCTAGTTGAAAAACATAGAAATGCATAAGAAATTAAGAAATTAAATACCTTTTTAAAATTTGTCTTATGTAATAATGTTTTAGGTATAGAGGAAACTTCTTCCATTAAGATTTTACCTTCAAGGCCTTTCTTTATTTGATTATCAATCGAAAATTTTATGTATGCAAATAATTTGCATAAATTATGATACTAAAAGAAAAAAAAATGTTGATTTACACAAAAATAACAATGGATTTGTATTCTTTATATGATTATTGATCCATGCAAAAATTCGCAGCTATCGATCATGTCGCGGCCGAGATCAGAGGGTAGTCTCAGAGCCCCCCCCCCCCCCCAGTCAGAGAGGAGCTTTAAATAGCCCAGTACAATAAGGGTTAAAACACAGTTTGTTTGTTCAATTGCTTTGGGGTTGTTGTTGTTGTTTTTTTAAGGTCTGCATCAACTTTGTGCAGAATTTTCGCTACTGGCTATTACCTTACTCTAGCAAAAAAACAACAAAAAAAAACAAAAAACAAAAACAAAAACAAAAAAAGAATCTCTGAAACAAAGCACCCATTTACAGTCAGTATTTTCTCTACTTCATTGCCAGGTAAGATAAACTGAACAGAACCAACTTCAAATTGTTCTAACGTCATAACAATGGTTTTGATTTTTCTTCCAGGCAGCTTCGTGGACACAGCAGGTTAGATCCATGTGTACGGCAACACAATGAGGAAGTGAAATTTCAATACATGTTAATCAAGAAACCAAAACTAATTCATATTATATTGATGCTATCACTCTACAATATCTGAATACAGTACTTCGGTAATTGTTATTTTCATTATCAATAACCCCTCTGACATCCTTGCTATTTCAACTGCATCCTAAACGTAAACAAAGATGTAAGCGCCCTCAAATGCAAACCATAGAAATGCACAGGAGACAGTTTCGAGTACTCTATGATATGTTTTGTTATTAAAGTACTAAATCAAAATTATTCATATCTTGATGTAAGGGATATAAGGATTTTATCTAACATCTCAATACCTATTTCTAATAAATAAAGCAAAACAGAGCATATAAACATTAAAAAAAGCTTCTGTACAACCTTCATATGCCTATCATTATGTTACAATTTAAAAAAAAGAACAACAAAAATAAATAAATAAAGGAACAGAGGGATCAAAACTTTAGAGCAGATTTCGACTCTATTTCTTACAAACTAAGACAAACAACGCCTGACATTATAACCAATAATTAAACATATTTTAATTTAATTAAACATAGTAGCCTCTGCTTTAACATGAGGTACATGTATATAATCAATGTTACATGTATGCGTGTAATGAATAACACGCATACATGTGTCATACATGTTTGAAAGAGTAAAGGGTCTAGAGGTTAATAAATATGTTTAAGGGATGCTATACAGATAAATCCACATAACGTGTATTGTCCTATTGGCCTCTGAGAAGAAGAAGAAGAAGAAGAAGAAGAAGAAGAAGAAGAGAGAAAAAAAAAGACATTGGATGATAATTATTATACAATTACTGTTTTTTGTTTTATTAGTGTCTTATTAATTCAATGAAGCATGGAAACACTGCCGTTATGTTACGAACAAATTGACGCTTCTACATCATCTGCATCATAATATGATGCAGATGTTCTTGGCTATTGCTTAGGAACAGGGTTTGTATCACTTCCATTGGCAGTGGTGGCAGTTTTCCTATGTCTGTATTTGCTGCATATACATGAAAAACCAACACACTTGGAAGGTTATCAAAATTATAGGGCTCACAATAGCCCGATTCCCTGTTTTGGGAGGACACACACGTGACCAAGAATGGCCCATGATGTCGTTCAAGAATTCTTTATTGTTGCATCACATTGAAACGTTTGGTCGTCTCCTTCAATATCAGCAATTACAAGATCACCGTCATGAAGCTCTACTTTATCTTTCCTTGACTCAGGCCCATAAGGGTGTCTTATCTCGTGCTGTTGAGATGCCGTTGGTACAGTAAACCCTGTTTGGTCTTTACAAGGTAACAATGTTTTTTTTCTTTGAGGCAAATTTATAGCAACTTTGTCCTTCATATCCCCTAGGCATATTGTATGCATGTGGGGAACCTTTTTAATCATAGGGCAGAATATCACATGACAGATGCAAATGAGGAATAGTATCAGGTACTCGGTTGGTTTCATGTCCCCTGTGGGTTCTAAAACCTTGAATGTTTGGGCTACTTACAGGATAAAACAGTCTGACATGACAGTTCCTAATTTCCATCCTGCATGGTAGGCCCTATCACTTCCCAATGTCCTTCCTTGTTGAAGACAAGTAGTTTGATCACCAAAAAGGGATCTGCTACAACTCCGGACACAAGATGGCACCCCTCTTTCCGTCTAGGTGGCATTGAATTGTTGGATAGGATGTATCCCGTGTGTGGATTGTGGCGGCGTCTTTTACAGGCACCTGTTGGGCGTTGCTTGCAACTATCGCTTCTGTCAGGAGCCTCTGCTATTGTAGCCTGGGATGGAAGTCTGCACGCTTGGGACCTGCATCCTCCTGAACAGTCTAGAAGTTGCATTTATTCATTAGCCGATTTATTAATAGATTCATCTATCTGTCTATAATTCATTTCGTTATTCATTGACACGTTTATTCATCTTTTTACCCAGGATAGCCAAGTCAGTGATTGAACACTGTCTTACACTTGCGTCACGTAGACTTAAAACACACGGGGATGTAAAATAATACATGAATGATAAATTGTATGACGCAAATATTGAAATACTACAAGAGCGAAAAACAATGAGAAAAAAAAAGAACCACACGAATCTAGTTTTGTACGTTTTGAATAATGAAGATATTTGCTTAAAACAGTGATGATGCAGTTTTGATGGTTACTATAATATTTGTAATTGAAGCCACCTGGCTTTAATCACTCAACCTAAAAAGAGACTCATATGTCCTGTACAATCAAGCAAAAAATAAAAGAGATTAAAGGGCGTAATTGCCATTCATATATGCTTCCTCTTTTTTTAAAATAAAAAAATAAAACATTTATCTCTTATGAAAAGAAGAAAAAAGTCATATTTTCAGACTCAAGCTTGACCACGTAATGGAAATCGTCAATTTTTCCATAAGAAGATAATATATCATTTCCTGTGTCCAACTGGCAGCCATTTTAATAAATAAAAAAGTGTCTACCTTTCCTCCTCCTTCTCGTTCTTTTCAAACATGCCAGATGCTTTACACCTTTTTTCTTTTATGTTTTATAACAGTGCCTTACGAACAAAAGTTAATAGTTGACATATCTCACATACAGGTGTGTTCAATAAAAAAAAAAAAATAATAATTAAAAAAAAAATGAAAAAAAAAATCACATTCGTAGCTGGTCCATCTGTCCTTATACCAATATGCTCCGCCTGGATCTGTCTGAGTGGACCATGCATCATTCGACCTAAGAATATAGGAAGAGCGCCCACTGTAGCCTGCACTATCCTGTGCCTCATACGCCACTGAAGAATAATATCCACTTCGCTGTGTGTAATTGAGGTTTGCTAGGAATAGAGTTGCAATAAAGTTACAAAGTTCACATTATCCCAGCAAATAAATGCTGGAAAATAGTATTCTTCCAGCCTTGAGGTTACTGTGTTTACACTTAATGATGGATCTCCTCTGATTATATTTGGGTATAAATGAAAAGTTGTAGTCCATAAATTTGTATGCGACAGCATTTTGCATGAACAAAAACCAACAAAAAGAATGCCATTCGTGTAGAGGTGGCAATGCTATGTAGACTCTTCATCAAATATAAAGGTTTACTTTGAAATGAGTCACAAATCTGAATAATGATTTACTTTCCTTTAGCCTCCTAAAACAGATAATGAAAGTGAAGAAAAAAAAAACCCTGTTTAAAAAGTGATTATAACTAGACATTTTCATTTTATCAGTGTATCCGTAAAAAAAATAACATGAAACATCAAATCAGTATAGTGGTACTGCAATTTTTTTATTTATTTATTTATTTTAATTAAGTGTAGGACTGAAATTATTTCTACTATTTTTTAGTAAGATTGGAAGTGAAAAAAAAATGATCATGAATAGACAATTTAAGTCCTGATCACTGATATGACTGAGAAAGTAAAATTTGATGGTAATGCTAAGTCTCATAGTCTTACATTGCGTCACCATGAAGCCTTCATTCTTAAGTCTACCCTCAATAGGACGTGTTATGGATGGGCACAGAAAATAATGTTGAAAAATCAGTTTCAAAGAAAATGAACAATTTCATCCCAGTCTCCAAAAATATAAAGAAGGTGAATAGGATGGCGTACCCTTTTTTTTCAGCTTAGAATTCATATTCAGAAAAAAAAAAAAAAAAAAAAAAAAGATGTTGGAAATCAGTTTCATAACGGAACCATTTTATCCCAGTCACTAATCTGATACGGGAAGGTGAATTGGATGGCAGTGCCAATTTTTTTCAGCTTAGAATTCATATTCAGAAAATAAAGTTAGAAATAAGTTTCATAAAAGAACGATTTCGTCCCTGTCACTACTCTAATAGGGAAGGTGAATAGGATGGCAGTGCTTATTTTCAGCTTAGCATTTCATAAAAAATATTTCATATTTAAAAACACTTGGAGCATAGGTCTCACCTCTAAATGTTGGAAATCGGTTTTCTAAATTTATAATCTCAAATCACTGATGTGAGGGAAGTTGAAAGTCGATTATAATGCAAAGTTTTGCCAACTTCGACATTGTCTCACCATGAAGTTTTGATGTATACAGGGGCCGCGGAACGATTTTGAAAGTGGGGGGGGGGGGCTGACCTGATTTCACTCATTAATGCGCGGGCGTAAATTCAGTTTAAGCAGTGGGGGGGGGGGGGGGGTATTATTGCAACAATGAGGGGAAATTTCCAAAGTTTAGGGGCGCCGATAAGGGCTATTTCTGGAAAAAAGGGGCACCTACAACTGGAAAAATATACAATCTCTAAACATTGCCATATATACCCTACACTGTGATTACATTTATAAGGATTTCAGTTAGGTTTCTCTCTTACATGCTCTAAAATGATATACTTAAGCATTAAAGATTGCAGTTGGGTTTGATGATCTACATATTAATGTGCGAGCTAACGAAGCGAGCGATAATTTTTTTAAAAGATCTATGAGGCTGCATGGTGATCAACAACATCTTATAAAGAGAGAGAGAAAAGGGGTTCTGAAAGGTGTTTAAACACAGTCTCAGCAATAAAGACTGAAAAGACCTCTAATAAGTAACAAAACTATATCAAATATAAATGTGAGCGAGCGTAGCGAGCAAGCCTTGACGAAATAAAGTAAAGTTGCTCTAAATCGCTACAAATTAGGGGCACAAATTATGGAGCAAGAAAAAAGGGGCCCTTATCAAGAACGATAATGGCACTTATCAAAAAAGAAAATGAGCAGGAGTATGTCATATTAAAAAAAGAGCAATTATCAGAGGATGAAACATGTGGTATTTGTCGCACATGAATATTGGCACTTTATACCTGAGGTAAAAAGGGCACTTATGAGAATGGAAAAGGGGTGTTTTTGTTTGTTTGAAGGAAGGAAGGAATTGTACTTCTTAGAAAGAAAAGGAGCCCATTTCAAAATGAATTAAGAAAACCTTATCAGAGGTGTAAAGGGGCACTCATCAGAGATGACAAGTGTCAGTTAACAGAAGGCGGAAGGGGCACTTGTCGAATTAGAACGGGCACCTCTCAAATTTGAATAGAGGATATGGCCACAGGTAAAGATGCACTTATCAGACGGAAACGGTAATTCTTGTATCTGAAGAGTAAGAATGGAAAAAAGGCAGTTATTAAAAGAGATTAATAGGTATATTTGATGCAAATGAAAAAAAAAGGAATTGTCGAAGGGAAGATTTCATTAGAAGTGTTATGAGAGATGAAAAGGAAAGAGGCTCGTTTACAGAAATAAAATAAAGGGAACACTTATTAGAAAGAATGGGGGCAATTATATGACTGGAAGAGGGGAAGGGATCATAATATAAAGGATACGTATAAATGGGATAGGGGCACTTCTTACTAAGGAAAAGAGACAGTTGTCAAGGAAGAAGGGGCACCTCTCAGATTTTAATAGGCCTCTGGCAATTATCAATAGTAATAAAATCAAATTTTAAGACTGTGGAACGGGCATTAATATAAAGGAAAGGAAGCACGTATGTAAAGTACTCTATGTAAAAGGGGGAAACTTCTAGGATACCAAGATTCCTGAAAAACTTTGGACACTGTACCCCCCCCCCCACACACACACACACACACACCTCACAGCGCCTTATTTTAAATAATCCTAAAATCTCTCTAAAGAGTTGATGCATCATTCTGAATCCTGAAAGAAGACTCATGAACTTGTAGAAGATGTGATAGATAAACTGTCATTTTAGAGAATGCTGTACAGTCCAAACATTCAAATCATATCTTTAGCATTTTATCTGCATTTCATAGAAATACTCACTAACAGTCTTTTATAGTGATTTTATCAATTTTAACAATCTTTTTTTTTTGTTACGTGTCTACTCAAAAAAGTCGCGGGGGGGGGGGGGAGGGCTGCAACCCCCCCCCCCCCCCGGTTCCGCGGCCCATGGTATAAGCCTTGCCATCTCTAGAGTGCATGTATCATCTGTGATGGGAGAGCTGGTGGAGAATAATCCTAAACCATCAGACCTCACTGATGGCTCAATGAGAATAGTCCCTCTACTGATGTAACAAACAGAAAAAAAAGAAGATAATAATACAAATATGTAATATCTGAAACATGGAAAAAATACATGGCCCCTGAGAGTAGAGAGGAAGACAATTGATAGGGATAACTTGTAAAAGTCAGAGGTTATCATCATCTTACAGATTGTTAGAGCTGATGAAAAATGATCCTTAATCATCAGAACTCACTACTGGCTCACTGACAATAGTTCCTTCCATGATGTATAAGACAGGAAATAAGAGCAATAATAATATTATGATGACCTTAACTGAAAAACGGATGATTTTTCAATCATTTGATGATTGCTCAAAATTACTGCAATACAATCAGTATTGACTGTTTGATTCCTTTTGTGTTATACTATTTCACCCACTAATAAAATAAAAGAGGAAGGAAATATCATTAGATGACCCCCCCCCCCCTTAAGTTGTTAGAGATTGAGCATTAAGCTTTACAAGAACTATAGGGCCATTAACTCAGTCTAACAAATTCCAAGAACACTATTTTCATTATATTCAAGAAATTACACTGGTCCTTGGATATTTTTGTCTTTCTCTCATTTAGCCTCGGGAAAAGTCATTATGCATAAATATTAGACTTCTGTAGACTTATCCAACATGTCTTCACATGTAGTTTGTCAATACACTTTATTCATTTCACCTCTAGATTTCTACAATATTTCAAATATTGTTCCTTTATAATTTACTATCAAACTTGTAGCCTGTTAGCTCTATAACTTGTGTAAATATTGTAAATGTGTATTTTGATAAACAAAGACGACATAACATTAAATAACAAGATCATTAAACCAGTGACAATATTTGATCTTAAATTACAAGACACTTTCAGCTCTTCTCTTAATCTCGTCTGTCTAGATATAAGTAACAGAGGAAGTCATATTAGGTGACTGTCAACACTAGAATAAGAAAATGTATTCCTTTACCAGTTCAGAGGTCCATTAATGTATCTTGAAAGTCAATCACATACGCTAATGGTTTATGAAAGTGCCATATGACAAATGCTGTAAAATACTTTAACGATTAGCAGAAGTGATGCAACGATGAACCAAAAGTACATCTTATGAAGTATCTAAATTTCACACTAACTTAATTTTGGATATGAAGTGAAGTCTGTTAACGTCATCATTGCCCTTAATTTGATATTTGAGTTGGAATGAGGACTATAATTCTCAATCTTTAACACTGTATTTATGTCTTGTAACATCTACGTCAAAGTAAAGCAATTCGTTTCAAACTAAAACAAAACAAAAAAACAACCCCAAAACAATAATACTATTTAAAAAAAAAACACACCCCCAAAACGCTCTTTAATGATAAGGTTAGGGCTGAGACACCGCTCACTCTTCTACTGCTACTTATCGATGAGACCCCACTTCTAGAAATCCCAAACCAGGACCTTCCACCCCTTAACTACCAGCACTTAGAAGATCACTTTGGAATGTGGGTTGAATTTGCGTTACTTGGACTATAATGATATAATATATCTGTGATATAGTATTATCTAAGCTTATCGAAAACTCGCATTTTAAAATCCGAACATTATATAATGATACAATGCGCTTCCTGTAGAAAGAGAGTAATGCACTAAATAAAATTTCACAATGCAACCAAGTCGTTTAAGAGTTTTCCTGCTGTTTGTAACAAGGCAATACCATCCAAAGGGATATGAACCCTAAATTATCAAATCCGTCTGATCGTATCAAATTTGATGTCAAATTAAACGTAAATATCCTCTCTGCCAAATTTTGATAATCTGATAAAATTTGAATATTTTCACACTTACGAATACTAAAAACTTGCATAAATAATTAGCAATATTTGATAAAAATTCTTATAAATTGTAAAAGAAGAGTAGAAATCATATCAATAAAAAAAACTGTTTGTTAAAACACACTTGATATAGAAAGTCTAAATAACATAGCAACCAAGAAAAACATTAGTCTCTGTTCATCATATTTCAGTCACCTTGGCAACTGAAACACCCGAAGTACATAATTATTTTCGGGAAGAACTGTCATTTTGTTATGAAAGTTTATAGGTAAATAACGGTACCTAATACCTTCAACAGAGAAGTGTAACTAGTATGAATTATGATATGATATGATTGACTCTGTCATTCCGTAACACAATAATGCTACGGAATGACCCTAAATTTAAGTTTCGTATAAACTAACTCATCCCTCAACCTAGACATTAGTCCAGCTTAGTATATCCGAACATTATCGACTAAAGTAGGGATGATGAGCTAACTTTTCAGTACGAAAATTATATCAAATTTAACCCGTTGACTACTGAATTATCTTATTCCCGTAGGCTGAACACAGAAACCATCCGGTTCCCGTAGGCAAAGGGTTAATCATTTGAAAATAAGATACAAAATCTGGTAAAAAAAAAAAAAGGGGGGGATTTTTTTTTTCTTATTCAATTTGCTGATTAGATATCTTTCTTTCCTCTTTAGCTTTGATTGTCTTGAATTTCAGACCTAAATTATTTAGATAATTTTATCAATCAGAAAATATCATATAATGAATATAAAAAAGCAGTAGATTACATAACCAATTCAAAAAACAATGAAACAATGCAGTATAAAATCGAGTGAATTGATCAACCTGAATGTCTTTTAAGCTCCCCAGAATTATTTTAAATACTTTAATACTCTTCAAAAATTTTCAAAAAGTATAATTTAGAAAAAAAAAATATATATATATATATATTATGATAACATTTGCATTAATTAAAGTGAATTAATAAACAATAACAGATCCATTCTAAACATACATATATTTGGTCATAAAACATTATCAAACTGTTCGCTCAATGTTTGTTTCAAACTAAGTTTTAAATATTTATTTACATAATATCAATTGTATGCTCTATTTCCCATTGACTTTCAGAAGTCATCCCGAAACGCTATTTCATTTCATATTTTGCATCATATTTCATACTACATAATGCCACAGCAATCTGGAAAACCGGGTACATATTCAAAGTTCACAGAGTTTGAAAAGTCATGTCTTTTTCATGTCATTCCCTAACGAAGTAATATCATGTTTATTTGATGAATGGTTGAGATAAAACTCAACAGCTCTGAAATTACTTCATTTTACTTTATGCATCTTAATATCAATTTGTAGATATTCATTACGATTTTCATAATATTCATCTTTCAAACTTCAAAATGCTTTGTGAATGTCATTCCGTAACTCTTGGAATTGCCCAAACGTTTATTAACATACATGCGTTAAATCTGATGTTAACTTCCAGATTATCTTTTGGCCTCATGAAATCTTATAAAATACATTTTTTTCAAACCATGGAGTCATCGGAACTAAATTCCTGACAGTTATTTTCTTGTACTACATACCCCCTGCTGCCCACCCATGAATAATAGGAATTTTCATGCCTAATCATGTGTTGAAAAAGATAGGATTTCTCGAATACGATGAAATTAATTTTTGCTCAGAACTTGCATAATATCTTTATCTTCACATCATGAAGCATTTAAGCGACATGAGTAGAGTCAAAGGAGTAATATCTTAAAGGTGGGATCGAATCCTGAAATAATAATCAAAAAAGAAGTATAACAAATAAGAGTAGAGGCTAAATGAAACGGTTTATGTTTTCTAGAATTCATAATGCCAACATTCAAAAATGTCATGTCTTCTCGGTCGGTCCCTTTGCTTCCTCGCATAATAAACCCCAACTGTAAGATATTGTAGAAGATCTGCAGACCGCAGGTAGTATACATAGTCAGAGATTCCGGTCTATGTTTACAAGAGTTAGAGATTTGACATTTCAGTACTACACTTTAAATTCACTGGGGGGGGGGGGGGGGGGGGGGGGGCGATGTAAACATCTGGCATCGATTCGCATGTGTACTCTCAATGAAAAGTTGTATTATGCTTATACTACATATTTCCACATATGTTTGGCTCGGACGCAAGGCGATCGAAAATATTTCGTTCTATATATCACTTGCCTTCTGTATACCTACTTTAAAGGGGTTCATGGGGTACTTACAAAGAACAAGACAAACAAAAAAGAGCATTACTTTAAGCAGAAAGATATAGTTTTTTGTATCCACATACAATCCTAATAATTACGATATTTCAAATACCCTTAAAAATAAATCAATTTTGAATAAGGATTCCAACCTTAAAGATATATTTTGGAAACAAAATACGTTTCAAGTAGAAGACAAGCTCACAATAATAAAAAAAAAGGATAATAATAATAATAAATGGCCATAGTATCATTAGAAAAAGACAAGGGGAACAGGGAAAAAATGTTTAGATGCAAATCATTCCCATATATACCTACTACGGATAATGATTGTTTTTAAATGCTTTTAAATGACGATAAAGATAAATTCAAATTAGAAGATACCTTCACATGTACACCAGAAACTTTATTCAGGTAAAGATGAAAAATGTTCAGATTGACAATTTCACTTCTTTTTTTTTTTCAACACGTATACACTTCCTTCCGAATCAGTCAATTGCTGTTCTTCTGGAAGTTGGTGCTCATATTATAACACTTACCTAATATAAACATAAGGAATATCCCATAGAAAATAATAAAGAAAATACATGCAAATAATATCCATATGAATAGACTGTGAGAGTAAAACAAAACAACATAAAATAACACAAAATTATATGATTAAAACAAATTGGAAAAAACAATTGAAAAACACATAAACATTGATTAAATTGATAGAATTTGCACAGCATGTATCTTATTGGGAAATACAAAATGCAAGGAAGAAATAGGGGAGTATTAGAGAGAAATAGAGAGTGGGTAAGACAAGAGATAAGGGAAAGAGGGAGAGAAAGAAAGAGGTAACAAAGAGAGAGGGAGAGTTATCGCTACCATCTCAGAAATCAGGTAGGGATACCCCTGATTCTCATCAAACCTATTAATGAGATTTTTTATGACTTGTCATATAACTGAAATAAATTGTCCTCTGAGATAAAATTTGAGACATATGCATATTATGGGTGATCAGTTGAATAGGGAAAAACGGTTCACACGAATGAAATTGATCCTGGACAATTTTTCATGATTCCTTTAAGCATGAATATATTAAATTAATGAATCACCATATTTTAGTGAACATTTTTGGCAAAACAGCGACTGGATTATCATGAGATCAATGACCATGATGAATGGTTGTAAACGTTTTGTGTGTAAAGTCATACAGCGCCCCTTTTGCTTGAGGAAATACAACAGACATTTAAATTCAAGTCTATGGTTGTTTGAAGTTTATGAAACTGTCATTATTCAATGCCATAATGAGCCGCTATTGATGACCTGTTTCTGTAACAATGTTGCCTTCATTTTCAAGATGTAAAGCTCGACCCGGGTTTACTAACATCTCAGTATTTGCTCAATAGATACATTGCTTTTCTCACATCGAAGTAATTTTTTTTAAGGAAAAAAAAAATCACATTTTAGAAATTAGTGTGTGTTGTGAACATTCATGTGTGAATCCGTGAAATGGCATAGAAAGATTACGTTGACGTTCGCTTTCTGAATGATGATGGCGTCTTCTTTACAAATCTTTCTTTTTGTCGCCTTGATTTTCATGCCAAGATGTGGTAAGTTGAGATTCAGTTTAGTTTTCTTTTAAAGTCAGAACTGAATTTTAAGCTTCAGAGTGTTGGTCAGAATGTTCAGATTTGTCTATTTCAGTAAACTTTTGTTCTTCTACCGTACAGCCTCTCTTTATTTTTGTGTCTAAATAGTATATCGTCTGTCATTAAATTTTCCTTCTTCATTATCCTGAAAACTCTTCGGATTATCTGATTTGATTATATTTCAGTGGTCAGTTATAATACATTAGATGCATACAAGATGTAATCAAGAATGACAATTATGCAATTTCCTTATTTTTAAGGGGGACAAAACCTAATTACCATTGGGAAGAAAACTGACATTATTTTGATGTTACATCATGGACATACTTAACAGATCTGCAAACAGATGTAAAAGGATCGAGAATTCCATTATACTTAACGTAAAATTAAAAGGCTAAATAAGTAGGGGCATCAACAGGCATTTAACTGTATTTCTTCTGACAAGTTAAATTAAATTATAATATGCAGGTTGTCGTGCGGTTACCGTTTCCATTCAAACGTACAGTATTCTTCCAGTCGTTGGGGAAGAATACAAACTGATTTGCTCCTTCTCATCGTCTTTCAATGATCAGTGGATATTTTGGCTAAAGGGAAATAATGTCGAGCTGGGCTCCTGCCATTACTATTCAAGGTCTAGCTGTTTGGACAACGTACAACACCCATCGAAGTTCACTTTGATAGGAAACTCCTCCAGCGTTACTCTAACAATCAAGAATCTCACAAGGAATGACAGCAGCGATTACCACTGCACACTTAGAAGTCAATATGGCTCAGGGGACAAAACCCTACGCAACGTACAAGTTCTGCTGCCAAGTATGATATGCTATGCTAGTATTTCATTAACATTTACAGATAATTTTAAGGAACACCTCTTAGCAGCATTAAATATAAGCAACTCCATCCAAAAATCCTGTGTTGTGGAAGTTGTTAGAAGGTAATGAAATATGTGAGATAAATTTGCCTTCTCCTGATCATCATAATCTTGGAATAGTCCTAGGTCTATATTAATCTGATTTACTTGATAACTTCTTTGATAAAGTGTCAAACTGACGCAGAATACCAGACCTCCCTTATAGAAATTCATATCCGTTTTTAAAAGCTTAGTCATTATAGCTTCAGTTTAACGACCCCTTTTTACTCTTTGAATCATTCAGTATTCAAAAAGCGTATTGAAAGTATTCTTGTATTACCTGTTTAAGTATATATAAGATTTGGTAACAGTGATCCATTAACCCTCATTTTGTCATTTCGAATGCACCAGCTAAACCAACTCGGATCTTTATAAGGGAATATGGAAATCCATTTGGAAACTATGGCATGGCACCTGTAACAGTGGCAGCAAACAAGGCGTATGATGTGACATGCGTGGTAAAAGGGGCACGACCCCCTGCGGTACTGGAGTGGTACATACCAGATGGCGTAGAATTCGTTTTAAGAAATCAGTCTGATGCCGTAAATGGTCATAGCTATGTCTCTCGAAGGGTTGCTACAATAATGCCGTTAAACCATCACGATGGAAGGACTCTCCGCTGCTCCGCATCTCATCCAGAATTGGAACGTAACATTCAGCTTCAAGTTCGCATCGCTGTTCAAGGTATGATAAAATGAAGTTTACATTTTCAAGCCCCTGTCCCCCCCCCCACCCCCCCCCCCCCCCCCATTGGTCCTTGGTCTATGCCATGTAAGGTATATTCATTTCGTAGGAAGTGTCTGAGGCAGGAAAATAACATTACAGGTGTTTCGTGGTTTATGAAACAAATCTCTTTCAGAATCCTGCCTGTATAATGTATCATACACAATTGATTCAGATCTGCATTGCAATATTTTGGTTTTAAAGGCCGATCATGCACTTGTTGCAACGTATCATCACATCATTGTGTTTTCGTATATTTTACACTTATGAAATATCAAGGATAATGAATGCAATCTAGTTTGATACCATTAAGGCGTGCACTTTCTTTCTCTATTTTTCTCCCTTCCTCCTCCTCTTCTTCTTTTTAACGTTAAAATTATTTCATTCTTTGATTGTTTTGGTTTTCGTCACTATATAGTCTTTCCGACAAGCATGATAATATCATCCCGTGGAGAGACAATCCCATTCACAATTGGTCCGACGCATGTGTTCGTCCACGAGAATTCTCCGACTTCGATCACCTGCAAAACTGTCGGATCACGACCGGAAGCTACAATATCATGGGCTCTGGGTAACTTAGTCAACCCCCCTGAAATAAAGAGTTCTTCAGTATACAACAATGCATTGGATAGCAGTTTGTATGACACTGCAAATATGCTTAAAATCTATCCGAAATGGTACCAACACAAGAAAACTATTCGATGTTTCGCAACTGTGGGGACTTTCTATGATCACAGGGAAGCTCTGTTAATAGTTTATGGTGAGTAACACATTTGAAATATAAGAAGGCTGTAAAGTTATGATGGTTTTGCTATACATGTAAAATGATGATTTCTTGAAAATGTTGTCCTCTTGTCCTTTACCATAGCTGCGAATGGAAGGCCTGCAATCAAGTACTACGTTTAAACACGTCATTGTGTATTATTGTGGCTTGAATTTTAACAAGATGAATGTCTGCGTCTTGTACAAGATGATTTGTCACCGACGTCCCACATCCCCAGAAAAAAAAGTATATATATATATATATATATATATATATATATATATATTGAAATTGTTTGACTTGTTAAGATGATTATTCTAATTGTATATGCACTCTCCCTATACAGGACTACCAAGTTCCATTAATATGCTTATCCCGGATAATCTGAGAGATGGGAACCGAACCGAAATATCCTGCATCGCTAAAAACGGATATCCTATTCCGCTATTACATTGGTATATTGGATCAAACAATTTAACAAAAGACTCGCATCTTCAAGTATCAATCAACGCAAATGATCGTTATGATGTGACAAGTAATCTTATCTACGCACCGGAGCAGAGTGACCACGGAAACCGCATTGTCTGCCAGGTTCTTTATCCTAATTCATTGCTTCCGTCCAAGAATACTAGCTTGGTTCTAAACATTTATTGTGAGTATACATTTCATGTTCATCGCAGAATGGATGATTAATGTATCTCATTATACTTAAAGTGTACCAATCACCTGAAAAAATAATTTGTGTACTGCTAGAAAGTATAAAATCAACCTCAAGAAACTTTGTCTGGTATTCTACACTCTTAAAATGTTGGGTAAATTTAGTTGGGTAACTGCTGGTTGGTTAAAAATATTCCCAATTCTGGGCTATTATTAACCAACTGGACACTCGAGTGGTGTAACCAATATTGATCAATACTTTTTACCTAAATATTGGGCATATATTTACCAACAGTATTTGGTAATTATGGGTTGGGTACTTGTTGCCCTGTAGTTGTGTAATTTTTTCACATTTCCTTTGCCAGTTGGGTAAATTTTGTTGGGTAACTGATGGTTGGTTAGAAATTCGCTTTTGCCCAACTTGTGGTAAATATTTTTACCCAATATTGGGGAAAACACTTATATGAATATTCATGAATTTTTAGTAGCGTATGGTTTGGGGTGGCCCGATTTACTAACTGTCACCGAATGCATAAAAAATATAAGGGGTATATAAGAGCTTGCACTAGTTTGCACTAACTGGATAGGATAGGACTAGGATAGGATAGGTTAAGATATAGGATATGATAGCTTAAAATAGGATAGGTTAGGATTGATTAGGTTAAGACCCAGAAGGACGAAACAAGCAGATTTCATTTTTTTTTTTTACCTAGGTTGGAGGAAAAAGGAAACAATAAATTGGGCAGCTGAATTTGCCCAACCACATGATATTTGTTACCAAACAGCTGAACAAATAGAGGGTTGGGCAATCCTATTGGGTAAGATTGGTTGGGCAATAATTACCCAACTGAGAATATAACCAACAGTTGGGCAATTGTAGAGTTGGGTAAAATCTAATGGGTCACCAACTGATGGGCAATTTAATTTGCCCAACAACATAGTAAATGGATTGCCCAACATCAGTTGGGCAAATTTTAACCAAAAGTTGTGTGGACAGTATGTTGCCCAGTGTTGGTTAACAATTGGGCATTTTTTGCCCAACTTTTTTAAGAGTGTATAGGTCAACAGTTAATGAGTATGAAGGAAATAAAGGATAACATAAAAAATGCTCGTGCGGAACCGAACTCCGAATTTGGTTCCGAGCGAGCCTTTATCTTGAATATAGTATAACGACATGAGACCTCTAACATACAGAACAAAATTGTTTTTGATGATTGCTACCCTTTAATATCGTTTTCCAACCGGTGATTTTCCAGCGTACATGCATTTGATTCACTAGTTCTTAAACTCAATGATCATGAACACGACACATTTCTTCTTATATCACTTTCGTAGACAAACCTGATGTCACAGATTCTTCCCTGCGGGTTGTTGCCGATGATAAACTTCACGTCAACTTCGTACTCAAATGTACTTCAGATGCATATCCTCCAGCCATTACTTTCTTATGGTTATGCAACGATACTTTATTACATAAAAATAACAACACAAGGAATATCACACTTTACGGGACTGTACAAGAGAGTGAAACACTGACCTCTACCGAGATGACCATTAGAGACCCCCACTCAAAAGATCTTTGCAAATGCATTGCTGTTACAACATACGGATCAGACAGTGCCATCTTTAACATCACATTACCACGTTAGTAGAACTCGTTTGCCATGCCTCATCCTTTTAACATCTGGTCCCACGCTTCTCATTGATACTATTTAAAGTTTTGCCATAGTGGATAGGCACATGCGAA